>CM067351.1:43999869-44015006 GCA_034190875.2 Urechis unicinctus | reverse complement strand
TTCTGACTGTCATGTGTGCCAGCAACATATGTTCCCTGTAAAGTACATCGATAATGGAACTTGTGTCCTTGGCAATACGAGGAGCTGAATGTTACATGATGAACGTGTCGCCATATGCCAGAAAGCTGAAGACGTGATTAAGTTGTAGGGTATCAGTTGTTATATATAGATATACTAGCAGTCAAGTGATCCGAGTTAGTCACCAAATCGTGAGGGCAACGTTTGACATTCGGTTGTCTCGACCAGGGATCTCCTCAGCTTCTGTTTATGGCCGGGCAAAAAGTGCAATAAATGTCAGACATTGTGCCTCTTTCAATATGCCACAGGTATAGTGAATAGCGAGAGATCGGGTGACAACAGAGCTGATTGTCTATGCTTCAATGAATCATGAGCCATAGAATATGATGCTACAAATCATGGTTCAAAAAGACCGTGGAAGGTTATAAATGATGGATGGAAATATTCCCATTGTCATGTAATATTGCTCATTATGCTAAGCGATGGATAGATACAAACATCACTTATTTTCATGCAATACTGCTCGTTCAGCAAAGAGAGTCGTCCTTGAGGCACACTGGTTAGATTTAAGTTTTCTCACTGCAACATTGTATTCGCTTCCGGTTCTACTGTTCTGCTTCACGCCATAGCTTATGACACACAATCGGTTTTTGTTCGAAAGTGCTTACATCATCATTAATTCGTGGTATGTGTTGCTTCTTTTGCTACAAGCATTAAGAAAGGTATACAAAAATTAATGAAATGATTTTCTTTCTGAGTCGGATGGCTTGAGACATTATATCTTTGGGAGTCACAGTGAAAAACAGTCTGTCATCCATTTACCTACTTTTCATATATATATGTTCTGTGACCTTATGTCAAGCTATTGGTGTTGCTGATAGCTATCACTAAGATCCTCAACGTCAACATCACATGGTTTGGGGGATTAAACGATTGGGCGGCTGTGAGATTCACCCCTCCTGCATGAAAGTAAATTCGCTTTCAATCTCATGGAATAAAGTGTTTTTCATTCTCATAAATTATATAAGCCACATTGCGGAAGCATAAGCTGCTATTTCTAATTGGTCCCATTTAACTGTCAATGTCATAGGCATGGATGGCTTTTTGAAAGTTTTGTAATGTCATTTGGCTCAACGTCCTGCCTTATTATCAGCTCCTGAATTCCATAGACTTCGGGGGTTTGGTCCAATTTACAGGCACACATATCACCACTTCATTTGACACGTGTTTCAAATACGCATATTCTTGGCAGCTCAGCAGGATGTATTAGAGTGGAAAGCAATCACTGTATGTTGACTCATTAAGATAAGGTGTATTTTACTCAGGGAATTGTAAGATGTGATGTTTTACATTCATTTATAAATCCCTGTTGAGTCTTGTGGCTAACATAGACAACACATTGAAGCGATTGCATTTGACGTAGATTTAACTCTGTGAACATGTACCAGGTATATTCCCTATCCACATATGTGCTTCCCGATACTACATACATAGTTTTCTCTCGAGTTTCTGAATAAAACCTTTTGGAGATACACATAATATGATAAAATTAAATTATCTGTCTTGTGGGAAGCTTATTACAAATCTTAACATTTAGTGTTGTGGAATAGCCGAGGTGTCTCATTGAAAAAGTAATGTGTGTATTATGGTAGTTACAATAATGGCTGTTCAGCATGGATGAATATACCCTACAGGCCAATATTCACAACGATGTGTAGTCTGCATACAACACTGATAATTCAATGTAAAAACTACCTGAATATAGCCTATGAATAGATACACCTACAAGCAGATCACTCACACAGTCACTGTATTGTCAGGTTCGTGAAGTTGCTGACATATTGATAGTTTAGAGTGGGCTGTACACCACGGATTCTTTTGATTCTTAAGTCGCATTTTTGGGCAGAAATAGCAAATGTTCAGTTGCGTATGCAGCAATGTATAATATTAGATGAGATGCAATGTTGACATCGGTATTCAATGTGTTTCAGCAAGTATCCTCATAAACCTATTGTATTATTTTTCGAATATGGCGATAACCTGTTCAATCTTCAACTGCACCGCATAACAAATTGTCATATAGAGTATTGACGATGATATTCAAAGATGCGGACATATGTAGCTCCATATTACTGTTAACAGTTGATGCACAGCAAATGGATGGTTTGTAGATTTAACCTATTAAATATACTTCAACATAGTAACAACATGCTCCCTTACCAGAAAGCAACGCCGGAAATTCAGAAGCAGCCCGTTTGTTGAGTAGAAGTAATATCACGGCTCACGATGAAATGGATAGGGACTTAGAGGCACAAGGGTATGCGGAAATTGTTCCGATAATAAGATGAGGGCGGGTGGGGGGAGATGGTGTCTTGTGGTTAGGGTCACGGGCTTGCGGCGTGGTGTCAAAGAGCAGGTATTATGTAGGGTATTATTCTGGTAATAACAAATTTGGTAGCTTACTGCGGTCGCCAATTAGTGATCGAGAATCCGTATTACTATTGATTTACGCCTTGTAATTACGTATATGAATAACGTTGTATGGCGCGAAATGTGATTGCGATCTATAGTTGCTCTTATAACAATCTGATGCCAATTGATGTATCGGGACCACTGGCGCTATCACAATATTGAATTCAAATGTATCATGCAAAATCAATGGTAGTGTAAGAGCATAAATATTAAGCAAAACCCCGTAGCATTCATGTATATAAATGGAAATTTTCTGAGCATATATGAATTCTGGGTTGCATGTATAATAATGGATCCTGTGTCGACAAAGTCACAAGAATGTAATTGCATATCAACGTATTGAACGAAACCAAAGAAGTCTTTGCAACATGACAGCTTTAACATTAAGCACAAAGCTTGTTTAAACATTAAGCACGAAGCTAGGGCATTGGCACGATTTGGGACTCCTTCGACAATTGTCAGCTACCCATAGCGTTGCCAATGAAAACGGAATAGATTTGGTTAACGAAGGGAATTTCGTGAAGCTTGCAAAATGACATTTTATTTGGCAGTGATATGTGCGCATTACAGCAGATAGGTGATAAGCTACCATAACATCATGGTGAAAACGGATGACAACATAAAGCGGTAGTCACAACATGCAATCTTTAATGATCTGCTAACTTGGACTGATCGTTAGTCGCAGCAGGAATATGTGCTCTTTATGTATGACAGGTGCATCGTCTTTCTTAGTACAATGTGCATAGGCTTTAATATGTTATGCAGCACACACAGAGACACAGACACACACACACACATATATATATATATATATGTATATATATATATATTTAAATATATATGTATACATATATTTATATATATGTATATAAATATCTATATATATATACATATATATATATCTATATATAGTATATATATAAATATGTATATATATATATATGTATATATATTTATATATATATATACATATATAAATAACTATATATATATGTATATATATATATGTATATATATATATATATATATATATATATATATATGTAACACGTCTATGTAGGTAAAGACGTGTTATATATATATACATATATATATATATTTATTATTATATATATTCATATATATATATATATATATATTTATATATACATATATATATATGCATATATATATATGCATATATATATATACATATATAAATCTGTATATATATACATATATGAATATGTATATATATACATATATATATATTTATATGTATATATATATAAAAATTATTATACATATATATATTTATATATACATATATATGTATATATATATGCATATATATATACATATATAAATATGTATATATAAACATAGACATATATATATATGAATATGTATATAAATATATAAACATATATATATATATATATATATATATATATATATATATATATATATATATATATATATATGTGTGTGTGTGTGTGTGTGTGTGTGTTTATATGTACAACACGTCTATAGCTGCATAAGATTTTATTCGGACCACTGCGCCTGGTGTTGTAAGAGCACATCTGCTCTAGCAGTAATGACGCTTATCATTTTCACTCAATTGATTTTCACCAACTTACCTCGAATGGAACGGCTGAGTGATAATGTGCGCCAGATGATATGGTAGAATAATATTATCGATTCATCTTAATATAAAACACTTGATACCAATGATCGTTTGATCAGTTCTGCTTTCTTTCATCGTGGGGTATCATACAATTAAACAGAGTAGGTCTACAGTCTTCCCATCATTGATATATAACAGGTATCCAATGCACGATATGTTTACTTACTGTACGCCATCATGAATAAAGCTGCCTTGACACACTTCATTGTTGACAGCGTTAACCCTTTATTCTGTTCTTTACTTCATCGCCAAAGTAAGAAAGCCAAAGTAGCGGATGGAACGATCATGGCGTTTTTTCTTGTCATGTGGTAATGTAATCTGTCAGCCGAATACGTTACGCAGCGAGGGTAAAAGGTGATAATTGATTTCATAGGGCTCGTTACTTATACTGAGCTTATCTGAAATGACAGGTGGACGCTGATGGCGGCTGATGCGCCACGCACTCTAGCGTTTATCATGCGAGTTATCGACATTTAACACTGTTACGCGCACTGATTATCCTACTGTCTGCACAGGTGAAATGGGTCAGGATGCTTAACATGAATAAGCCGGGCATAGAGACACATTAGTACATACGAGGACAACGATCGATCTGGGGCTTGTAACTTGCCATCAATTAGCCTCTCCGAGAGCTGTGAAAGGCACTCAAAGGCATATATAGTATTCACCACTTATTTAGAAATATGCTGCATTCCTATTTAGTTGTGGTCAATTTAAAATGCTTTCTGTTCCTCGGTTCAAACATACAGCCATCTTCCTAACAACGTCATATCTTTCCATGACTAATTATCTTTGATGAATCATCACACCATTGCGCGGGTGGTCATGACATATTGTCCAAACCCATGATTACTTTATAATACCCTTGAAGAGGTTCATCATGGGGACTATATCATCGAGCAATTACTTAAATACATGGGCTACATCAATGCCAAAGCGAAGGCCAAGAAGACAATCATTATCGATTTCGTGTTCCTACTGCTGTTTTAGGTAATGCCGGTAGACTCATTGGAGATGTATTTCTTGGCCAGCAGTCAGGTAGCTTAGCGATCTATTTTCCTTGTAATGTTGATAGGTAATTGGATAAGAAGCAACGCCTGTTACGTATAAAAACACTGCAACGTGAGAAGACATCTATGTTGTCAACCTCATGACGGATTATAGTGTGCATGTTTGGCGCCATGTTTGTAAGCGTATTATGACACATATCCAGCACAAGGTCTCAAAGCTCCTACAATCCAAGGGCACCACATCAATGGTGTTCGATCAACCCGTTTATGCACAAGCTCAGAATCAGCAATGCCTACCGCACAGTAATTGCGTCTGCTATGCTTATTAGACAACAAACCTGTGTACGTTGGTGTGTGAGCATAGGTGTGTATATTTGTGTGTGCATTGAGTGTGAGCGTGTGCGTGTGTGTGAGTGTGGACACTGTACGTGTATATATATATATATATATATATATATATATATATATATATATATATATATATATATATATATATATATATATTTATATATATATATATATTATATATATATATGTACATATATATATATACATAACTATATATATACATACATGTATATATACATAACTATATATATATACATATATGTCTATATATGTATATATAAATATAGTTATGTATATATATATAAATAAATATAGTAAGTTCCGTCAGAGTAGATTAACTTACACGGCGTCCATTTGGGTGAGAAGTTGCGCATGACAATCGGGTGGAGGTGCCACCGCGATCAGTATGTTATCACCCGGCCACACGGGTGGTATAGGGAAACTCTGCGTCCTCGTCCTCTTTTTCCCCATACAATCCACGTGACCATGCGAAAACTAACACACATCACAAAGGAGCTTATACATTTAACACAATGAACAAAGGCAGATATTTGCAATCTTAGGCTCAGGTTTGCTTACTCATAGTTTTCTTTTCGTGTACATTTTGCATAGCAGAAAAACATATAAATGAAGAAATATGAGCTTGTTAATGCATCGCAGAACTGGCACCATATAGTGTGGCTTATTGGCAGTTTTGGGTATTTTTGGGTTGTTATGGGTACTAGTGTGTCTTGCCTCCGGTGACCAACAAATGATGCTCATTTCGATCTATCTCCACCATACCCGACCATTACAGTATTTGCAAAGCCCTCTGTCATAGGAAATCTAAAGCTTGAACTTATTTGTAAGCGCTAGGATAATACGGGAGCCCCTAGCAAGTAAGGGGTATATATATACATATATATATATATATATATATATATATATATATATATATATATATATATATATATATATATATATATATATATATATATATATATATATATATATATATATATACAGATATATGTATATATATATTTATATATGAATATATGTAGAAATATACTTATATGAATATGTATATATATAAGTATATATTCACATACATATATATATATACATATATATAATATATATTTCATATATATGTCTGCCTATACATATATATATATATGTAAATATATGAATATATATATATGTTTACATATGTATATATATATAATTATATATATATATACATTAGTATACATAAAAAAATTCAGATATGTATATTTGTATATATTTGAGGCAAAATGTTACAATATTCGTCGCACATAGAGAGAGATGTACCTATGTATGAGATAATAACCTTGGGAGGACGACCATCATTTGCGCCGAAGCGCATATCCAAGGCCCTGGTCATATTTAGTAACACAGTAACTTATCTAACCAGAATTATTGATTTTAAATCATTAAGTTATTGAAGATCTCTGAAATTCAGTCACATGAATCGTGCTTCTCCTTGAAAGATAGCGTATGGGATTTTAATTCGAAAACAGAATTGCAAATAACTGTCTAGTGGCATCAATTGTTTAATGATTGCATCGGAATCATCAAATCACAGATCTATATCATTCATACATATTAAAGTTAATGATAGAGAATCCTAAGTGTAAACAGTCGTTCATACAGTTCACAGATAATTCTGATTTTGTAGAACAGTGATGTTTTTATGTTAGGCGTTTGTTACATCCCGATTCAGTTCCTGCAAAATTTGTCACTGAAATGCTTTCTCTCCATCGTTTTATACACACAACCAGTTTACACCATCTTCATAACACAACCATATATCATCATATTTGCCTAGAATAAATTATCTAGTATGAATTATCACCCCATTGTGTTTGCTCAGTGGCGCTGATTGGCACTGCCTAAAAACAGAGCGTATCTGTCCTTGCAAACGTCCTTCAAATTAGCTTGCTGTGATATCCGTGCAAGCCTCTGGCATATCTGTAAACATAATAGAAGGGCTATATATAAACGTTAATATTGACTTGATATCGCTGAATCCGACTGTGTGGTACAGTAATCGACCTTGATAATATAGGTGACATGCCGTAGTTTGTTGGGTTGTGGAATGGAATGGGGTTGTTGGGGTGAGTAGCAGCCGGGGTAGGGGTAGTGGTAAGGTTGTACAAAAGCTCTGCTAGGTGATGAATCTAGCGGGGACCTTGACATGTCTCTGAACGTCTCGGCAATATGTCATTAATGTTACCATAGACGAAACAGTAAACTATTCATTCAGTCACTTTTATATCTACACGTTCTATACAGCTACACGTGGGCACACCTTTACACAATGATTTCAGTATGCTGATTTATATTTACACAAAAGTTCAAACGTTATTTCATACCATGCAACTGATCGACTGGACAAGCAAAAAACATCTATATATGAAAAAAAAAGAAGAAGGATACAGAATAAAAGTCGGAGATTAGTTCCTCTGTTCAGAGGTCTACCATTGTATTATATTGGTGACCCTACAATAATTAAGTAGCATTTTACAGTATTTGTTCCCCGTTCTCAAATAGGACATGATGCCGGACACGGTGCTGCCATGATGGGTTTTGGAGACAATTACATGTGACAATCGATTGAACCAAACACCCTTACACATAGCGATTAGTTAATGTGAAACTGACTAATGTTTTTACCGGTGTCGATAAATATGATGCTGTACACATCTTCATCCTCTTTAGGTTTGATAAAATCTACCTGCGCAATATCATCAAGTCGACTTGAATATAGTCATATGACCCATTCCTCCAAATTACACTGTGACACTTTGCAGCTAATCGGTGCATGCAGATGTTCTCGCCAAGGGAAAACCTTGGTTGATTCTTAGATGAAATCCTCATACGTAATACTCTTCCGCCTTGTTAGAAAGTGTACATATGTAAACTATTGTGTATTCTATGACTAAAATACGTTGGTAACGTTGACAAGAACGATAGAAATCTATTTAAGCAGAACTTGATTTAATCATTTGGACGAATTAACCTATTGGACTGTTCGAGTTAAACATCAGAGTGTTACAAAAAAACAGGACAATATTGGACGTTACAGTGATCATGTTGATCTCATGAGCTAATCGTTACGTTCCTATTGCAAACACGATGAAATTGATTATAAGCAGATACTGGGATATATACTACATTCATTATTAAATGTATTGACATATAAAACAGGCTATAGAAAAACGCAAGGAAAGCTTTAATGGGGTAAGATGTTATGGGAACGAACGTTGCAATGTTGTAACAAATGGTAGTAATTTAATCTGGCACATATGAATGGATAAGATGATGAGCTCTATTACTCAGGGTTTTTAACGTGCATTCCCTTTCCCCGTATGCTGCAAATTAGATGATAGATGAGAGATGCACACATGCGGGATGTGCATGATTGCAGCTTGATAAATGCTAACCTCTGCTTTTGCTATGGGCTACACATTCATTGATCTAACAGGGCAATGATTTGCATTTGAGAAGGTGGTCAAATATAGGTTGACTAAAGGGAAACATATAACATCCTTGATTTTCATGTCTTCTTCAGTCGGTGTGTACATAACACCTACTGCATAAGCTTTTGATGTTTAGTGTAACAACGAGCACTAGCAGATAACAGGAAGTTGTCTTAAGATAATACCCCTTGTCTAGATATTTAACGCGAGACATCGGTGGCGATAAGTGGTACATGCGAATAATTTGACACAATATAATCTATTTTCATGCATAAGATGAGATCCTCTCTTTAACAGTGACGAAATGTAATCAGAGCCTTAGCTTCGGTCTTTAGATAAATGTTCTGGATTTTGAGTAAGAGATAACACCGCCGTTAACCGTTAAGAAAAGCCATTATAAGTTGTCACCATTTATACATGTTCTCATTCAATATATTGACAAAGCCATTGGTGCCTGTGTTCTGATATTTGGGTGGGGGTACATCATATCTCCTCGCATTTGTCCTTGTTGCTAGCTGCAACTAATATTGTGTCAGAGATAATCATCGCCGCAGGCTTATATCAGCTTGTTCCCAATGTAGGATAGCGATTTCTAACTACTACCCAAATTGATCACTAATATACGACTGGCAACAGCGCAATATACCATGCATAATTCATAGGACGCGATAGACAGTACTATGTAAGACAAATAGCCATTACCGTATGGATCAATAGCTATCCTCAATGCTAAGAAATTTGTTACATTGAATCAATAGATTACAAAACAGAATGAGCAGAGTAATTGTTCATCAAGAGAATATTTGCTCACGTTATTCATCAGAAACGTCCTATACCCATTGGCTCTTTGGTATCATGCCAAGGGACGGGTTTGTAAGCCAATGGCGGCAGTGGACATTTACTTGGAAGACTGCGGCTCTCAAGGTGCGAATGTCGAGATATCGTCTCATTTCAGTTCAGCTTTTGATCCCTTGTGAAGCACAATTTTCTATGCAGGATTTTACTATTGCTTTTTTCGCATTATTACTTTCTTTGAATGCCCGCAGTGACGAATTTGTATATCTTTTTGTAACTCAATAACGACTATTTATTCTGAATACACTCAGTATGACCATTTAACTTGCGTAACTTATTCTTTATAGCTGAATGTACATAAAGATAATGGGCTGCAATAAACGCAAATGTTGCACATCTGAAAATAGATCTCTGACGAGTTACTGATTCGCTGTGGTCTTCTTGTCTCAAGTAGCAATCACAAGAGCAAGTAGTTGTGTACACTATCAATTCGACAAGACTGGAGTTATTTACATTCAGGGAGCCATGTAGACGTCTAACAAGGATGGAGGCTCCAATGAGGGACGAGAGTACGAATTAATGCACTCTGCATTCAAAGTATACACATTTGATGAATATTTGTTCATTAGGGTGGAGGGGTTGGGATACGTTGCCACTTTAGAGAATATTCATGTTCTTGATACGACAGTTCTCATAGGTCATTGCATCCATGACAATCATTGAATTGATTGCAATTCATACTGCAACGTTATTCCAGACGACTAGCACAAGTATCAGGGATCGTCCACCATTGCTCTTCTAACCACATATTTTGACCAATACATTTTAAAGCAATACATAGATATTTGCATTGCTGAGGTAGAATGTATTCTCGCAGGACATCACACCGATATTTGTTGATGCGATTTTGTATGCTGTGCACCAAGACATTAACATAGTGGGGTACTTACTGCCAAACTATATTAATAAAACATGTTCACATTCTTGTCGAGTTCCCTAGCTTCATCATTTCCATTGTAGACGCTCCTGCATTTGCCAGCTAAGGCGCTGTTGTGGGTTTTTACAGTGGTTTTGTATTTCTCCATTCATTTAAGTGAAATGGCCTTAGAATCCATTTATACCATAATAGATAAAGGTCAATAAGACAGATATGATTTTGAACAACAACAACATATGAAAAACATCGTGAAAGGTCACTTGATCCATCGACTCGTTTTGACTATAAAACATGCCTATGGGCTCAGGGGTCGCTGTCGTGAAGCTTTGTCTGCTTTCTCGATCAATACGCTGCATACAATTGATTGGTGTTGTTCATTGAGAAAGGAGCATGCTTAATTGAATTTACCTTTTGTTGTTCCGATATTAACGGTAAGATCGGCAAATATCATTTCCTGTCTTGTGCAAACTACATTGCTAGATCCAATGATTTATTGGGATATCGGGGACCTTTAAGATTAGTGCAAATGTGTTAAACAAACAATGTGCCACCAGTGCAGTGACAATACACTGCGCATGATCTGTAGAATAGTGCAAATACATTTTCGCATTAATCGGGATATTTTGTCAACAGAAAAGAGGATAAACGGTTTATAATGCTGTCATAACACAACATAATTACAGAAGATCTAGTGCCTTTTTCACGCCAATGTACGCCGGCTGATATCATTTGTTTATCCTACGTTGAAATATTAATTTTGTTTCATGGCAAACATAATATTTATTGATATTTTGTTTAAACCGATGCAGTAAGTCGGGGGATGACTGGCCAAGTGTGAACTGTGATGTGCCTTTGTTTTATTCCGGTTGATAAACATAAGCTGTTTGAGATATGTAAAAGCTCATTTTGAATGCCAATGAGTAACATTGTTATGATGAATAAACCTGCATGTTCCTGAGCATTGGAAATAATGTTGTTGATGATGTTGAAGAGGAGACAACAAAAACAAACCGCCTCATTCCCATTATGCCGCCGTCTGAACGCAACTAGTGATCTATATATTCAATGAAATATAATCACACTGATTATATGATTAATTCAAGATGAGGTTTAATTATCACAGAATTAATCAATAATATTTGTTATTTTATTGCATTGAACTGATCGACAGAACAATCAACGCCCAGCAAGATAATAATACTTAACCATGTTTTGTATATCAAACTGATGAGCTAGCTATTTGTAACAAGCGAATGTTCGACCCTGATGTATTTTGAGTTGGTGGCTGAACGATAGACCATATTAAAAAAATATATTCTTTCTGCTCAAGCAGGATATGCTGCCTTAAAGCGGAACATTCTTGATTGGTATTGTACACTATTGTACCTGACAATCAGTGACAACTTAAATGCACTTCAGGAATTTCGACAAGGCTCAGCAATACCTGAGTGGGTAAATGAGTAACCTATTGATGTGAGTACACTGGTCAAGAATTAATCGAATGCTCGCTTACCCTTTTCGATTCAAATTTGACTTACGTGATAGGCACGATGCCAACATATTCATCAACCAGTCGACTATATTATACATCTACGCCATTCAAATGTAGATGCATTTATCTCGCTAAATTGAATTGCTTTCCCGTCATAATTCATCATGACACAATTAGCGGACCCAGACAAAGAAACGGGCGCAGCGACATGATTAGACAACCTATACAATCAACCCCTATGAACCACGTAGAATGTATCAACAATTTAGGGCAGCTATTGTCTCAAGGGTCAAGATTGCGGTGTGATATACCCGTTACTAGACATTTGGTTCCATCATATACTCATCTCAAATGCATAGTGCTTATCAAATTATCCTGACATATCGTTAGACTCGCGAATAACTGAACGATTGCTTTCCAGGTTTATCTTGCATGCCGACAATTTAAGGATTCTGTAAATGATGAAATTAAACCTGATCATTACGGATGGTGTACTGGTGCATTATGCCGAAAACTAGTTTTTACTTTCTTTGCTCTGTGACGGAATCGCATATGTACCATTGAATGGTCGCACTCAACTGGAGAGATGCAAACGGCGCATTCATCTATTACTTCGCTGTTGAAGGCGATGTTATTGCCAAATGTTTCATTAAATTTAATTGTCGTTTGCATGGAGCGGGTCACTCTCAGTAGCAGACCCACTATGTAACGCACATTTTATTGATCAATTGATTGCCATGAGATCCTCACGTCAATTCGCTAGTCAGTTCTCATATTCATAACTAGTTCGACTATGCATGGACCATACTCAACTTATCCACCAACCAATCCGCCATGCTTGCTCTCATCTTGCATTACACAACCACACATCCGGGAATGTTAATTTGTCATTCTGTTCAAATTGACGAGACGTAATTTGTTACATGCCTTTGGACCCTCCATTGTGTCAGTCGTTAATTGGAACATGTGCGCTCGGAGGTCGTAGTTTCATCCTGAGCGACCCTATAGAAATAACATGACAGCCACTGTTCGGTCTAAGCGTTAGAGTAAAAGAAGGAATGAGCGGCATGTACGTGTTACTATTTATATGCCACAAGAATCAAACTCATCAGGTGTATACATGAAATGCATCAGGCAAGACCGTACTGATATATTCAAGCATTAAAGTTGCAAGCAGACTCCGTTTCCTTGTTAATCTGCTGAGCAAAAAGTACAAAGCACACATAATCAAACTGAGAGACAATTGCATCAATTAACGTCATGCATATATCGTTTGGAATGCGCATTGAACTTGACGCCGAATATTAAATGAGTTTAACATATCTGAGAAGGTGAGTCTAGACGCCTCTTGTTGCGTGATAGTTAAACAACATGATGAAAATAATTATCATAATGACTACCATCTATACATACATTGTATGAATTGTAGTCATGATGATAATCGACTGTACCATCAGCGAACAGGATCCTTACTCCGTGTCAGATCCTAATAACTATGCATTATGTGTAATGGGAACACAAGTGGGTTCTTAATCACCTCTTTGTATAGACAAGTTCACAAGTAGCTAATCCGTTTGCTCTGTTCTTGCTCTTGTCTTTGCACTTCATACGCACCCGTTGCTGATGGCGTTATAGATTCGACCACATGTATGTGCGGTATGTCAAGCTGCTCGGGGACTTCTGCAATGTTATCTGGCGTCAGAATCGTAGTTATTCTAGCATTAGATATTCCACCTCAATATACAAGACAGTAATACTGCACATTTGAATTCTTTGATATCTCTCTGCCTTCAATCATCTGCACAATGTCCAGTTCAACATTACCTTAAACCACGATGCCTTGGAAGACTTCCATGAGTCGTCACGTCAACAGCCAGAGAAACCACCCGTGAAGGCTAATTCACATGTCGGTTCCATAATATCCTGGCATTAAGGGACGTACCCACAGGTTATTGAAGCCATAATGTTACTCGCTTGGGAATCTAATCATGAAACGTTACTAGATAACAAAATAAAGTAAATACCTTTATCGTCGAGCAAATCCTATTTGGCTTATTTTCATGGCAGTCGCGCTTGTTGTGAGGGTATTTCTTGTTTAAGTCCGGTTTATCTTCTGTAGCGGCCTGAGCCGTATACTCAGATATATAAAGACTTCGGTGAGCGCAATATATATTTATTGTACTACAACCTAGCACCGCGTTCAATCAGTCTTACGCTTACATTCTCTCAATCCCAACTCTCGAGCTAACCCGTATCATTCACTTATATCCCACACACGTCACATTACCTAACTAGGGCCAGCCCTCTTCCTTAACTGGCTTACCAATCACAGCCAACCACGAACATACTCGGGCTGACCTGCAATACATAATTATTTAAATAAACGGTCAGAAGCATACAACATTATCCACCTCATGTGAGAATTGTACTTCCACTGTGAAAAACGAATTGTTCACAAGAATACTCAACAATATAAGGAATAAACAGACAGTCATTAATGGAACAGACCGAATCGGGAGTATTTCCATAAAATAAACACGTATATATCATGAACGCCTAATTACAATTACAAAAACCTGGGCATGCACCCCAACAAAATATATTAATCAAACGTTCCAGACATAATTTAAACACACATAAAAAAAATAAGCATTTTTACTATAATTGCAATAATTTGTCAGATGGGGGGAGATCTAAGAATGGTGACATTATCGTGTGAGCCCTAAACTTGCCCTCAATTGTGAGGCCAGTCGGAATTTCGCCTCGTGGAAATGGGTGGAGCTAACGCTTACCGTATTAATTGCGATTGCAGCGGCTTGAGCTGATTAGAGGGTTGGTTATAGCGATAAATTATCAGGACGCCTTTCATTTGTAACTGTAGAGCAAACATGGGCTTACACTGGCATTTTAAATT
>CM067351.1:43917369-43994869 GCA_034190875.2 Urechis unicinctus | reverse complement strand
TGGATGAATATACCCTACAGGCCAATATTAACAACGATGTGTAGTCTGCATACAACACTGATAATTAAATGTAAAACCTACCTGTCTATGGCTTATAAATAGATTCACCTACAAGCAGATCACTCACACGGTCACTGTATCGTCAGTTTCGTTTAGAGTGGGCTTTATCTAACATCACGGATTCTATGGCTGCCACCGCGCGACGCATATTCTAATTAACGACAGACTCCAGGCAATCCAAATGGCTTCTTTTGACACTGGACGTACTTAAGTCATCTTTTCGGGTGGAAATAGCAAATGTTCAGTTGCGTATGCATTGATGTATAATAAAAGATGAGATGCAATATTGACATCGGTATTCAATGTGTTTCAACAATTATCCTCATAAACCTATTATATTATTTTTCGTATATGGCGACAACCAGAGGTCGGATTTTACTGTTCGATCTTCAACTGCACCGCATAACAAATTGTCATGTAGAGTACTGACGATGATGTTCAAAGATGCGGACACATGTACGTAGCTTCATATTCCTGTTAACAGTTGATGCACAGCAAATGGATGGTTTGTAGATTTTAACAACATGCTCCCTTACCAGAAAGCAACGCCAGAAATTCGGAAGCAGCTCGTTTGTTGAATAGAAGTAATATCACGGCTTACGCTTAAATGGATAGGGCACTAGGGTATGCGGAAAGTGTACCGATAATTAGACGGGGGCGGGTGGGGGGAGAGGGTGTCTTGGGGTTAGGGTCACGGGCTTGCGGCGTGGTGTCAAAGAGCAGATATTATGTAGGGTATTATTCTGGTAATAACAAATTTGGTAGCTAACTCCGGTCGCCAATTAATGATCGAGAATCCGTATTACTATTGATTTACGCCTTGTAATTACGTATATGAATAACGTTGTATGGCGCGTAATGTGATTGCGATCTATAATTGCTCTTATAACTATATTATTCCAATCGATGTATCGAGACCATTGGCGCTATCACCATATTGATTTCAAATGTATCATTTAAATCAAGGGTTGTGTTAAAGCATAAATATTAAGCAACACTCCGTAGCATTCATGTATATTAATAGATTTTTCTGAGCATATATGAATTCTGGGTTGCATGTAAAATAATAAAGTCACGAGAATGTTATTGCATATCGACGAATGGTACGAAACCGAAGCAGTCATTTGCAACATGACTGCTTTAACATTAAGCACATAGCATGCTATAACATAAAGGACAAAGCTAGGGGATTGGCACGATTTCGGGCTCCTTCGACATCTGTCAGCTACCCATGGTGTTGCTTTTAGTTGAACATCTTGTTCACTAACGCCAATGAAAACGGAATAGAAGTGGTTAACGAAGGGATTTACGTGAAGCTTGCAACGTGACATTTCATTTGGCAGTGATATGTACGTATTACAGCAAACAGGTGGTAAGCTACCATAACAGCGTGGTGGCAACGGATGACAACATAAAGCTGTAGTCACAAAATGCAATCTTGATAGATCTGCTAACTTGGACTGAACGTTAGTCGCAGATCTTTATGAATGACAGGTCCGTCGTCTTTCTTAGTACAATGTGCATAGGCAATTTAATATGTAATGCAGCACACACACACACCAACACACCAACACCGATTTATAGCATGGCGCAAATAAGCGGAACAGATAAACAATCCTGTCTATCAATAATAGATATTAAGAGGATGGAATACGCACGGCTATTGCGAGGATTATTAATGCCTAGGTCAGGGATCAGTCCTATACATTTTATTATCACTCTGAATGGTACGGCAACTTACTTTCTGTACGCCATCATGAATAAAGCTGCCTTGACACAGTTGCATTTGCATTTTCATGCTGGTTGATGAAGTTGCTGGATGGTAATCACACATTGAGTTCAATTGTGAAACTTCATGATGACATGAGAATCAGATTTAAATGCACGCAGAGAACAGAATAAAAAAACCAAAGTGATGTTAGATATGAAGTGCACACATAAAATAATTGATACAATCCAAGATCCTATACGAAACACCAAGCGTCTGCAATGCTGCTACCGTCTATTCCTCGTCAATCTGGGATTCACGTTTCTGATACGTCATCGATTGCCATAGCGTTTTCGAGATTTCTGTCGCTTTTTGGTGATCTTGTATGTGTAGATTCAGCAAATACAATATGCTGCATTGAAGATGAAACGAAGCATCCATACATGACCTCAGTTGACATAGAAGCACAAGTGAAAGGTAAATTTGGCTTTCATTCTTCTTGGAAATTGTTTTAACATTTATTTACCTGTGTTGAGCTAAAATAAGCTAATATATTGCACTGATGAATTTGCAAATATCCATCTTCTAAACATTCGTGACAAAACCGGACATCGATGACGCAAAAGTGCTAGCACAAGTACAAGACAGCAAAATAACCGATAGCAGCATTACATGATTCTCGTAGCAGAATAGCCACTTGCATGTACCAGGCATAGCATATAATGTTTGCCCTATATCGTGACAGTACAAAAGATGCCCCAACAAAATGTCCAAATATGAAATCTGCCCTGACGGTATCAAATGAATGGGTAGACACACACATGCACACACATGCATGCACATACACACACACGTACGTACGCATGCACATGCACATACACACACTCATACACGCACACACCGCTTTGGTGTGATGAAGAGCAATCATTATGCCCGACTGTCGGTCATTTATTTTGCCATTAATTGGTTAGAAAACAAATAATATTTTACTCGTGACGATCATCTATAGGGTGACTTTATTTCTTTTACATCATATGGGCGAGTTTATTAAATTTCATAGCTTATGGTGGCTCATTGGTATTGTCCAAGTAACAGTGGATTCACTATACGCTGAGGTGACGTTAAGTGAGCTAAGGCACTGAAACAGCTCTGTCCAAGCATCGCGGTCATTCGCATCGATCACCATCGCGATGTCTTCTCATTGTTGACAGCGTTAACCCTTTATTTCGTTCTTTATTTCATCGCCAAAGTAAGCATGCCAATGTGGCGGCAGAAATGAACATGGCGTTTTCCCCCAGACATGTGGCTATGTAATCTGTCAACCTAATACGTCAGGCAGAGAGGGTAACAGGCAATAATTGATTTCCGGCAGCTTGTTAATAATACTGAGCTTTACTGAAATAACAGGTGGCGGATGATGTGCCACGCACTCTAGTGTTTATCATGCGAGTTATCGCCTCTCGCAACACTTAACACTGCTACTTAATCCCATGAACTTTTAGCCACTGGAGTCCACCACCCCCGCGTATATATATATATATATATATATATAGATATATATATATATATATATAGATAGAGAGAGATATATAGAGATATATCTATATCTCTAGAGAGAGAGATCTAGAGAGAGAGAGAGAGATATAGAGATAGTATTATATATATATATATATATAGAGAATAGAGATATATATCTCTATGATATCTATCTATAATATATATATATATATATATCTATCTCTCTCCTCTATATCTCTCTATCTATCTCTCTCTATATCTCGATCTATCTCCCTATATCTCTCTATCTCTATTTATAAATCTCTTTCTCCCTCTTATAGTTATATATATATATCTATATATAGTGTCTTCTTTCATACTCTCTCAACTCTCAACGTTGGACGAATATTATTTTGTCCCATTATATCTATATATATATAGATATATATATGTATATATATATTTTATATATATATATATATATATATATATATATATATATATATATATATATATATATATATATATATATATATATATATATATATATATATATATATATACATACATCTTCGTCTCTCAAATAAACCACGAGCATATGTCTTCGTCATGCGCGGGCTTTCGTCGTCGTCAGAGTCGTCGTTGTGTGGGGGCAGCGCGTTTTTTGACTGACTTGCTCGAAGAGAGTGGCATCGTCGTATTCGCCGCTTGTCGGAACGGTGTCATCGATCGAACTCCTCTCTTGGCATGGTTGGTGGCAAAGGTACGTCGTACAGGTCACCGTCGAAATCGTCAACGGCGGGCTGGTCGGTTCGAGTGAAGCTGGCTTTACGGTCACAGTTTGCGATGGTCACGGCCTTTACCCTGGCAGGCAAATGTCACGGCTTGTACGGATTCGTCAGCGTTGAGGGCGTTTATGATTTGTCCATTCAACGCGCTGCGGTAATGTCCTTACCAGTTCCGTATCACTCCTTGGTCCATCGGCTGGATCAGACTAGTGGTGTTGGGCGGCAGGAAGTGTAAAGTGATGTTGGTCAGCGTCACCTTCGGCGAGTGGGCAGAACAGTTGTCGATAAACAGGCAGACTTTACGTTGGTTGAAGCGGAGCTTTCGGTCCCATTTAGTCAGCCAGTGTGTGAAGATCTCTTCTGTCATCCATAAGTTTTTCGAACAAGCGTATTCGACCGGCAGATTTGTGATATCTTTTGGAAAACATCGCGGGCGATGACGAGCTGTGGCAGCTTCTCCGATCCGTCCATATTGGCACAAAGAAGGACGGTGATCCTTTCCTTAGCGGCTTTCCCTCCGGCAAATTCCTCCGCAGGCTGGCAGTGTCCCTTGTCGGTAAAGGCCCAGAATTAAAGGGCCGTCTCGTCTGTGTTGAATATATCCTGGTCACGAGAGTCGGCGGCAATTTCAGGCATTTGTCTTGGAGCCTGTGGCGGGCGGACGGGTTATCACTTTGCTGCTTTTTGAAGACTACGTTGAACCGTGACTTCCAGCGTCACAGCCAATCAGATGATGCTTTGAAACTCAGCCCCTTTCATTTCCGCTAGCTGGAGAGCCTTTGATTGGATTTGTTGGTCCGCGCAGTCGTGCGCCTTGGGCCAACTTCTGTTTGAACCACGTAAACAGTGCCTCGTCCAGTTCCTCGTCTCCACCCGCTCTCTTTTTTTTTCGGCTTTCGTATTGGCCGGCTCCATGTTGCTCCAAAATGTCATTCCTGTTCTTTAATAAGCGCGATATGGCGGACGTTGAAAATTCAAATTTCTTGGCGATTGTAGCTTAGCTTTGGCGACTTCTTTCTAGTTCTTTCAGGATCTCTTCTTTCTTCTGCAGGGTGAGGTATTTTCTTAGAGGCGTTGTGGCAGTTTCTTTGGCAGTCTGATGATGAATGATGACGCCTTTTCAACCACCGGACTTGACACTTGATCACAGAGTCAAGGCGTCAATGTTGACTCGCTGTGCTCCGCAACCACTGGAAACGAGAATCGGACACGTTGACATAATCGTTATCTCCAATCGTAAGTCACGCTTGTTAGTCAGTCTCCAACATCCTCTAGATGATTTAACTACCAAATCAACTTTGTTTAACTCGGGTGATCAGAGGTCGGGTGATCGTTAAGTAATCAGGATTAAGCCGTTACAGTCGATGGTTTTTAGAATCGATCGACTGCAACGCGTCCCCTTTAAAGAGGCGATTCGTCAGAAATGTCCCGATTAACCGAGTGAAATTGCATTGCTTGGAATGGTTTCCCGGTTTGCGTCCCCTTTATTGAGGAATCCTCACTGGCGAGGTCCCGTTTAACGAGGTTGCACTGTATATATATGTACATATATAAATATATATATATATATATCTACATATAGATAAATATATACAAATATATATATGTATATATCTATACATATATATATATCTATATATATATATGTATATATATATACAGATATAATGGGACAAAATAATATTCGTCCAACGTTGAGAGTTGAGATAGTATGAATATATACATATATATAACTAAATATATATATATATTTGTATTTATATATATATATAAATATATATGTGTGTATATGTATCTATATATATATATAAATATATTTCTATAGATATATATATCTATAGAGATATCTATATATATATTTCTCTATATTGTATATTCATCTATATATAGATACATATCTCTATTTTCTATATATATATCTATCTTATATATATATATATATGTATTTATTCATATATGTATATTTGTAAAAATATATTTTTAAATATAAATATACATATATATGTCTATATATAGATATATATATATACATATATACATATATATATATATATTTATATATATATATATATATATATATATATATATATATATATATATATCTATATATATATATATATATATATCGTATATTACGATTGTTTTAACAGTCATCAAAAAACCACTTTTGCCCATTTCCCTGTATATGCCGCAACAGGAGGAACATTCATGATAACGTCACATAGTAATTTAAAGGTAGCTAACCTAATTAACAAGATCGCTGTGGAACTGGGTTCGAATGCGTTACATAAATAGGAATCAACCATCAAATGAGTGCAAAACACAAAATATCATGATGCCTTACACCTAATATAACAATACATCCCACTCAGGTGCTAAGAATCATCCCTTATCTATTATAATTGAATGGTTTGAATGAGCTATATAAGCGTGGCTTAATTAGGTCCCACGTTACACACGCATCTAGTAACAAGTGTGCATATAACAAGCTTTGGATCTTGTCTGACCAGTTAATGCATTTTCTATATCTCTATTTATTTCCTACTCCATTTTATGAATGTAAACACCTCTGTTCTTTGCGTCAATCAAAAAATAAGAACGCCCAGGGATTTGCGGCATGGCGTGGGCGAAGTGTTTGTAGATATTCTAACTGTGGTGGATATGAAGGCCAGTCTCAATTTGTCGTAATATTGATCTGACTGCCTAATCATTCATTTCGTGCGAAGAGCAGGACCATCGGCAGCTATATCTAAGTCGTATGGTTTATATGGAACGTTTTTTGTGTCTCGTGGAACATTACTATTTCCGATAACCAGTGTGTAGGATACCTTTACATAAAACAATGTGACCTTCCCTAAACGGTTTATTGTAGAAATTCCTCCACAAAATTACCAGTTGAATGTTTGATTAATTCTGCACTATTTCACAATCAAGTATAGTTATGATCTTTCCAGAATAATATCTACATCTGAATATAGGTTAAAATATGTTTTGGTTGATATATCCAGCAAATAACATTTTTATTGTGTAATTAATTTTATTTACGTCATTAGCTCTTAAATGGCGAACTCCAATAACATCTGTTTATTTAGACTATTGGAAGTTGCCTAGTAATCATTGATATTGCGTTTGTAAAACAACTATGTTTTATATGTCGTCTAGGAGCAGCTCTATCCTTCCGTAAATTATGTTCTCAGTTGTATGTTAATATATAATCAATATGCTATTGATTTGCTAAGGTACATCGTTTGACAGTCACAAAAAAATAATTGCGTTAACTCTTGTAGGAAAGAAACTTAGTGAAAAGTACTTTATTAAACTCATAATGGTAATGGATGATGGGACACTTTCATTTGGCGTATATTTGATCAATGAGAGCTGCTACATGCCATTAGGGGTGTTCAGGTAGGATCTAATTCTTAATGCACTATGTTCATTTCATATGGTTAAGTAGTTCGCCGTAACGATTGATACGTTGCTGCGTCATCCAATCCCAACTGCATTTGGTCACTGAAGTGTGTTCATGAAATGTGTAAAACATCCATCTCGGGGATATATTACATGATTTATATCACAATAAATCATGATTTTGTAGGCTTCTTGCGCTTCTGAGCTCACCTTCTTTGAATGTCTCGTCTCTTGGTTGCATTTTTTCTCATGTTTTATCTACTATTGAGTGGACTTTCATCCCTTGTAATAACTCCTTGGTAGGCGTCAAAAGGCGTCTCTTATCAGTGTATTTACAACATATATAGCGGGGACTTGTGTCCATTGTGTAGTACATAAATCAGGCATCAAATACTGTCCAAAATATACCCTACGTGAATAAAAGAACGTCATCCACTATAAACAATGCAAACAATTCCTTGCATAAAGGGTGAGTCGAATCACGAGTCGATTCTTAATCATTACATAAAGCACAGTATACATCCAGTTACACTTGTAGTTCCACATGCCAATAACAACAACATGCTGTAAATTGAGAATATCAAAACGTGTCATACAGAGGATTGATTTAGAAGTTGTGTATGTGCCTTGTTATAATTAAGTGCATATGTTACACAATATAACCATTACAAATACTGGCACCTAGTGTATATTCATGGCCCCCAAACTTGCACTGTGTCAAACGATGTGCTTGTATCCCCCAATTAATCTATATGTGTTTCCAATGCACACCTTTAATACCATTTGTCTTTAAACTGCTTTCGATCACATATACTTTAAAAATGATATATGTGAACAAGTCATCAATCAATTCATCAACAATGAGCTGGAGTAGGTGCTTTTTGTATGAACCCTCCAAACATATTATGCATGCTGCTTATGTCCATGGGTATTCACTGTCAGTGACTAATGTAGTAATTGACAGTGTACCTCATTTATGTTGTAAGAAGTCATACTAGTGGGCAATCCTCTGCAGCAAATGGGAACGTCGTACTTTTTGTGTGAGGATGTATGTAATTGAAAGTTCCGCTATAATTGTTTACCGTTAATCTCATGGATGGAGTTGGTAAAATTTGCCAATGCATCCAATGTAGTTGGGCTCTTAATCAGTCAGTACGACTTCCCCGTGGTATGTACATATATATTTCGTGCTGAATAAATTCACATTGTGATATCGAAGCGAATTATCGATTGGATCTTGTATAAAGGGACGGGTATTTAAATCAATAATTACTAATTCGTAAATTTGCTGTTTTGCTATAATTGCGTTTTAACTCAACATTTATCTTTGCAGCACGGGGACGGAAAGAAATTTACGTTGCGTAAACATGAAGACCACCGGATGACACATTACACCTATTATTTACATAAAGCTATATATGTCAACTGTTGTGAACTGGCAAAAGCAGCTGTACAAATGTTCAAGTGTGAAAAATTATCTCGGCGTGTAATGCCAGACTATATTATTTAATTTCGGTAACGTGACATGGACACTATACCATGCGTGCTCATGGTGTTGTATATTCATTGTTCAATAATCCAGTAAATCAATTATATATTGTTGTCGTGTCAAGTGCGTCATTTGTTTTACGTGATAGCTTGGTAAACTAATCTTTGATATCCGATGAATTTACTTCCAGACGTATCGACTAACACCTCGTATCATGTCAATGTGTGTGTTGATCAAAAGGAGGATTCCACCTCTTTAAAAGTGCTCAATATTGAACGAAAGCCCTTACCGTTAAGGACATGTCTCCATATGGAACTAAATAATCTTTTCACTGATAATAACCCCACCCCCCTTCCTGTCACGCAACGTAAGCGCACATTGTGTATGTCTTGCCCTAAGTGCTACATTTCTTGCCCTAAGTGTTACATGTCTTGCCCTTAGTGTAATAGTGTTTGTGTAGCTCTGATACGTTATCGGCGTATTCTCGCAGGACATATTACTATCTACGAGCCCGGTACCGATATTTGTTGATGAGGTTTTGTAAGTGTGCACCAAGATATTAGCATAGTGGAGTACTTACTGCCATTCTATAATAATAAAACAAGTTCACACTCTTGTCGGGTTCCCTAGCTTCATCGTTTCCATAGCAGACGCGCTTAAGCATTTGCCAGCTAAGGCGCAGTTGTGGGTATTTACAATGGTTTTGTATTTCTCCATTCGTTTAAGCGAAATGATCTTAGCATCCATTAATACCTTAAAAGGAAAATGTCAGCTAGACGGACATGATTTTGAATAGTGTAACAACATAGGAAAAACATCGTGAAAGGTCATGTTAGCGATGATTTATCGACTCATTTTGACAGCATAAAATATGCAGATGGGCTCAGAGATTGCTGTGTATTAGGGTAAGGTTTCTACACCAAACACTGATAAATATATACCATTAGTGTTACTATTATGATGAATATAATTATATATGTGTAGGACTTTATATCATGTATACTCGCCTTTGTAAAACAATATCCCGGTTGTTGTAGAATAACGGTAACAGACTGTTGTGAAATACGCCTGTGACAAGATGTACTCAGGAAGTTGATTGATGATAGCATTCTCTTGTGTTTTCTGCTGAAAAGGCAGGTGGTCATAAGATGCGAACTACAATAAAGAGCACTCTCCCAAGTATACCCCACATGCTCGAAACATTGATGAACAAATTGTGAATTGGTCTTAATCATAGTAGTGATTGCAGCGGGATGGCTGCGCTATCAGAGGGGTGTGTTTGGGTATCTATATTGAACCTAGAGACGCCGTTAATTCCAGCACACGCAACGAGACGTTCGCCCAGCTTCTGCATTTATCCTTGTCTGTGGCCACACTGACGTACATAAACGCGTATAACATACAAACATTACCGCGGAATCAACTGAGTGTAGTTAATCTTATTGAAGCTTACATATGCTCTCTGTATAAATACAGGGTCGCTGTCTTGGTGATTTGTCGGCTTTCTCAACCAAACGGCTGCATCCAATTGATTGGTGGTGTTCATTGAGAAAGAAGCGTGCCTAATTGAATTTTTATTTCGTAGTTCTGATATTAGAGATAGGCTCGGCAAATATTATTTCCTGTCTTGTGTAAACTATATTGCTAGATTCAACGATGTAGTGGGATATTGGAGACCTTTTAGATTAGTTGTGTCAAACAAACAATGTGCCATCATTGTCAATGCACTACAGACTATCTGTAGTATAGTGCAAATACATTTTTGGAATAAATCGGGATATATTGTCAACAGAAAAAAAGATAAACGTTTTATAAAATAAACAGATAATCCAGTGCTTTTTCTCGCCAATGTACGCCGGCCTATATCATTTGTTTCCTACGTTGAAATATTGATTTTGTTACATGGGAAGTTTGTTCTTTAAACATAATATCTATAGACATTTTGTTTAAACTGACGCAGTATGTTGGGGGATGACTGGCGAAGTGTGAAATGCGATGAGCCTTTGTTTTATGCCAGTTGATAAACATATGCTTTGTGAGACATATCATAGCTCATTTTGAAAGCCAGCGATATTATGATGAATACACGTGCATGTTCCTGAGCATTAGGAATTACGATATGTTGCCTTAAAGCGGAACATTCTTGATTGGTATTGTTCACTATTGTACATGACAATCAGTGACAACTTAAATGTACTTCGGGTAAGCTATTGATGTGAGTACACTGGTCAAGAATCAATAGAATGCTCTCTTTGCCTTTTCGATTCTAGTTTGACTGTACGTGATAGGCACGATGCCAACCTATTCATCAACCAGCCGACTTTATTACACATCTACGCCATTCGAATGTAGATGCATTTATCCCGCTGAATTGAATTGCTTTCCCGTCACAATTAATGACATAGTTAGTGAAACATAGAAAAGGGCGCAGCGACATGAATGGCCAACCCATACATTAAATCTCTCTGAACCACGTAGAATATATCAACAATTTAGGGCAGCTATTGCCTCAAGTGTCAAGGTTGCGGTGTGATATATCTATTACTAGACATTTGGTTCCACCATATACTCATCTCAAATGCATAGTGCTTGTCCAAATATCCTAACATATCGTTAGACTCGCGAATAACTGAACGATTGTTTTCCAATTGTATCTTGCATGCCAACAATTTAAGGATTCTGTAAGAGATGAAATTAAACCTGAACATTACCGATGGTGTACTGGTGCATTGTGTCGAAAACTAGTTTTTACTTTCTTTGCTCTGTTAGGGAATCGAATATGTATCACTGGATGATTGCACTCAACTGTATAGGTGCAAAGGACGCATTCATCTATCACCTCGCTGTTGAAAGCGATGTTATTGCCACATGTTTCATCTGCAGGATTGCATGAGCTAATGATCATTGTCGAATAAGGTCACCGGTAAATCGATATACGCTCAGGACCTTCGATGCAATAGGGTCTGATATATATATATCATAGGTAAGCGCTATGGGATTATTGGTTTTCGCATGGAGCAGGTCGCTATTTGTAGCAGACCCACTATGTAACGCACTGGATGCCGGGCTTTGTATGACATCACATTTTACATCAGTTGACATGACAGCATTGCACATTTTATAGATCAATTGATTTCCATGAGATCCTCACGTCCTTTCGCTAGTCTGATCTCATATTCATTACTAGTTCAACTATGCTTGCCATGCACCATATTTAACTAATACTCCTACCAATCAGCAATGCTTGCTCTCAACTAGAATTACACATTCACAAATCCTGGAATGTTTGAAATGACGAGACGTAATTTGTTACATACCTTTGGCCCCTTCATTGTGTCTGTCGTTAATTGGAACATGTGCGCTCGTTGGCTCCCGTGGAAGTAGCAGTTTCATCCTAAGCGAGCCTATATAAATAAAACAACGGCCACTGTCCAGTCTAGGCGTTAGAGTAAAAGAAGGAATGAGCTGCATGTGCTTGGAACTATTTATTTGCCACACTCATCAGGTATATACATGAAAAGCGTCAGGCAATACCGTACTGATATATTCAAGCATTAATGATGTAAGCATACTCTATTTCCTTGTTAATCTTCTGAACAAAAAGAACAAAGCACACATAACCAATCTGAGAGACAATTGCATCAATTAACGTCATGCATTTATTGTTTAAAATGCGCATTGAATTTGACGCCAAATATTTAATGCGTTTACCATATCTGAGAAGGTATGTCGATACGCCTCTTGTTGCGTGATAGTTAAACAGCATGATTAAACTAATTATCATAATGACTACCATCTATACATACATTGTATGAATTGCAGTCATGATGATAATCGACTGTACCATCAGCGAACAGGATCCTTACCCCGTGTCAGATCCTAAAAACTATGCATCATGTGTAATGGGAACACAAGTGGGTTCTTAATCACCTCTTTGCACTGGCAAAGGAGCACCAATATTCACAAAAGCTAATCCGTTTGCTCTGTTTTTGCTCTTGTCTTGGTACTTAATACGCACCCGATACTGATAGCGTTATAGATTCAACCCCATGTATGCGCGGTACATCAAGCTGCTCGGAGACGTCTGCTTTGGTATCTGGCGTCAGTATCTTAGCCATTTTAGCATTAGATATTCCACTTCAATATCCTGGACAGTAATACTGTACATTTGATTTGTTTGATATCTCTCTGCGCCTACCAATAACCCGCATAATGCCCAGATCAACATTCTGGGTCTGTTATGCCGTTAGAAGCATACACACACACACACACACACACACACACACACACACACACACACACACACACACACACACACACACACACACACACACACACACACACACACACACACACACACACACACACACACACACACACACACACACACACACACACACACACACACACACACACATACAAACACACACACACACACACACGCACACACACACACACATATATAATATATTTATATATATATATATATATTAATATATATGCATATATATATATATATATATATATATATATATATATATATATATATATATATATATATATATATATATATATATATATTTATATATATATGTACCGCGTTTGAATTGTTTGGTTCACGCTTTTCTAAGCCTTTATTTCATGATATTCAGATGGTATGTACCAATTGTAAACGAGAGGAATGTGTACAGATGTTACTTATACCCTTTCTTGGTGTAGTATGCGCCTCATAAACTACCTATCAAGCCCAATGCTTTGTACGTCCTTCGAGCGAAGGACACCTAATTAATCACACTTTCGTGCAGCATGGACTATGAATCGTTGATAACCCTATTAAACGTTCTTAATGCGACATCCTTTGTAACGCAAGCTGTGCCCTTACAAACATCTCTTAAGGGATGGGTTGAATGGAAGCCTTATTGGAAATAATGTTTGAAGGATATCGAATACTTACTTGATTAATCAGTCTACATTTATAGTTTTGACCCATGCAGCAGTAGTTGTTCCATTCCTTCCTCTTGTGTGATGCCTTTCGAATGATATTGGTGTCACATCTTCTATACTGTGAGACAAAATGTGTTGTCATGCTAATAAGAAAAATCTGTAGCCTCATAGTGCAAACCACCGTGAAGGCCAATTCACATGTCGGTTCCATAATATCCTGTTATTAAGGGACCCTCAGGTTATTGACGCCATAATGTCACTAGATAGGGAATCTAATCATGAAATGTTATTAGATAACAAAACCAGAAATGCCCGCACTAGTTGCATACATTGCAAAGTAAAAACCTTTATCGTAAAGCAAATCCTTGTTAGGTTATGGGTGACAGTCGCTATTGTTGTGAGGGTTTAAGTCCGGTTTCTCTTCTGTAGTGGCCTTAGCCATATACTCAGATATATAACGACTTCAGTGAGCGCAATATATATGTATTGTACTACGACCTAGCACCGCGTTCAATCTCACGCTCACATTCTCTCAATCCGAGCTCTCGAGCCAACCCGTATCATTCACTTATATCCCACACACATCACATTACCTAACTAGGGCCAGATCTCTTCCTTAACTGGCTTACCAATCACAGCCAACCACGAACATACTCGGGCTGACCTCCAATACATGTTACATAATTATTTAAATAAACGGTCAGAAACATACAACATTTTCCCCCTCATGTGAGAATTGTACTTCCACTGTACAAAACTAATTGAATGGAACAGACCGAACCGGGAGTATTTCCATAAAATAAACACGTATATATCATGTACTCCTAATCACAATTACAAAAATTTGGGCATGCACCACCACAAAATATATCAATCGAACGTTCCAGACATAATTTAAACACACATAAAAATCATAAGCATTTGACTATAATTGCAATAATTTTGGCATATGCAAAACAATACCACATTTCCTGAAAAATCGTAGTTTTATAATTACGAATAATCAGGTCAGCGTTAGAGAATACATGTGAGTATGATAAATCGTTCAAATGTACATAAAAACATGCAATAATTAACAAATCATACAACATTATCCCCCTCCTGTGAGACGGGCAGATGTACAAAAACTAAAATGATTATTTTATATATGATGGTTTTCAGATGGGGGAGAGCTAAGAATGGTGACATTATCGTGTGAGCCCTAAACTTGCCCTCATTTGTGAGACCAGATTTGAGAGTAATTTCGGTGGGAAACACTGGATTGCTACCGAACACAAGGAAATAACTGCTATATCCCAGAGGAGAATTGTCGGACGTGCTTAATGACCACAATATGGTATGGATCCTTTGATCCCAGTCATCCTGTTTTGTACTGACGAAGTTACGTAACAGAGTGAGTATTGATCGCTGTGCTCGTTCAACTTGACCTTGGCTCTGCAGATGGTAGGTTGTGCTGAATGTTTGCTTCACGTTATAGCAGCGGCATAATTCCTTGAACAAGTCACTCACAAAACTCACACCATTGTCTGAAAGCAGTACCTTTGGAGCGCCGTAAGTGCAAATGACGTATTGGTAAAATTGTCTTGCCAGCGTTGCGGCCTTTAAGTCGGGTGTAGGCCAGGCGATAACGTAACGGGTGCACATGTCCGTGACGCATACTAGATGCTTGTTTCCGCTCTGTGAATTAGGTAACGGACCTACCGTATCTATTGTCATAGTATGGAATTGGTGCGGGGCGAGGTCACGCAATGTGAGCGGCGGAGTAATTATCAAATTCGTTGATTTGTTGGCATTACAAGACGAACACGTGGAGACATACGCTTGGGTCCTTCACCATACCGACCAAAAAGAACCGAGGTCGCATGACTGATAGCATTTTGGATATCTCGATGTGTGCGCCGAGCAATGAATCGTCGTGTAAGGACAGGATGTGTGCTTTCAGGTTTTATGGGAGTTATACTGCCCTTGCCGCGCTATGGTCGTTTAGCAATGTGCCGTACTTGAGGAAATTAATGATTTCCTTGGATAATAATATTATTGAGCGCTTGGGATCCTTTGGTTAAGGGTCGCACGCGGCCCATTGCGTCAATATCAGCAGGGAAGGTGGGGAAAAATAATGTGGATACTTCTATGCCACTGATATTTTTGTTTGTCTTGCATTTCTTTAAAACAGGACTGCAAGGAGACTTGGAATGCGGTGGAGGAGTCATAGTCTTCTGTTTGGCATAGTCCTCTATCGATTCATTGAAAGTCACACTTTTCTTCGGCGAAGCGGATTGGTGACAATCTGAAGGGCGGTATGGTCTGGTGTAAGAGGAATGTAGGGGGACATTGTTAGAATCTCTTTGGGATTTGTCACACGCCTCTTCAACTGAGGTTTGCGACGAAGCATGTCTGGTTATTGGGGTCACCATAGCAATGTCTGGAGCTTACCTCCAGGATCCGAAGCGGATGGACGCGACTCCAATATATACAACATAAGACCGGTTATAGCGCGGTGTTGGTATCGAAGTCAATAAACATATCTCGTACGCATTGAAGTCTTGATGTATCTGTGTATACTGCTCAGGTCACAGAAGAGAAACAAGAAATGCCCCTACAACACGCTGCTGACCTACAGGGACTTGTCCGCTATAGGATTTATAGTACTATTGCATGCGATAATGTAACTGATTTTTGTATTATATACATACCTACATATTTAAATTTATGTATAAATATATATATATTTATATATATATATGTTTATATATATATATAAATTTATGTGGATATGTATATATATATATATATATATATAAATATATATATATACACATATACACATCTCTGTCTCCAATCCCTCTATATCAATCTTGTAAAGTATAGCAACATACAGACCCATATCAATCACATTTGAACAGAATAGTTTGGTAAAATAATGTGTTTTGCCGTATTGTGCAGATTGCATAAACCACAATAGATTAAATAGAAATTTTTTCCTGGGTATCCGATCCAGCCATGCTCACAGGAATTTTTTGATCAATTTGGAGGCGTGATAGCCTCAATCAATCATAAGACTCCATATCTTCAACATAACCATACTCACCGCATAGCTAGACGAAGTTAGCCCCTTTATCGAGGCTATAAGCTAATCACTCGGATTATCGATCAATCCAAACAAGCGCTTTCTATTTAACTTATAAAGTGTTGTTGCGCGAACCACCGTTAAATCTGAGTTGCTTTAAGGATATGGCCCCCTGTACTTCAATTTCATATACAGTTTAACACCAGACTGCAGAAGGTTTAAGTAGTGTTTGCACGATTATGCCACCCTCCATGAAGGTTCAATTCGTGCAAGGGGTGAGTTGAATCAGGTGATGACTCTCATGGTGTGCGCGAGTCACCGGACTTAGTCTGGAATTCCGAGTCTGGAATCCGGTAATCGATCACACGATCCATAAGCATCATGTATTTATTGTCGCCATCCATATAAGTGCTTATTCTGCAGCACGAGGTCATAAATAAGCCCCCTACCCACTTGAGAAGTCAGCTATATGATGTTATGACCAATTTTTATAATATATATATATATATATATATATATATATATATATATATATATATAGATATATATATATATGTATGTATATATCATATATAATGTATATATATATATATGGTTTCTACAGATAGATATATATTCTTACTTATATATATATATTTATATATAGAGATAAAGAAAAGAGATATATACATATATATATACATATATATATATATCTACATATATATAAATATATATATTATATATATATATCCTATATATATATATATATATATATATATATATATATATATATATATATATATATATATCTCTTATATATATATATATATATATATATATGCATGCTATATATATATGACACGTCTATAGCTGCATAAAATTTTATTCGGACCTCTGCGCCAGGTGTTGTAAGAAAACATCATCTGAAGCAGTAGTGACGTTTATGATTTTCACTTAATTGATTATCATCAACATACCTCGAATGGAACGGCTGAGTGATAATGTGATGTAGGGGATAGAGTAGGATTATATTTTCGATATTTGAAAACAAAACACTCGATACCAATGATCATTTGATAAATTCTGCTTTCTTTCATCATGGGGTAACATAGTATAGTATCGTGTCTCCTGTCTACACAACACCATTTATAATCAGATATGATCATCTCTTCTTTATATATATATATATATATATATATATATATATATATATATATATATATATATATATATATATATATATATATATATATATATATATATATATATATATATATATATATATATATATATATATTAGCACGAACGCGACCTTTAGTGGACAAACCGCCAACTCGAAGATTTGTGTCCACGAAAGGATATATCACTATGTCCACATACAGTCAATGCACTTTTTCGTTCAAAATGTTTACAAATTTTGGGTTTGACCATTTTGATATGATTGTGTAGTCTTAATAACGTACAAAGAAAATCTTTTAGTAATGATTTCTTTGAATTTTCAATATAATGGCAAAATCAAATTTTAACAAAAAAGCATTCGATGACATTACCTGATAAAGTCAATATCTCCCTTACAACCATATATACTTTAGCCTAAATTGTCCAAATAATGTTTAAACATGAGCGTTGAATGCGTTTATTTAAAGGTTATAAAGATGTGTATTATTTCAATTTCATTACCGAAAAACTGTATTTTGCTCATGAATCGTCTATCTATAACTTTTTATAAGTTCGCAAAACGCTACCAATGGCTCATTATGACCATATCTACAACGAATATTATAATCCTAATCCATAATGACGGAAAATGATTTCAAAATATCTGTATTCCGCAAATATACGCAAATATATATGGGCACCAAAGGTTGGATTTATACGTATAAAATAGTATATTGATCATTCGTGGATAACCTTCAGAGGACCAAAAGTATATAACCGGATTATAAAGTGGTAAAATTTTTTTTATTTGCATTAAACCTTTTCATTAAATTATTCAAGATATGCCAAATTAATAATTAAAAAATAATGATAGTAACAATGTACTTAATAAAATTTGTCCACGAAGGGTTGGAGTCTACGAATGGTTATAAACGCCAGTAATATATATATATATATATATATATATATATATATATATATATAGATATATATATATATATATATATATATATATATATATATATATATATATATATATATATATCTATATATATAGAGATATATATATATATATATATATATATATATATATATATATATATATATATATATATATATATATATATATGTGCTCATTGCAGTATCTGGTTGCTGCATGCAATAAGATAAGCACTAATATTTTTAAATCATTACGCTTAAAAATCGAGCATATGATGGTAATAGCTGGAAAAGATTCTGACAAACATCGACATTCGATATCAACATATCCAGTGATTGATACAAGCATTGACGAACCCAGAGTAGACACATCTGCATATATTCACGTCGGTTTCATATCCAAACAACTGCGCCCTTGTTGAAACCTTATCCCAGGCTTGATAGAGTTCAAGAAACAAAGCGTTCATTCAAATTGCATGAACAATTTTTCACCAACCGCAGCGGCATTGACAGTGGTTCGGATTATCCAAAAGCTTATCTGTCTTGGTAATTGTAGTGATGGCAAGCTACAGTAGGGAGTAAAAATTATGCATGGACTGCGAACTTGGCGTTTGGTTTCCAAAACATGTGATGGTACAAATCACGAGTTTTGCTAACACTGAGGCGCTAGATATTCGTGGGTAAAATCTATTATAGCGTCAAAGCATTTTCATTAACTCCCCACTGCTCCTATGTGTGACTGTCAAGTGTGCCTGCAACATATATTCCCTGCAAAGTACATTGATAATGGAACTTGTGTCCTTTGCAATACGAGGAGCTGAATGTTACATGATGAACGTGTCGCCACATGCCAGAAAGCTGAAGATATGATAAAGTTGTAGGGTATCAGTTGTTATATATAGGTATTCTAGCTGTCTAGTGATCTGAGTTAGTCGCCTAATCGTGAGGACAACGTTTGACATGCGGTTGTCTCGACCCGGGATCTCCTTAGCTTCTGTTTATGACCGGGCAAAAAGTGCAATATGCCACAGGAATAGTGAATAGTGAGAGATCGGGTGGCAACTCATTGTCTATGCTTCAATGTATCATGAGCCATAGAATGTGAAGCTGCAAATCATGATTCAAAGAGAATAAATGATGGATGAAAATATTTCCATTGTTATGTAATGATTAATGGATGAAAACGTCACTTATTTGCATGCGATGCTGCTCGTTCAGCAAAGCGAGTCTTCCATGAAGCACACTAGTTGGATTTAAGTTTCCTCCCTGCAACATTGTATTCGCTTCGGTTTAACTGTCTTCTGCTGAAGAGGAACGCGTCTCATGTACGTCCTGCTACGCAACATAGCTTATGCCACACAATCGTTTTTTGATCGAAAGTGCTTACATCATCATTAGTTCGTGATATGTGGTGCTTCTTTTGGTACAAGCATTAAGACAAATTCATGAAATGATTATCTATCTGAGTCGCATGGCTTGAGATATTATATCTTTGGGAGTCGCAGTGAAAACAAGCCTGTCATCCATTGACCTACATTCCATATACATATGTCAAACTATTGATGTTGATGATACTCTCTTTTGATCACAATCATTTAGATCCTCAACGTCAACATCTCATGGTTTGAAGGATTGAACGATTGAGCTGAGCGGCTGTGAGATTCAACCCTCCTGCATGAAAATAAAATCGCTTTCAATCTCAAGGAATAAAGTGTTTTCATTCTCACAAATTATATTAGTCACTTTCCGGAAGCATTAGCTGTCATTGTTAATTGGTTCCAGTTAACTGTCAATGGCATAGGCATGGATAGCTTTTTGAAAGCTTTGTAATGTCTGTTAGCTCAACGTCCTGTATTATTATCAGCTCTTGAATTTCATAGACGTCGGGCGTTTGGTCCAATTTACAGGCACAAATATGGCTAACATTACCACTACATTAGACACGTGTTCCAAACACTTCACGCAGATTCTTGGCGGCTTTGCAGTATATATTAGGCTGAAAAGCAATCACTGTATGCTGACTCTTTAAGATAAGGTGTATTTTACTCAGGGAATTATAAGATGGGATGTTTTATATTTATTTATAAATCCCTGTTGAGTCTTGTTGCTAACATAGACAACACATTGAAGCGATTGCATTTGAATTAGTTTTAACTCTGTGAACATGTACCAGGTATATTCCCTATCCACATATGAGCTTCCCGATACTACATACATAGTTTGCTCTCGAGTCGCTGAATAAAAACATTTGGAGATACACGTAATATGATAAAATTAAATTATCTGTCTTGTGGGAGGCTTATTACAAATCTAAACATTTAGTGTTGTGTAATAGCCGAGGTGTCTCATTGAAAATGTAATGTGTGTATTATGGTAGTTAAAATAATGGCTGTTCAGCATGGATGAATATACCCTACAGGCCAATATTAACAACGATGTGTAGTCTGCATACAACACTAATAATTCAATGTACAAACTACCTGAATATAGCCTATCAATAGATACACCTACAAGCAGATCACTCACACAGTCACTTTATTGTCAGGTTCGTGAAGTTGCTGACATATTGATAGTTTAGAGTGGGCTTTACACCACGGATTCCATGGCTGCCACCGCGCGACGTATATTCTAATTAACGACAGACTCCAGGAAATCCAAATGGCTTCTTTTGACACTGGACGTAATTAAGTCTCCTTTTTCGGCAGAAATAGCAAATGTTCAGTTGCGTATGCAGCGATGTATTATATTAGATGAGATGCAATATTGACATCGGTATTCAATGTGTTTCAGCAAGTATCCTCATAAACCTATTATATTATTTTTCGAATATGGCGATAACCAGAGGTCAGATTTTACTGTTCGATCTTCAACTGCACCGCATAACAAATTGTCATATAGAGTATTGACGATGATGTTCAAAGATGCGGACATATGTATGTAGCTTCATATTCCTGTTAATAGTTGATGCACAGCAAATGGATGGTTTGTAGATTTTAACAACATGCTCCCTTACCAGAAAGCAACGCCAGAAATTCGGAAGCAGCCCGTTTGTTGAATAGAAGTAATATCACGGCTCACGCTTAAATGAATAGGGCACTAGGGTATGCGGAAAGTTTTCCGATAATTAGACGGGGGCGGGTGGAGGAGATTGTGTGTTGGGGTTAGGGTCACGGGCTTGCGGCGTGGTGTCAATGAGCAGGTATTATGAAGGGTATTATGCTGGTAATAACAAAATTGGTAGCTTACTCCGGTCGCCAATTAGTGATCGAGAATCTGTATTACCATTGATTTACGCCTTGTAATTACGTATATGAATAACGTTGTATGGCGCGAAATGTGATTGCGATCTATAATTGCTCTCATAACAATCTGATGCCAATTGATGTATCGGGACCACTGGCGCTATCACAATATTGAATTCAAATGTATCATGCAAAATCAAGGGTAGTGTAAGAGCATAAATATTAAGCAAAACCCCGTAGCATTCATGTATATTAATAGAATTATTCTGAGCATATATGAATTCTGGGTTGCATGTAAAATAATAAAGTCACAAGAATGTTATTGCATATCGACGAATGGAACGAAACCAAGCAGTCATTTCCAACATGACTGCATTAACATTAAGCACAGAGCATGCTATAACATTATATTAATGCCTAGGTCAGGGATCAGTCCTTTACATTTTATTATCACTCTGAATGGTACGGCAACTTACTTTCTGTACGTCATCATGAATAAAGCTGCCTTGACACACTTGTTGTAATACACAGTTGCATTTTCATTTTCATGCTGGTTGATGAAGTTGCTGGATGGTAATCACACATTGTGTTCCATTGTGAAACTTCATGATGACATGAGAATCAGATTTAAATGCACGCAGAGAACAGAATAAAGAAAACAAAGTGATGTTAGATATGAAGTGCACACATAAAATGATTGATACAATCCAAGATCCTATACGGAACACCAAGCGTCTACAATGCTGCTACCGTCTATTCCTTGTCAATCTGGGATTCACGTTTCTGATACGTCATCGATTGCCATAGTGTTTTCGAGATTTCTGACGATTGTTGGTGATCTTGTATGTGTAGATTCAGCAAATACAATATGCTGTATTGAAGATGAAACGAAGCATCCATACATGACCTCAGTTGACATAGAAGCACAAGTGAAAGGTAAATTTGGCTTTCATTCTTCTTGGAAATTGTTTTAACATTTATTTACCTGTGTTGAGCTAAAATAAGCTAATATATTGCACTGATGAATTTGCAAATATCCATCTTCTAAACATTCGTGACAAAACCGGACATCGATGACGCAAAAGTGCTAACACAAGTACAAGACAGCAAAATAACTGATAGCAGCATTATATGATTCTCGTAGCAGAATAGCCACTTGCATGTACCAGACATAGCATATAATGTTTGCCCTATATCGTGACAGTACAAAAGATGCCCCAACAAAATGTCCAAATATGAAATCTGCTGTAGTTTGATCTACAGGTGCACTGACGGTATAAAATGGATGGGTAGACACACACATGCACACACATGCATGCACATACACACACACGTACGTACGCATGCACATACACACACTCATACACGTACACACCGCTTTGGTGTGATGAAGAACAATCATTATGCCCGACTGTCGGTCATTTATTTTGCCATTAATTGGTTAGACAAGAAGTAATATTTTACTCGTGACGATCATCTATAGGGTGACTTTATTTCTTTTACATCATATGGGCGAGTTTATTAAATTTCATAGCTTATGGTGGCTCATTGGTATTGTCCAAGTAACAGTGGATTCACTATACGCTGAGGTGACGTTTTAACGAGCTAAGGCACTGAAACAGCTCTGCCCAAGCATCTGTCATTCGCATCGATCACCATCGCGATGTCTTCTCATTGTTGACAGCGTTAACCCTTTATTTCGTTCTTTATTTCATCGCCAAAGTAAGCATGCCAATGTGGCGGCAGAAATGAACATGGCGATTTTCCCCAGACATGTGGTTATGTAATCTGCCAACCTAATACGTCAGGCAGCGAGGGTAACAGGCAATAATTGATTTCCTACAGCTTGTTAATAATACTGAGCCAATCTGAAATGACAGGTGGCGGATGATGTGCCACGCACTCTAGTGTTTATCATGCGAGTTATCGCCTCTTGCAACACTTAACACTGCTACTTAATCCCATGAACTTTTAGACACTGGAATCACCACCCCCGCGTATTAAGTGAGGCGAATGATATATATATATATATATATATATATATAGATATAGAGAGAGAGATAGAGATCTAGAGAGAAGATATCTAGATAGAGAGATAGAGAGGAGAGAGAGAGAGAGAGAGAGGAGAGAGGAGAGACTCTAGAGAGAGAGAGAGAGAGAGATCTCTAGGAGAGAGATAGAGAGAGAGAGAGAGAGAGGGAGAGAGAGAAGATCTCTCTCTCTCTGATAGAGAGAGAGAGATCTCTCTTCTCTCTCTCTCTTCTCTCTCTCTCTCTCTCTCTCTCTCCCCTCTCTCTCTCTCCTAGAGAAAAAGAGGATTCTCTCTCTCTTCTCTCTCCCTCTATCTATCTCTATCTCTAGAGTCTCTATCTCTCCCTCTGTCTCTATCTCTTTCTATATATGTCTATATGAAATATTTATAAATATAAATATAGTTTCTATATATATATATATGTATATATTCATATATCTCAACGTTGGACGAATATTATTTGTCCCATTAGTATATATCATATATATATATATATATATATATGTGTACATGTATATATAATATATATATATATATACATATATATATATATATGGATATATATATATATATATCTATATATATATATATATATATATATATATATATTATACATATATCTCTACATATATCATATAGGATATATATATGTATATATATATATATAAATATATATATGTATATATTATATATATATATATCTATATTTACTATATCTATATATACGTATATATATATATATATATATATCTATCTCTATATTTTATATATATAATAATTGTTTCTCTATAGGTATATGAGAGGTATATGCTCTCTTGTATATATAGAGAGAGGGAGAGAAGAGAGAGAGAGAGGACTCCCTACCTTCTCATATAGAGAGTCATAGAGATATCTCTCTCTGAGAGAGATAACCCCCTTGGATATCTTTTTTGGAATAATATATAGATCTATATAATCTACCATATAGACATATATATATATAGAGAGATAAGATAGAACAGAGAGAGAGGGGGCGGAGAGAGAGAGGGGAAGGAAGAGTAGGTGGAGAGAGAGAGAGAAGAGAGAGGGGGAGAGAGATATAGAGAGAGAGGGCTAGAGACAGAGAAAGACACGCACGATATCTTATAGTATTATTTTATCTATATATGTCCAATAGGTATAGGCTTGGTATAATATATAGTATATATATATATATATATATATATATATATATTCCCTATATGTCTATATTGTCTAACTCTTCTATTATAAATCTATATATACGATATTTGTTACATCACCTTCATAACAAAACCATATATCATCATATTTGTCTAGGATAAACTAGTAGGATGATATTATCCATTGTTGTTTGCTCGGATGGCGAAGCTGATTGGAATCACTGATTGGAATCACTGCCTAAAAACAGAGCGGATCTGTCCTTGCAAAACGTCCTTCAAATTAGCTTGTTGTGATGTCGTTGCAAGCCTCTGGCATATCTATAAGAAGGGTTATAAATAAACGTTAATATTGACTTGATATCGCTGAATCCGACTATGTGGTACAGTAATCGATCTTGATATCATGTGTAATATGCCGTAGTTTGTGGGGTTGTGGAATAGAATGGTGTTGTTGGGGTGAGTAGCAGCCGTGGTGTAGGGTAGTGGAAAGGTTGTACAAAGGCTCTGCTTGGTGATGAATCTAGCGTTTACCTTGACATGCCTCTGAACGTCTCGGCAATATGTCATTGATGTTACTATAGTTGAAACAGTAAAATATTCATTCAATCACTTTTATATCTTCGAATCATACAGCTACATGTGGGCATACCGCTACACATGTGATTTCAGTGTGCTGATATATTTTCATACAAAAGTTCAAACGTTATTTTATTATATTCAACTGATCGACTGGACTAGCAAAAAACATCTGTACATGATAGAATTAGGAAGTGGGATACAGATTAAAAGTCGAAGATTAGATCCTCTATTCAGAGGTCTACAATTTGATTGTATCGGTGACCCAGCAATAATCAATCAGCTATTACAGTATTTGTTCCCCGTTCTCAAGTAGGACTTGATGCCGGACACGGAGCTGTCATGATGGGTTTTGGAGACAATTACATGTGACAATCGATTGAACCAAGCACCCTTACACATAGCGATTAGTTAATGTGAAACCTAATAATGTTTTTATCCCCGTCGATAAATATGAGGCTGTACACATCTTCATCCTCTGTAGCTTTAATACAATCTACCTGCGCAATATCATCAAGTCGACTTGAATGTAGTCATATGATCCATTCCTCCAAATTGAACTGTTATCAAAAGTGTTCACAGCCGTTGCCAAGTAGCAAATGTTCTCGCCCATGGAAATATGATAAACTTATACACTAAACCTACTATTGGAGGTTTTATGTGTTTGGTGTTCACAGATGGTCTTAGTGACAAGGTAGGAAGTCCGTTTCAGCTCTATCAATGATTGAGCGCAAACTACGATTGTTTTAACAGTCATCAAAAAACCACTTGTGACCATTTCCCTGTATATGCCGCAACAGGAAGAACATTAATGATAACGTCACATAGTAATTTAAAGGTAGCTAACCTAATTAACAAGATCGCTGTGGAACTGGGTTCGAATGCGTTACATAAATAGGAATCAACCATCAAATAATTGCAAAACACAAAATATCATGATGCCTTACACATAATATAACAATACATCCCACTCAGGTGCTAAGAATCATCACTTACCTATTATAATTGAATGGTTTAAATGAGTTATATAAGCGAGGCTTAATCAGGTCCCACTTTACACACGCATCTAGTAACAAGTGTGCATATAACAAGCTTTGGATCTTGTCTGACCAGTTACTGCGTTTTCTATATCCCTATTTATTTCCTACTCCATTAATGTAAACACCTCTGTTCTTTGCGTCAATCAAACAAAAAAAGCACCCAGGGATTTGCAACATGGTGTGGGCGAAGTGTTTGTAGATATTCTAACTGTGGAGAATATGAAGGCCAGTCTCAATTTGTCGTTATATTGATCTGACTGCCTAATCATTCATTTCGTGCGAGGAGCAGGACCATCGGCAGCTATATCTAAGTCGTATGGTTTATATGGAACGTTTTTTGTATCTCGTGAAACATTAATATTTCCGATAACCAGTGTGTAGGATACCTTTATATAAGACAAAATGCGACCTTCCATAAACGGTTTATTGTAGAAATTCCTCCACAAAATTACCAGTTGAATGTTTGATTAATTCTGCACTTTTTCACAATCAAGTATAGTTATGATCTTTCCAGTATAATATCTACATCTGAATATAGGTTAAAATATGTTTTGGTTGATATATCCAGCAAATAACATTTTTACTGTGTAATTAATTTTATTTACGTCATTAGCTCTTAAATGGCGAACTCCAATAACATCTGTTTATTTATACTATTGGAAGTTGCCTAGTAATCATTGATATTGCGTTTGTAAAACAACTATGTTTTATATGTCGTCTAGGAGCAGCTCTATCCCTCCGTAAATTATGTTCTCAGTTGTATGTTAATATATAATCAATATGCTATTGATTTGCTAAGGTACATCGTTTGACAGTCACAAAAAATAATTGCGTTTACTCTTGTAGGAAAGAAACTTAGTGAAAAGTACTTTATTAAACTCATAATGGTAATGGACGATGTGACACTTTCATTTGGCGTATATTTGATCAATGAAAGCTGCTACATGCCGTTAGGGGTGTTCAGGTAGGATATAATTCTTAATGCACTATGTTCATTTCATATGGTTAAGTAGTTCGCCGTAACGATTGATACGTTGCTGCGTCATCCAATCCCAACTGCATTTGGTCACTGAAGTGTGTTCATGAAATGTGTAATACATCCATCTCGGGGATTTATTACATGATTTATATCACAATAAATCAAATCTGAGCTCACCTTCTTTTAATGTCTCGTCTCTTGGTTGCATTTTTTCTCATGTTTCATCTACTATTGAGTGGACTTTCATCCCTTATAATAACTCCTCGGTAGCCGTCAAAATAAATAGAGTCTCTTATCAATATATATACAACATATATAGCGGGGATTTGTGTCCATTGTGTAGTACATAAATCAGGCATCAAATACTGTCCAAAATATACCCTACGTGAATAAAAGAACGTCACCACTATAAACAATGCAAACAATTCCTTGCATAAAGGGTGAGTCGAATCACGAGTCGATTCTTTATCATTACATAAGGCACAGTCTACATCCAGTTACACATGTAGTTCCACATGCCAATAACAACAACATGCTGTAAATTGAGAATATCAAAACGTGTCAAACAGAGGATTGATTTAGAAGTTGTGTATGTGCCTTGTTATAATTAAGTGCATATGTTACGCAATATAACCATTACAAATACTGGCACCTAGTGTATATTCATGGCCCCCAAACTTGCACTGTGTCAAACGATGTGCTTGTATCCCCCAATTAATCTATATGTATTTCCAATGCACACCTTTAATACCATTTGTCTTTAAACTGCTTTCGATCACCTATACTTTAAAAATGATATATGTGAACAAGTCATCAATCAATTCATCAACAATGAGCTGAAGTAGGTGCTTTTTGTATGAACCCTCCAAACATATTATGCATGCTGCTTATGTCCATGGGTATTCACTGTCAGTGACTAATGTAGTAATTGACAGTGTACCTCATTTATGTTGTAAGAAGTCATTCTAGTGGGCAATCCTCTGCAGCAAATGGGAACGTCGTACTTTTTGTGTGAGGATGTATGTAATTGAAAGTTCCGCTATAATTGCTTACCGTTAATCTCATGGATGGAGTTGGTAAAATTTGCCAATGCATCCAATGTAGTTGGGCTCTTAATCAGTCAGTACGACTTCCCCGTGGTATGTACATATATATTTCGTGCTGAATAAATTCACATTGTGATATCGACGCGAATTATCGATTGGATCTTGTATAAAGGGACGGGTATTTAAATAAATAATTACTAATTCGTAAATTTGCTGTTTTGCTATAATTGCGTTTTAACTCAACATTTATCTTTGCAGCACGGGGAAGGAAAGAAATTTACGTTGCGTAAACATGAGGACCACCGGATGACACATTAGACCTATTATTTACATAAAGCTATATATGTCAACTGTTGTGAACTGGCAAAAGCAGTTGTACAAATGTTCAAGTGTGAAAAATTATCTCGGCGTGTAATGCCAGACTATATTATTTCATTTCGGTAACGTGACATGGACACTATACCATGCGTACTCATGTTGTTGTATATCCATTGTTCAATAATCCAGTAAATCAATTATATATTGTTGTCGTGTCAAGTGCGTCATTTGTTTTACGTGATAGCTTGGTAAACTAATCTTTGATATCCTATGAATATACTTCCAGACGTATTGCCATCGACTAACACCTCGTATCATGTCAATGTGTGTGTTGATCAAAAGGAGGATTCCACCTCTTTAAAAGTGCTCAATATTGAACAGAAGCCCCTACCGTTGAGGACATGTCTCCATATATCATTCAGTATGATAGTGCATTGCTGCTCTAGGAACTAAATAATCTGTTCACTGATAATAATCCCACCCCCCTTCCTGTCACGCATCGTAAGCGCACATTGTACATTTCTTGCCCTAAGTGTTACATGTCTTGCCCTTAGTGTAATAGTGTTTGTGTAGCTCTGATACGTTATCGGCGTGATTAGAAAGAAACCATCGGACGATGGCTGAATAGATCACGTAGTTTACTCATGGTTAATATATCATTTACAGCATTAGCAGGATTTGACATATATCAGATTATTGGGACGTATGGTAAGAATTTTAAGCAAAAAAATGGAAACCTGCACATCAGCTGGTAATGCCATGTGTCCTGTCAACATCTCTTCTCATTCGTCTTTAGTTATATAATCCTACTCTCTAAATTCACCGCCATATTGGATGTCAAGGTCATTCACAATTTACAACTGCAGTTTGCAACAGAGTTGTCCTTGTCTCTAGCTGCACCTAATATTGTGTCAGAGATATTCATCGCCGTAGACATATATCAGCTTGTCCCCAATTAAGGTTAGCGATTTCTAACTACTACCTTAATTGATCACTAATATGCGACTGGCAACAGTGCAATATTCCATGCAAAATTCATAGGACGCGATAGACGCGATACTATGCAAGACAAATAGCCATTACCATATGGATCAATAGTTATCCTCATTGCCATGAAATTTGTTACATTGAATCAATAGACTACTAAACCAAATGAGAAGAGTTTTTGTTCATCAAGAGAATATTTACTCATTTTATTCATCAGAAACGTCCTATACCCATTGGCTCTTTGGTATCATGCCAAGGGACGGGAGTGTATAATCTAATGGCGGCAGTTGACCTTTGCTTGGAAAACTGCGGCTCTCAAGGTGCGAATGTCGAGATATCGCCTCATTTCAGTTAAGTTTTTGATCCCTTGTGAAGCACATTGCTCTATGCAGGATTTTATTAGTGCTTTCTTCGTATTGCGTCGAATACCAGTAATGACGAATTTGTGTATCTTTTTGTAACTCAATAACGATTATTTATCCTAAATGAAATCAGTTGACAAAATATTAACGTTAAACTTACATTTTAAAGCATGATAATGGGCTGCAATAAACGCAAATGATACACATGTTTACTCTGTAAATAGATATCTGGAGAGTTACTGATTCGCTGCGGTCTTCTGGTCTCAAGTAGCAATCACAAGAACAAGTGGTTGTGTACACTATCAATTGGAGTAGACTCGAGTTATTTACATTCAGGGAGCATTGTGGACGTCTAACCAGGATGGAGGCTCCAATGAGGGACGAGATTACGAATAAGTGCACTCTGCATTCCAAGTATACACATTTGATGAATATTTGTTCGTGGGGGGTGGAGGGGCTGGGATGCGTTGCCACTTTAGAGAATATTCATGTCCTTAATACGACAGTTCTCATAGGTCATTGCATCAATGACGGTCATTGAATCGATGACAATTCATACTGCAACGTTATTCCAGACGACTAGCTTAAGTATCAGGGATCGTCCACCATTGCTCTTATAACCACATATTTTGAACAATACTTTTTAAAGCAATACTTGGATATTTGCTTTGCTGAGGTGGAATGTATTCTCGCAGGACATATTACTATCTACCAGCCCGGTACAGATATTTGTTGATGAGGTTTTGTAAGTGTGCACCAAGATATTAGCATAGTGGAGTACTTACTGCCATTCTATAATAATAAAACAAGTTCACACTCTTGTCGGGTTCCCTAGCTTCATCGTTTCCATAGCAGACGCGCTTAAGCATTTGCCAGCTAAGGCGCAGTTGTGGGTATTTACAATGGTTTTGTATTTCTCCATTCGTTTAAGCGAAATGATCTTAGCATCCATTAATACCTTAAAAGGAAAATGTCAGCTAGACGGACATGATTTTGAATAGTGTAACAACATAGGAAAAACATCGTGAAAGGTCATGTTAGCGATGATTTATCGACTCATTTTGACAGCATAAAATATGCAGATGGGCTCAGAGATTGCTGTGTATTAGGGTAGGGTTTCTACACCAAACACTGATAAATATATACCATTAGTGTTACTATTATGATGAATATAATTATATATGTGTAGGACTTTATATCATGAATACTCGCCTTTGTAAAACAATATCCCGGTTGTTGTAGAATAACGGTAACAGACTGTTGTGAAATACGCCTGTGACAAGATGTACTCAGGAAGTTGATTGATGATAGCATTCTCTTGTGTTTTCTGCTGAAAAGGCAGGTGGTCATAAGGTGCGAACTACAATAAAGAGCATTCTCCATAGTATACCCCACATGCTCGAAACATTGATGAACTTAGGTGACAAATTGTGAATTGGTCTTAATCATAGTAGTGATTGCAGCGGGATGGCTGCGCTATCAGAGGGGTGTGTTTGGGTATCTATATTGAACCTAGAGACGCCGTTAATTCCAGCACACGCAACGAGACGTTCGCCCAGCTTCTGCATTTATCCTTGTCTGTGGCCACACTGACGTACATAAACGCGTATAACATACAAACATTACCGCGGAATCAACTGAGTGTAGTTAATCTTATTGAAGCTTACTTATGCTCTCTGTATAAATACAGGGTCGCTGTCTTGGTGATTTGTCGGCTTTCTCGATCAATAGGCTGCATCCAATTGATTGGTGGTGTTCATTGAGAAAGAAGCGTGCCTAATGAATTTTTATTTCGTTGTTCTGATATTAGAGATAGGCTCGGCAAATATTATTTCCTGTCTTGTGTAAGCTATATTGCTAGATTCAACGATGTAGTGGGATATTGGAGACCTTTTAGATTAGTTGTGTCAAACAAACAATGTGCCATCATTGTAGTGTCAATGCACTACACACTATCTGTAGTATAGTGCAAATACATTTTTGGAATATATCGGGATATATTGTCAACAGAAAAAAAGATAAACGGTTTATAAAATAGAGAGATGATCCAGTGCTTTTTCTCGCCAATGTACGCCGGCGGCCGATATCTATTTGTTTCCTACGTTGAAATATTGATTTTGTTACATGGGAAGTTTGTTCTTTAAACATAATATCTGTAGACATTTTGTTTAAACTGTTGGGGGATGACTGGCCAAGTGTGAAATGTGATGAGCCTTTGTTTTATGCCAGTTGATAAACATATGCTTTGTGAGATATATCATAGTTCATTTTGAAAGCCAGCGATATTATGATGAATACACGTGCATGTTCCTGAGCATTAGGAATTACGATATATTGCCTTAAAGCGTAACATTCTTGATTGGTATTGTTCACTATTGTACATGACAATCAGTGACAACTTAAATGTACTTCGGGTAAGCTATTGATGTGAGTACACTGGTCAAGAATCAATAGAATGCTCTCTTTGCCTTTTCGATTCTAGTTTGACTGTACGTGATAGGCACGATGCCAACCTATTCATCAACCAGCCGACTTTATTACACATCTACGCCATTCGAATGTAGATGCATTTATCCCGCTGAATTGAATTGCTTTCCCGTCACAATTAATGACACAGTTAGTGAAACATAGAAAAGGGCACAGCGACATGAATGGCCAACCCATACATTAAATCTCTCTGAACCACGTAGAATATATCAACAATTTAGGGCAGCTATTGTCTCAAGTGTCAAGGTTGCGGTGTGATATATCTATTACTAGACATTTGGTTCCATCATCTATCACCTCGCTGTTGAAAGCGATGTTATTGCCACATGTTTCATCTGCAGGATTGCATGAGCTAATGATCATTGTCGAATAAGGTCACCGGTAAATCGATATACGCTCAGGACCTTCCATGCAATAGGGTCTGATATATATATATCATAGGTAAGCGCTATGGGATTATTGGTTTTCGCATGGAGCAGGTCGCTATTTGTAGCAGACCCACTATGTAACGCACTGGATGCCGGGCTTTGTATGACATCACATTTTACATCAGTTGACATGACAGCATTGCACATTTTATAGATCAATTGATTTCCATGAGATCCTCACGTCCTTTCGCTAGTCTGATCTCATATTCATTACTAGTTCAACTATGCTTGCCATGCACCATATTTAACTAATACTCCTACCAATCAGCAATGCTTGCTCTCAACTAGAATTACACATTCACAAATCCTGGAATGTTTGAAATGACGAGACGTAATTTGTTACATACCTTTGGCCCCTTCATTGTGTCTGTCGTTAATTGGAACATGTGCGCTCGTTGGCTCCCGTGGAAGTAGCAGTTTCATCCTAAGCGAGCCTATATAAATAAAACAACGGCCACTGTCCAGTCTAGGCGTTAGAGTAAAAGAAGGAATGAGCTGCATGTGCGTGGAACTATTTATTTGCCACACTCATCAGGTATATACATGAAAAGCGTCAGGCAATACCGTACTGATATATTCAAGCATTAATGATGTAAGCATACTCTATTTCCTTGTTAATCTTCTGAACAAAAAGAACAAAGCACACATAACCAATCTGAGAGACAATTGCATCAATTAACGTCATGCATTTATTGTTTAAAATGCGCATTGAATTTGACGCCAAATATTTAATGCGTTTACCATATCTGAGAAGGTATGTCGATACGCCTCTTGTTGCGTGATAGTTAAACAGCATGATTAAACTAATTATCATAATGACTACCATCTATACATACATTGTATGAATTGCAGTCATGATGATAATCGACTGTACCATCAGCGAACAGGATCCTTACCCCGTGTCAGATCATAAAAACTATGCATCATGTGTAATGGGAACACAAGTGGGTTCTTAATCACCTCTTTGCATTGGCAAAGGAGCACCAATATTCACAAAAGCTAATCTGTTTGCTCTGTTTTTGCTCTTGTCTTGGTACTTAATACGCACCCGATACTGATAGCGTTATAGATTCAACCCCATGTATGCGCGGTACATCAAGCTGCTCGGAGACTTCTGCTTTGGTATCTGGCGTCAGTATCTTAGCCATTTTAGCATTAGATATTCCACTTCAATATCCTGGACAGTAATACTGTACATTTGATTTGTTTGATATCTCTCTGCGCCTACCAATAACCCGCATAATGCCCAGATCAACATTCTGGGTCTGTTATGCCGTTAGAAGCATACACACACACACACACACACACACACACACACACACACACACACACACACACACACACACACACACACACACACACACACACACACACACACACACACACACACACACACACAAACACACACACACACACACACACACAAACACACACACACACACACACACACACACACACACACACACACACACATATATAATATATTATATATATATATATATATATTAATATATATGCATATATATATATATATATATATATATATATATATATATATATATATATATATATATATATATATATATATATATATATATATATATATATATATTTATATATATGTACCGCGTTTGAATGGTTTGGTTCACGCTTTTCTAAGCCTTTATTTCATGATATTCAGATGGTATGTTCCAATTGTAAACGAGAGGAATGTGTACAGATGTTACTTATACCCTTTCTTGGTGTAGTATGCGCCTCATAAACTACCTATCAAGCCCAATGCTTTGTACGTCCTTCGAGCGAAGGACACCTAATTAATCACACTTTCGTGCAGCATGGACTATGAATCGTTGATAACCCTATCAAACGTTCTTAATGCGACATCCTTTGTAACGCAAGCTGTGCCCTTACAAACATCTCTTAAGGGATGGGTTGAATGGAAGCCTTATTGGAAATAATGTTTGAAGGATATCGAATACTTACTTGATTAATCAGTCTACATTTATAGTTTTGACCCATGCAGCAGTAGTTGTTCCATTCCTTCCTCTTGTGTGATGCCTTTCGAATGATATTGGTGTCACATCTTCTATACTGTGAGACAAAATGTGTTGTCATGCTAATAAGAAAAATCTGTAGCCTCATAGTGCAAACCACCGTGAAGGCCAATTCACATGTCGGTTCCATAATATCCTGTTATTAAGGGACCCTCAGGTTATTGACGCCATAATGTCACTAGATAGGGAATCTAATCATGAAATGTTATTAGATAACAAAACCAGAAATGCCCGCACTAGTTGCATACATTGCAAAGTAAAAACCTTTATCGTAAAGCAAATCCTTGTTAGGTTATGGGTGACAGTCGCTATTGTTGTGAGGGTTTAAGTCCGGTTTCTCTTCTGTAGTGGCCTTAGCCATATACTCAGATATATAACGACTTCAGTGAGCGCAATATATATGTATTGTACTACGACCTAGCACCGCGTTCAATCTCACGCTCACATTCTCTCAATCCGAGCTCTCGAGCCAACCCGTATCATTCACTTATATCCCACACACATCACATTACCTAACTAGGGCCAGCTCTCTTCATTAACTGGCTTACCAATCACAGCCAACCACGAACATACTCGGGCTGACCTCCAATACATGTTACATAATTATTTAAATAAACGGTCAGAAACATACAACATTTTCCCCCTCATGTGAGAATTGTACTTCCACTGTACAAAACTAATTGAATGGAACAGACCGAACCGGGAGTATTTCCATAAAATAAACACGTATATATCATGTACTCCTAATCACAATTACAAAATTTGGGCATGCACCACCACAAAATATATCAATCGAACGTTCCAGACATAATTTAAACACACATAAAAATCATAAGCATTTGACTATAATTGCAATAATTTTGGCATATGCAAAACAATACCACATTTCCTGAAAAATCGTAGTTTTATAATTACGAATAATCAGGTCAGCGTTAGAGAATACATGTGAGTATGATAAATCGTTCAAATGTACATAAAAACATGCAATAAATTAACAAATCATACAACATTATCCCCCTCCTGTGAGACGGGCAGATGTACAGAAACTAAAATGATTATTTTATATATGATGGTTTTCAGATGGGGGAGAGCTAAGAATGGTGACATTATCGTGTGAGCCCTAAACTTGCCCTCATTTGTGAGACCAGATTTGAGAGTAATTTCGGTGGGAAACACTGGATTGCTACCGAACACAAGGAAATAACTGCTATATCCCAGAGGAGAATTGTCGGACGTGCTTAGTGACCACGCTATGGTATTGATGCATTGATCCCAATCATCCTGTTTGTACTGACGAAGTTACGTAACAGAGTGAGTATTGATCGCTGTGCTCGTTCAACTTGACCTTGGCTCTGCGGGTGGTAGGTTGTGCTGAATGTTTGTTTCACGTTATAGCAGCGGCATAATTTCTTGAACAAGTCACTCACAAAACTCACACCATTGTCTGAAAGCAGTACCTTTGGAGCGCCGTAAGTGCAAATGACGTATTGGTAACATTGTCTTGCCAGCGTTGCGGCCTTTAAGTCGGGTGTAGGCCAGGCGATAACGTAACGGGTGCACATGTCCGTGACGCATACTAGATGCTTGTTTCCGCTCTGTGAATAAGGTAACGGACCTACCGTATCTATTGTCATAGTATGGAATTGGTGCGGGGCGAGGTCACGCAATGTGAGCGGCGGAGTAATTATCAAATTCGTTGATTTGTTGGCATTACAAGACGAACACGTGGAGACATACGCTTGGGTCCTTCACCATACCGACCAAAAAGAACCGAGGTCGCATGACTGATAGCATTTTGGATATCTCGATGTGTGCGCCGAGCAATGAATCGTCGTGCAAGGACAGGATGTGTGCTTTCAGGTTTTATGGGAGTTATACTGCCCTTGCCGCGCTATGGTCGTTTAGCAATGTGCCGTACTTGAGGAAATTAATGATTTCCTTGGATAATAATATTATTGAGCGCTTGGGATCCTTTGGTTAAGGGTCGCACGCGGCCCACTGCGTCAATATCAGCAGGGAAGGTGGGGAAAAATAATGTGGATACTTCTATGCCACTGATATTTTTGTTTGTCTTGCATTTCTTTAAAACAGGACTGCAAGGAGACTTGGAATGCGGTGGAGGAGTCATAGTCTTCTGTTTGGCATAGTCCTCTATCGATTCATTGAAAGTCACACTTTTCTTCGGCGGGGCGGATTGGTGACAATCTGAAAGGCGGTATGGTCTGGTGTAAGACGAATGTAGGGGGACATTGTTAGAATCTCCTTGGGATTTGTCACACGCCTCTTCAACTGAGGTTTGCGACGAAGCATCTCTGGTTATTGGGGTCACCATAGCAATGTCTGGAGCTTACCCCCAGGATCTGAAGCGGATGGACGCGACTCCAATATATACAACATAAGACCGGTTATAGCGCGGTGTTGGTATCGAAGTCAATAAACATATCTCGTACGCATTGAAGTCTTGATGTATCTGTGTATACTGCTCAGGTCACATAAGAGAAACAAGAAATGCCCCTACAACACGCTGCTGACCTACAGGGACTTGTCCGCTATAGGATTTATAGTACTACTGCATGCGATAACGTAACTGATTTTTGTATTATATACATACCTACATATATAAATATATGTATATATATATATATTTATATATATATTTATATATATATATAAATTTATGTATATATATATTATATATATATATATATATATATATATATATATATATATATATATATATATATATATATATATATATATATACACATCTTTTTTGTATCCAATCCCTCTATATCAATCTTGTAAAGTATAGCTACATACAGACCCATATCAATCAAATTTGAACAGAATAGTTTGGTAAAATAATGTGTTTTGCCGTATTGTACAGATTGCATAAACCACAATAGATTAAATAGAAATTTTTTCCTGGGTATCCGATCCAGCCATGCTCACAGGAATTTTCTGATCAATTTGGAGGCGTGATAGCCTCAATCAATCATAAGACTCCATATCTTCAACATAACCATACTCACCGCATAGCTAGACGAAGTTAGCCCCTTTATCGAGGCTATAAGCTAATCACTCGGATTATCGATCAATCCAAACAAGCGCTTTCTATTTAACTTATAAAGTGTTGTTGTGCGAACCACCGTTAAATCTGAGTTGCTTTAAGGATATGGCCCCCTGTACTTCAATTTCATATACAGTTTAACACCAGACTGCAGAAGGTTTAAGTAGTGTTTGCACGATTATGCCACCCTCCATGAAGGTTCAATTCGTGCAATACAAGAGTTGAATCAGGTGATGACTCTCATGGTGTGCGCGAGTCACCGGACTTAGTCTGGAAATCCGAGTCTGGAATCCGGTAATCGATCACACGATCCATAAGCATCATGTATTTATTGTCGCCATCCATATAAGTGCTTATTCTGCAGCACGAGGTCATAAATAAGCCCACTTACCCACTTGAGGAGTCAGCTATATGATGTTATGACCAATTTTTATAAATATATACATATATATATTTATATATATATATAATATATATATATATATATATGTATGTATATATCATATATAAATGTATATATATATATGTTTATACATATATATATATTCTTACTTATATATATATATTTCTATATATATAAATAAATATATATATATACATATATATACATATATATATATCTACATATATATAAATATATATATATATATATATATATATATATATATAAATATATATATATGACACGTCTATAGCTGCATAAAATTTATTCGGACCTCTGCGCCAGGTGTTGTAAGAAAACATCATCTGAAGCAGTAGTGACGTTTATGATTTTCACTTAATTGATTATCATCAACATACCTCGAATGGAACGGCTGAGTGATAATGTGATGTAGGGGATAGAGTAGGATTATATTTTCGATATTTTGAAAATAAAACACTTGATACCAATGATCATTTGATAAATTCTGCTTTCTTTCATCATGGGGTAATATTGCACAGTATCGTGTCTCTTGTCTACACAACACCATTTATAATCAGATATGATCTTCTCTTCTTCATATATATATATATATATATATATATATATATATATATATATATATATATATATATATATATATATATATATATATATATATATATATATATATATTTATATATATATATATATATTTATATATTTATATATATATTATCACGAACGCGACCTTTAGTGGACAAACCGCCAACTCGAAGATTTGGGTCCACGAAAGGATATATCACTATGTCCACATACAGTCAATGCACTTTTTCGTTCAAAATGTTTACAAATGTTTGGGTTTGACCATTTTGATATGATAGTGTAGTCTTAATAACGTACAAAGAAAATCTTTTAGTAATGATTTCTTTGAATTTTGAATATAATGGCGAAATTAAATTTTAACAACTAAGCATTCGATGACATTACCTGATAAAGTCAATATCTCCCTTACAACCATATATACTTTAGCCTAAATTGTCCAAATAATGTTTAAACAGGAGCGTTGAATGCGTTTATTTAAAGGTTATAAAGATGCGTATTATTTTAATTTCATTACCGAAAAACTGTATTTTGCTGATGAATCGTCTATCTATAACTTTTTATAAGTTCGCAAAACGCTGCCTATGGCTCATTATGACCATATCTACAACGAATATTATAATCCTAATCCATAATGACGGAAAATACGTATAAATTAGTACCTTGACCATTCGTGGACAACCTTTAGAGGACCAAAAGTACATACCCGGATTATAAAGTGGCAAATTTAATTATTTGCATTAAACCTTTTCATTAAATTATTTAAGATATGCCAAATTAATAATCAAAAAATAATGATAGTAATAATGTATTTAATAAAATTTGTCCACGAAGGGTTGGAGTCTACGAATTGGTGTAAACGTCAGTAATATATATATATATATATATATATATATAGAGATATATATATATATATATATATATATATATATATATATATATATATATATATATATATATATACATATATATATATAGATATATGTATATATATATGTATATATATATATATATATATTTATATATATATATATTATATATATATATATATCTATATATATATATATATATATATATATATATATATATATATATATATCTATATATATATATATATATATATATATATGTTCATTGCAGTGTCTGGTTGCTGCATGCAATAAGATAAGCACTAACATTTTTAAATCATTACGCTTAAAAATCGAGCATATGATGGTAATAGCTGGAAAAGATTCTGACAAACATCGACATTCGATATCAACATATCCAGTGATTGATACAAGCATTGACGAACCCAGAGTAGACACATCTGCATATATTCACGTCGGTTTCATATCCAAACAACTGCGCCCTTGTTGAAACCTTATCCCAGGCTTGATAGAGTTCAAGGAACAAAGCGTTCATTCAAAATGCATGAACAATTTTTCATCAACCGCAGCGGCATTGACAGTGGTTCGGATTATCCAAAAGCTTATCTGTCTTGGTAATTGTACGTGATGGCAAGTTACAGTAGGGAGTAAATTATGCATGGACTGAACTTGGCGTTTGGTTTCCAAAACATGTGATGGTACAAATCACGAGTTTTGCTAACACTGAGGCGCTAGATATTCGTGGGTAAAATCTATTATAGCGTCATAGCATTTTCATTAACTCCCAACTGCTCCTACATGTGACTGTCATGTATGCTTGCAACATATATTCCCTGCAAAGTACATCGATAATGGAACTTGTGTCCTAGGCAATACGAGGAGCTGAATGTTACATGATGAACGTGTCGCCATATGCCAGAAAGCTGAAGACGTGATAAAGTTGTAGGGTGTCATTTGTTATATATAGATATACTAGCAGTCAAGTGATCCGAGTTAGTCACCAAATCGTGAGGGCAACGTTTGACATGCGGTTGTCTCGACCCGGGATCTCCTTAGCTTCTGTTTATGACCGGGCAAAAAGTGCAATATGCCACAGAAATAGTGAATAGTGAGAGATCGGGTGGCAACGGAAATCATTGTCTATGCTTCAATGTATCATGAGCCATAGAATGTGAGGCTGCAAATCATGATTCAAAGAGAATAAATGATGGATGAAAATATTTCCATTGTTATGTAATGATTAATGGATGAAAACGTCACTTATTTGCATGCGATGCTGCTCGTTCAGCAAAGCGAGTCTTCCCTGAAGCACACTAGTTGGATTTAAGTTTCCTCCCTGCAATATTGTATTCGCTTCCGGTTTAACTGTCTTCTGCTGAAGAGGAACGCGTCTCATGTACGTCCTGCTACGCAACATAGCTTATGCCACACAATCGTTTTTTGTTCGAAAGTGCTTACATCATCATTAGTTCGTGATATGTGGTGCTTCTTTTGGTACAAGCATTAAGACAAATTCATGAAATGATTATCTATCTGAGTCGGATGGCTTGAGATATTATATCTTTGGGAGTCGCAGTGAAAACAAGCCTGTCATCCATTGACCTACATTCCATATACATATGTCAAACTATTGATGTTGATGATACTCTCTTTTGATAACAATCATTTAGATCCTCAACGTCAACATCTCTTGGTTTGAAGGATTGAAAGATTGAGCGGCTGTGAGATTCACCCCTCCTGCATGAAAATAAAATCGCTTTTAATCTCAAGGAATAAAGTGTTTTCATTGTCACAAATTATATTAGTCACTTTCCGGAAGCATTAGCTGTCATTGTTAATTGGTTCCAGTTAACTGTCAATGTCATAGGCATGGATAGTTTTTTGAAAGCTTTGTAATGTCTGTTAGCTCAACGTCCTGTCTTATTATCAGCTCTTGAATTTCATAGACGTCGGGCGTTTGGTCCAATGTACAGGCACAAATATGGCTAACATTACCACTACATTAGACACGTGTTCCATACACTTCACGCAGATTCTTGGCGGCTCTGCAGTATATATTAGGCTGAAAAGCAATCACTGTATGCTGACTCTTTAAGATAAGGTGTATTTTACTCAGGGAATTATAAGATGGGATGTTTTATATTTATTTATAAATCCCTGTTGAGTCTTGTTGCTAACATAGACAACACATTGAAGCGATTGCATTTGAATTAGTTTTAACTCTGTGAACATGTACCAGGTATATTCCCTATCCACATATGAGCTTCCCGATACTACATACATAGTTTGCTCTCGAGTCGCTGAATAAAAAACATTTGGAGATACACGTAATATGATAAAATTAAATTATCTGTCTTGTGGGAGGCTTATTACAAATCTAAACATTTAGTGTTGTGTAATAGCCGAGGTGTCTCATTGAAAATGTAATGTGTGTATTATGGTAGTTAAAATAATGGCTGTTCAGCATGGATGAATATACCCTACAGGCCAATATTAACAACGATGTGTAGTCTGCATACAACACTAATAATTCAATGTACAAACTACCTGAATATAGCCTATCAATAGATACACCTACAAGCAGATCACTCACACAGTCACTTTATTGTCAGGTTCGTGAAGTTGCTGACATATTGATAGTTTAGAGTGGGCTTTACACCACGGATTCCATGGCTGCCACCGCGCGACGTATATTCTAATTAACGACAGACTCCAGGAAATCCAAATGGCTTCTTTTGACACTGGACGTAATTAAGTCTCCTTTTCGGGCAGAAATAGCAAATGTTCAGTTGCGTATGCAGCGATGTATTATATTAGATGAGATGCAATATTGACATCGGTATTCAATGTGTTTCAGCAAGTATCCTCATAAACCTATTATATTATTTTTCGAATATGGCGATAACCAGAGGTCAGATTTTACTGTTCGATCTTCAACTGCACCGCATAACAAATTGTCATATAGAGTATTGACGATGATGTTCAAAGATGCGGACATATGTATGTAGCTTCATATTCCTGTTAATAGTTGATGCACAGCAAATGGATGGTTTGTAGATTTTAACAACATGCTCCCTTACCAGAAAGCAACGCCAGAAATTCGGAAGCAGCCCGTTTGTTGAATAGAAGTAATATCACGGCTCACGATGAAATGGATAGCGACTGAGAGGCAGAAGGGTATGCGGAAAGTGATAATTAGTTGGGGGCGGGTGGGGGGAGATGGTGTCTTGGGGTTAGGGTCACGGGCTTGCGGCGTGGTGTCAAAGAGCAGGTATTATGTAGGGTATTATTCTGGTAATAACAAATTTGGTAGCTTACTGCGGTCGCCAATTAGTGATCGAGAATCCGTATTACTATTGATTTACGCCTTGTAATTACGTATATGAATAACGTTATATGGCGCGAAATGTGTTTGCGATCTGTAGTTGCTCTCATAGCAATCTGATGCCAATTGATGTATCGGGACCACTGGCGCTATTACCATATTGATGTCAAATGTATCATGCAAAATCATGGGTAGCGTAAGAGCATAAATATTAAGCAAAACCCCGTAGCATTCATGTATATAAATGGAAATTTTCTGAGCATATATGAATTCTGGGTTGCATGTATAATAATAATGGATCCTATTTCGACAAAGTCTCAAGAATGTAATTGCATATCAACGTATTGTACGAAACCAAAGCAGGCATTTGCAACATGACTGCTTTAACATAAAGCAAAAAGCTTGTTTTAACATTTAGCACAAAGCTAGGGCATTGGCACGATTTGGGACTCCTTCGACATTTGTCAGCTACCCATGGTGTTGCCAATGAAAACGGAATAAATTTGGTTAACGAAGGGAGTGTCGTGAAGCTTGCAAAGTGACATTTCATTTGTCAGTGATATGTACGTAATACAGCAGACAGGTGTTAAGCTACCATAATACCATGGTGGCAAAGGATGACAACATAAAGCGGTAGTCACAATATATATATATGTATGTATACATGTATATATATATGCATATATATATATATATATATATATATATATATATATATATATATATATACATATATATATATATATAAGTATATTTATATGTATATATATATGTATAAAAAACACCGGTATTCGTGTTATGTTTCATGTATATTAGGCACCCGGTATACGTATATGTTAGTATTACAGAAGACAGGCGATAAGCTACCATAACAGCATGGTGGCAAACGAATGACAACATTAAGCTGTAGTCACAACATGCAATCTTTGTAGATCTGCTAATTTGGACTGAACGAAAGTCGCAGCAGGCATATGTGCACTTTATGTATGACATCGTCTTTCTTAGTACAATGTGCATAGGCTTTAATATGTTATGCAGCACACACACACACACCATATATATATATAGATATATATATAATATATATATATATATATATATATAGATATATATATAAAAAACATATATATATATGTAAATATAAATATATATATATATTGATATATATATATACATATATATATATAAATAAATATATATATATATATATATATATATATATATATATATATATATATATATATATATATACACGTCTATGCAGGTATAGACCTGATATATATATATATATATATATATATATATATAATATATATATATATATTTATATATATATGTATATATTTATGTTTATATATATATATTTATATATATAAAAAATTTATATATACATATATATATGTATATATAGATACATATATATATACATATATATGTATATATATTCATATATATATATATATATATATATATATATATATATTTTATATATATATGTGTTGTGTGTGTGTGTGTGTGTGTGTGTGTGTGTGTGTGTGTGTGTGTGTGTGTGTGTGTTTGTGTTTGTTTATATAAACAACACGTCTGTAGCTGCATACAACTTTTTTCGGACCACTGCGCCATGTGTTGTAAGAACATATCTGCTCAAGCAGTAATGCTGCTGATCATTTTCACTCAATTGATTTTCACCAACTTACCGCTAATGGAACGGCTGAGTGATAATGTGTTGTAGAAGATATGGTAGGATTGTATTTTCGATATTTGAATATCAAACACTTGATACCAATGATCATTTGATCAGTACTGCTTTCTTGCATCGTGGGGTAACATACAATTAAACAGAGTAGATCAACAGTCTTCCCATCATTGATCTACAACAGGTTTTCACTGCACGAGATGTTGAGAGTATTGCACCGTGTCTCTTGTCTACACAACACCATTTAGAATCAGATATGATCTCCTCTTCTTTTGCTATATATGGAAGTTGTTCCGGATGGATAGTTTTCCCATACATTGTGATATCGATTTGCTGTTCATTCACAATCACCCGCGCTTATATGCAATACATGATTTACAATTTTACACCTAATATAAAGTAATTTCCCGTATTAATTATATCATGAGAGGTGGAAAATGTCCAATTGCTCCTCGGTGTATGGCGCAAATAAACGTGAGCAGATGAATGCTCCGTTCTATCAATAAACGATATTATGAGAGTGGAATGCACACGGCCATTGCGAGGATTAATAATGCCTAGGTCAGGGATCAGTCCTATACATTTTACTTACTGTACGCCATCATGAATAAAGCTGCCTTGACACACCTTTTCATTTTCATGCTGGTTGATGAAGTTGCTTGATGGTAATCAAATATTGTGTTCAATTGTGAAACTTCATGATGACATGAATCAGATTTTAATGCATGGTGCAGGTTGGCATAGAACAGAATAAAGAAAACAAAGTGTGGTTAGATATGAAGTGCACAAATAATATGATTGATACAATCCAGGATCCTATACGAAACACCAAGCGTCTGCAATGCCGTTACCGTCTATTCCTCGTCAATCTGGGATTCACGTTTCTGATACGTCATCGATTGACATAGTGTTTAGAAGATTTCTGTCGCTTGTTGGTGATCTTATATGTGTAGTTATTAGCAACAGATTCAGCAAATACAATATGCTGTATTGAAGATGAAACGTAGCATCCATACATGACCTCAGTTGACATAGAAGCACAAGTGATAGATACATGTGGCTTTCATTGTTCTTGCAAATTGTTTTAACATTTATTTACCTGTGTTGAGCCAAAATAAGCTTGTATATTGCACTGATGAATTTGCAAATATTCATCTTCTAAATGTTCGTGACATCGAAGATGCAAAAATGCTAACATACGTAAAAGACAGCACAATAACTGATAGCAGCATCACATAATTCTCGTAGCAAAATAGCCACTTATAATTATCAGGCATAGCATATAATGTTTGCACTATATCGTGACAGTAGGCAAGATGAATTCTGCTATAGATTTATTTACAGGTGCCCTGACGGTATCAAATGGATGGGTACACAAACACATACACGGCACAGTAGAAATGACGGATGCATGAGAAATGGACGTATGAATATAGGTTAACTTAATATGGTTTTTGGAATCATGCAATGTAGTTAACCCAGTTCATGTAAGTGAAATAAAAAATCATATCTCAGCAAATATCAGCAACATTGAAATCGTCCATAGTAACTAAAATCAAAAAGAAAATCGTGTACTGCAATCGCACGGGCATAATACAGTGGGTATTATGATTAAGCATACCTTGGTTGCATTCTACTTTCTGTGCTGATTAGGCTGAAAGGAGGGAATTTTCACCACAACTGAGATAACACCAACAAGTGTATAAACCTCGATATCATGCAGGGCATAGTATGACAGCATTCAAATGTAAAAGCGCCCAATAACTAGCCCATGGCACCTCGAGAAAACAGTCTTCATCTGACACACTAGTACCCATAACAACCCAAAAATACCCAAAACTGCCTATAAGCCACACTATAATGGTGCCAGTTCTGCGATGCATTAACAAGCTCATATTTCTTCATTTATATGTTTTTATGCTATGCAAAATGTACATGTAGAGAAAACTGAGTAAGCAAACCTGAGCCAAAGATTGCAAATATCTGCCTTTGTTCATTGTGTTAAATGTGTATGCTCTTATGTGATATGTGTTAGTAATCGCATGGTCACGTGGATTGTATGGGGAAAAAGAGGACGAGGACGCAAATTTTCCCCATACCACCCGTGTGGCCGGGTGATAAGATACAGATCGTGATGGCACCTCCACCCGATTATCATGCGCAACTTCCCACCCAAATGATCGCCATGTATATTAATCTACTCTGATGGAATTTACGCACGGGTTGCGTCTGGGTCGCCTGGGGGCTGATGCTGTGTTCATTTTTAGCCTCATTTGTGTCCTAGAGTCCGACGAGATTGGTTCATCTCCGATGGAGTTTTTCCCCAATCTATGATTAAATCGCATAACCGCACCAGCATTAAGGACCTGTACCGAATGAGAGACAGACTAAAACGTCACTGCCACTGCAGAAAACTATCCCAGAAGGTTGCTTAAACCACTGCAATGCTTGGGTTAGTCGTTAGGTGTTGCTTGGGTAATGCTATACGTTATATCTGTTGTGTACATTCTTATGCTGAAACATATGCATACACATGAATTAAAAGTTCAGGATCACGAAACAGTTGTGTTGATCTAGTCATAAATTACAACAAGTAGCGTTTCTTTCAAAGTACGATTACATCAATTTTATATCCAGTTGTGTTCTTGGTTATGTATATCAACTGTTTCACATGACTTAGGAATTCACTTTCAATGCTTCTTATTAAGTTGTACCCAGGATATAGTTTGTCAGTGTTTCTACGCTTGCCGAGTTTGCCGTCCCTTAGGACAACCAGATGCTGCACGTACTCTTTTTGTGAAGGCTTCTGCTGTCAGGCAAACTAGAAAGGATGGTAAAACAAGTGCGCCCCTCCCACCCAACCCAAGAAAAGCAAACCAGCCTATATCAAGAGAGAGAGAGAGAGTCAGAGGATGATACTCGATGACCTTCTTGTTGCATTAATATTAAATATATAGTCCCTTGTCTTGTTAAGAGGATCAAATATATTTCGACCATGCAACAAATCCATGGATCTATTTTGATATCATAATTCAGGAGATTGATTTAGCTGATGCATTCCACGAAGAAAAGGAGTGTTATGCATAAAATATTGAATAGACCCTAGGTGTTTGTTTTTTGGGCATAAATTGTATCAAATTAACACTGATGTAATCAGTTCTGGTATGCAGATTCGGGAAGCAGTTATGATATGGCTATGATATGGTTCAAACATATATGTCACTGGATGTTAAGAGGGCGCCTGTCAGATAGCTGAACCTAAACACACTCCTGGTCCTGAAAACAATTCTGCGCATCCTTCTGACTCCATGGATAACTGCACCCATACTTGACCCATACAGCACCAGTTCAGGCACATGCTGGGGACAAAAAGGAACGAGATTAACTTCTTGAGCATCATATATTATTCATAGTTGTAACAGCACAGGCAGGAAAAGGAACGTGTCTCTTCTGCGCAGATGTCCCCAGCACCACAGAACAAACTGTCTGTATGCTGCATACCTGTAACCCCTGTAAAATAACAATGTTGATTTATCCATACTCACGTTGCAGTATGTTTATACGTAACAGGCGTTGCTTCTAATCCGATTAACTATCAACATTACAAGGAAAATATTTCGCTAAGCTACATGACTGCTGGCCAAGTAATGCATCTACTAGCATAACCTAAAAAAACAACAATAGGAACACGAAATCGATAATGATTGTCTTCTTGGCTTTCTCTATGGCAATGATGTAGCCCATGTATTGAAGTGATTGCTCACTGATATAGTCCCCATGATGAACATCTTCAAGGGTATTATAAAGTAATCATGGGTTTGGACAATATGTTATGACCACCCGCGCCATGGGGTGATGATTCATTTCAAGATAATTAGTCCTGGATAGCTTAGCTGTATGCATGAACCGAGGAACAGAAAGCATTTCAAATTGACAAATTGTGTAGTAACTAATTAGGAATACAGCATATTTCCTAAATAAGTGGTGAATACTATAGATGCGGGATTGATGCTTGGTGTTCGGCTCACAGCTCACGGAGTGGCTAATTGATGGCAAGTTACAAGCCCCAGATCGATCGTTGTCCTCGTTTGTACTAATGTGTCTCTATGCCCGGCTTATTCATGTTAAGCATCCTGACTCATTTCACCTGTGTAGACAGTAGGATAATCAGTGCGAGTAACAGTGTTAAATGTCGATAACTCGCATGATAAACGCTAGAGTGCGTGTCGCATCAGCCGCCATCAGCGTCCACCTGTCATTTCAGATAAGCTCAGTATAAGTAACGAGGTCTATGAAATCAATTATCACCTGTTACCCTCGCTGCCTAACGTATTCGGCTGACAGATTACATAACCACATGACTAGAAAAAAACGCCATGATCATTCCATCCGCTACTTTGGCTTTCCTACTTTGGCGATGAAGTAAAGAACAGAATAAAGGGTTAACACTGTCAGCAATGAGATGACATCGCGACGGTGATCGATGCAAATGGCCGCGATGCTTGGACTGAGGTGTTTCAGTGCCGTCAAATATATATGGAATTTAATAAACGCGCCCATGTCATGTTACAGAAATGAGGTCACACTATGGATGATCGTCAGGAGTAAGATATCATTTCTTGTCTAACCAATTAATGGCACAATAAATGACCGACAGTCGGGCTGAATGATTGCTCTCAATTACACCAAAGCGGTATGTGTGTGTGTGTGTGTGTGTATGTGTGTGTCTACCAATCCATTTGATACCTTCAGGGTTCCTGTAGATCAAACTATAGCAGATTTCAGATTTGGACATTTTGTTGGGGCATCTTTTGTACTGTCACAATATAAAGGCAAACATTATAAGCTTTGCCTGGTAATTGCAAGTGGCTATTTTGTAGTGCTGCTATCAGCTATTTTTCTGTCTTGTACTTATGTAAGCACTTTGCATCATCGATGTCCGTTATTGTCACAAGTATTTAGAAGATGGATACTTGCAAATTCATAAGTGCAATATATTAGCTTATTTTAGCTCAACACAGGTAAATAAATGTTAAATCAATTTGCAAGAACCATGAAAGCCACATTAACCTATCACTTGTGCTTCTATGTCAACTGAGGTCATGTATGGATGCTTCGTTTCATCTTCAATACAGCATATTGTATTTGCTGAATCTGTTGCTAATAACTACACATACAAGATCACCACAAAGCGACAGAAATCTTCTAAACACTATGGCAATCGATGATGCATCAGAAACGTGAATCCCAGATTGACGAGGAATAGACGGTAACGGCATTGCAGACGCTTGATGTTTCGTATAGGATACTGGATTGCATCAATCATTTTATGTGTGCACTTCATATCTAACATCACTTTGTTTGCTTTATTCTGTTCTATGCCAGCCTGCACCGTGCATTTGAAATCTGATTCATGTCATCATGAAGTTTCACAATTAAACACAATATTTGATTACCATCAAGCAACTTCATCAACCAGCATGAAAATGAAAATGCAACTGTGTATTACAGCAAGTGTGTCAAGGCAGCTTTATTCATGATGGCGTACAGAAAGTAAGTTACCTTACCATTCAGAATGATAATAAAATGTATAGGACTAATCCTTGACCTAGACATTAATGATCCTCGCAATAGCCGTGCGTATTCCATCCACCTAATATCTATCATTGATGGGCAGGAATGTTTATCTGTTAACGCTTATTTGCGCCATGCCATAAATCAACCCATTCTCGAGCTTACACTGTCAACCATTGGATAGTGGTCAATGCCCCTTACAATATCATAGCTTGGATAGTATAAGGAATCCCACACTAGCGGCTGTATATGCGGACGGCGCAGCTCTTGAATAGAATGATAGTAGCCCGCAGAATATTTGTAATATTTGTTAGAAACTGAAAATGTTTGATAATTTGAAAACAAACCCAGATTATAAAGAATTTTTAGATACAAATCCCAATTTTCCTCCCCTGTCTCCCCATCTCCTCGAAATCTAATCTATTTGATCGATTGCCTCTCTCGCTCCTCATTGTCATACACCTGTATACCCCTCTCATGCGCAACCATTCCACCCCCCCAACCCAGTCCTCCCTCAATACCACCCAATTCGCTTCTTGCAGTGTGACAACAACCTATCACCCTCCCGATTCCATGCATGTCCGTTTTGATCTTCCTTCTTCCCAACGTTCCTATCCTAATTCATTACCCCCCCCCCCCCCACATCCCATCCAGATCCGCCCCCCGCTCTGCCCCGCCGCGCCCTGGCCCACCCACCATGTACCACCCTTGCCTCTCTTTACTTTCGGTTACGTTCAAGAACCCGGACTAACAGTCCCACCACTAGCCCGAAACACTGGACCCCTTCAATGTACAGGCTCCCCCATCGGCTACAAACTACAAGTTTATTGCTTAATCTCAGCATACCTACGCCCCACCCCCCCCCCCCCCCCCCCCCCCCCCCTTAGCTCATCACGTCAACATTTTATTCTATGAACTTTATATTTTAATGACTACCTTCTGATTGGACCCCATGCCGTTCCGTCTAATCTCATCGTCGCTACCGCTTTCTACCCCGTCTCCCCTACAATCCGTCTCCGATCACCCCCCCCCCCCCACCATAATCATCGAAACACATGAACAGATAAAGTCAGCATCACTACGTGTTCAAACGTAAATATGAGCGATAACATCATACCGACAATACATAGCACTAAGGCATTATCTTCTAAATCGCTCAAATGTTATACGCAAAACTTTAAATATATAAATATTTTAATTCGAAAACAGTATTGAGAACAACTGTCTAGTGGCATCAATTGTTTAATGATCGCATCGGAATCATCAAATCACAGACCTATATTATTCATACATATTAAAGTTAATGATAGAGAATGTGTAAACAGTCGTTTATACAGTTCACTGATAATGCTGAGTTTGAAGAACAATTGTGTTTTTATGTTTGGCGTTGTAATCTGATTGTAAGTAATCTAAGGAGGGATTTTGAGGGATATAATCAATGATATAAGCACTCGCGGAAGATACTCATTAGTTACACTTGCAATTGGTGTCAAGGTTTGATTAGCGTCCAGCACACCGCAGAATGCTTGTCATCGTAAATTGATTGGTATAAATGATTGAACAAATCGTACTAGATGCGTGCTTATGGTTAACCAAGGAACTCACAGTAGCTTTCATGCGGACGTATCTAAGCATTGAATGATATCAAGAGTTAATTTTTCGAGTTCAAAATCGACAGATTTGGGGCGTGTATCTTGCCATCAATTAGACCCTCATTACTATTTTAGTCGTGGCCCAAACACCAAGACTCGCACCCACTGAAAAGCATCAATTGTATTAACCACTTGTTTAGGAATTATGTTGCATCCCTATTCAGTCCCCGCAAAATTTGTCATTGAAATGCTTTCTCTCTATTGGTTTATACACACAACCAGTTTACACCATCTTCACACAACCATATATAATCATATTTGTCAGGGATAAATTATCTAGTATGAATTATCACCCCATTGTGTTTGCTCAGTGGCGCTGATTGGCACTGCCTAAAAACAGAGCGGATCTGTCCTTCAAATTAGCTTTTTGTGATATCCGTGCAAGCCTCTGGCATATCGGTAAACATAATAGAAGGGCTATATATAAACGTTATTATTGACTTGATATGTCTCTGGACGTCTCGGCAATATGTCATTGATGAAACCATAGACGAAACAGTATAATATTCATTCAGTCACTTTTATATCTTAGATTTATACAGCTGCACATGGGCACTCCGTTACACAGGCAATTTCCGTACGTTGATATATATTCAAACAAAAGTTCAAAAGTTATTTCATACCATTCAACTGATCGACTGAACAAGCAAAAATCATCGATATATGATAACAGTAAGAAGTAGGATACAGAATAAAAGTCGGAGATTAGATACTCTGTTCATACCATGCAACTGATCGACTGGACAAGCAAAAAACATATATATATATATATGAAAAAAGAAAGAAGAAGGATACAAAATAAAAGTCGGAGATTAGTTCCTCTGTTCAGAGGTCTACCATTTGATTGTATCGGTTACCCAGCAATAATTAAGTAACATATTACAGTATTTGTTCTCCATACTCAAGTAGGACATGATGCCGGACACGGTGCTGCCATGATGGGTTTTGGAGACAATTACATGTGACAATCGATTGAACCAAGCGCCCTTACACATAGCGATTAGTTAATGTGTTGCTAGCTGCACCTAATATTGTGTCAGAGATAATCATCGCCGCAGGCGTATATCAGCTTGTTCCCAATGAAGGATATCGATTTCTAACTACCATCTAAATTGATCAGTAATATGCGACTGGAAACAGCGCAGTATTCCATGCATAATTCATAGGACGCGATAGACGCGATACTATGCAAGACAAATAGCCATTACCGCATGGATCAATAGTTAACCTCATTGCCATGAAATTTGTTACATTGAATCAATAGAATACAAAACCAAATGTGCAGAGTTATTGTTCATCAAGAGAATATTTACTCATGTTATTCATCAGAAACGTCCTCTAACCGTTGACTCTTTGGTATCATGTCAAGGGACGGGAGTTTATAAGATAATGGCGGCATTTGATGTTTGCTTGGAAGACTGCGGCTCTCAAGGTGCGAATGTCGAGATATCGCTTCATTTCAGTTCAGTTTTTGATCCCTTGTGAAGCACATTGCTCTATGCAGGATTTTATTATTACTTACTTAGCATTGCGTCGAATGCCCACAGTGACGTATTTGTATATCTTTTTGTTACTCAATAACGACTATTTATCCTAAATAAAACAGTATTACGATTTACCTAGCGTAACTTATTCTTTATAGCTGAATGTTCATTTTAAAGCAAGATAATGGGCTGCAATAAACGAAAATAGAACATCTGAAAATAGATCTCTGTCGAGTTACTGATTCGCTGTGGTCTTCTGGTCTCAAGTAGCAATCATACGAACAAGTGGTTGTGTACACTATCAATTCGAGTAGACTCAAGTTATTTACTTTCAGGGAGCAGTGTGGACGTCTAACCAGGATGGAAGCTCCAATGAGGGACGAGATTACGGATGAATGCACTCTGCATTCCAAGTATACACATTTGATGAATACGACTGTTCTCATAGCTCATTTCATCCATGACAATCATTGAATTGATTACAATTCATACTGCAACGTTATTCTTGACGATTATTATTCTTAGCGCAAGTATCAGGGATTGTCCAGCATTGATCTTATAACCACATATTTTGACCAATACATTTTAAAGCAATACATAGATATGTGCATTTCTGAGGTGGAATGTATTCTCGCAAGACATATTGTTACCTACGAGCAAATCACACCGATATTTGTTGATGCGGTTTTGTAAGCTCTGCACCAAGACATTAGCATAGTGGAGTACATACTGCCATACTATATTTATAAAACATGTTCACACTCTTGTCGGGTTCCCTTGCTTCATCACTTCCATAGCAGACGCGCTCCAGCATTTGCCAGCTAAGGTGCTGTTGTGGATTTTTACAGTGGTTTTGTATTTTTCCATTCATTTAAGTGAAATGACCTTAGCATTCATGTATACCATAAGAGGTATAGATCACTAAGACAGACATGATTTTGAACAACAACAACATAGGAAAAATATCGTGCAAGGTCACTTGATCCATCGACTCATTTTGTCTCTAAAATATGCAGATGGGCACAGGGGTCGCTGTCCTGAAGCTTGGTCTGTTTTCTCGATCAATAGGCTGCATCCAATTGATTGGTGTTGGTCATTGAGAAGGAGCGTGCCTAATTGAATGTTTCTTTCGATGTTCAGATATTAGCAGTAAGATCGGCAAATATTATTTCCTGTCTTGTACAAACTATATTGCGTTGATCCAATGATTTATTGGGATATCGGGGACCTTTTAGATTAGTGCAAATGTGTTAAACAAACAATATGCCAATACACTACACATGATCTGTAGAATAGTGCATATACATTTTCGCATTAATCCAAAAAAAGAAGAAGATAAACGGTTTATAATGCTGTCATAACACAACATAATTACAGAAGATCTAGTGCCTTTTCACGCCAATGTACGCCGGCCGATATCATTTGTTAATCCTACGTTGAAATATTAGTTTCATGACAAACATAATATTAATTGACATATATTTTAAACCGACGAATTAAATTTGGTGATGACTGGCCAAGTGTGAACTGAGATTTGCCTTTGTTTTATGCAAGTTAATAAGCATAAGCTGTTTGAGATATGTCAAAGCTCATTTTGAAAGCCAATGAGTAACAATGTTATGATGAATAAACCTGCATGTTCCTGAGCATTAGGAATTATGTTGATGTTGAAGAGGAGACAACAAAAACAAACCGCCTCATTCCCATACAGCCGCCGTCTGAACGCAACTAGTGATCTATATATTCAATGAAATATGACCACACTGATTATATGAATAATTCAAGATGAGGTCTAATTATCACAGAATCAATCAATAATATTTGTTATTTTATTACATTGAACTGTTCGACAGAAGAATCAACGCTCAGCAAGATAATAATACTTAACCATGCGTTGTATATCAAACTGATGAGCTAGCTATTTGTAATAAGCGAATGTTCGACCCTGATGTATTTTGTGTTGGTGGCTGAACGATAGACCATATTAACAAAATATTTTCTTTCTGTTCAAGCAGGATATGTTGCCCTAAATGCACTTCATGAATTTTGACAAGGCTCAGTAATACCTGAATGAGTGCGTGAGTAACTTATTGATGTTAGTACACTGGTCAAGAATTAATCGAATGCTCTCTTTGCCTTTTCGATTCTAGTTTGACTTACGTGATAGGCACGATGCCAACATATTCATCAACCAGTCGACTCTATTATACATCTACGCCATTCAAATTCAGATGCATTTATCTCGCTAAATTGGATTGCTTTCCCGGCATAATTCATCATGACACAATTAGCGGACCCAGACAAAGAAACAGGCGCAGCGAAGTGAACAGACAACTTGTACATTCAATCCCTCTGAACCACGTAGAAGGTATCAACAATTTAGGGCAGCAGTTGTCTCAAGGGTCAAGGTTGCGGTGTGATATATCTATTACTAGACATTTGGTTCCATCATATACTCATCTCAAATGCATAGTGCTTATCCAATTATCCTGACATATCGTTAGACTCGCAAATAACTGAACCATTGCTTTCCAATTGTATCTTGCATGCCGACAATTTAAGGATTTTGTAAATAATGAAATTAAACCTGATCATTACCTATGGTGTACTGGTGCATTGTGTCAAAAACTAGTTTTTCTTTCTTTTCTCTGTGACGGAATCGCATATGTACTATTGGATGATCTCACTCAACTGGAGAGGTGCAAAGGGCGTAGTCATCTATCACTTCGCTGTTGGAAGCGATTTTATTGCCAGATGTTTAATTTCATTTAATTGTCGTTTGCAGGAATGCAGGTAAATCGATATACGTTCAGATTATTCGATGCAATAGAGTCTGATATCTATACCATGGGAAAGCGCTATTGGTTTTCACATGGAGCTGGTCACTCTCAGTAGCAGACCCACTATGTAACGCACACTTTATTGATCAATTGATTGCCATGAGATCCTCACGTCAATTCGCTATTCAGTTCCAATATTCATTACTAGTTCAACTATGCTTGCCATAGACCATACTCAACTAATACACCCACACCCACCAATCTGATATGCTTGCGCTGATCAAACATAACACAACCACACATCCTGGAATGTTAATTTGTCATTTTATTCGAACTGACGAGACGTAATTTGTTACATGCCTTTGAACACTGAATTGAGTCTGTCGTTAATTGGAACATGTGCGCTCGTTGGCTCCCATGGAGGTCGTAGTTTCGTCCTAAGCAAGCCTATATAAATAACATGACAGCTACTGCTCGGTCTAAGCGTTACAGTAAAAGAAGGAATGAGCTGCATATGCGTGTAACTATTTATATGCAACACGAATCACACTCATCAGGTGTATTCACGAAATGCATCAGGCAAGGCCGTACTGATATATTCAAGCATTAATGTTGTAAGCAGACTCCGTTTTGCTGATCTGCTGAATAAAAAGAACAAAGCACACTTAAACAAACTGAGAGACCATTGCATCAATTGACGTCATTCATATATTGTTTGAAATGCGCATTGAATTTGACTTCTAATATTAAATGAGTTTACCATATCTGAGAAGATGAGTCGAGACACCTCTTGTTGCGTGGTAGTTAAACAGCATGATGAAAATAATTATCATAACGACTACCATCTATACATACATTGTATGAATTGTAGTCATGATGATAATCGACTGTACCATCAGCGAACAGGATCCTTACTCCGTGTCAGATCCTAATAACTATGCATTATGTGTAATGGGAACACAAGTAGGTTCTTAATTACTTCTTTGTATAGACATAGGAGCCACAATGTTCACAAGAAGATAATCAGTTTGCTCTCTTCTTGCTCTTGTCTTGGCACTTAGTACGCACCTGATACTGCTGGCCTTATAGATTCGAGCACATTTGCGGTATGTCATGCTGCTCGGGGACTTCTGCAATGTTATCTGACGTCAGTATCGTAGTCATTTTAGCATTAGATATTCCACCTCAATATCCAGGAGAGTAATACTGTACATTTCAATTGTTCTATATTTGTCTTGGCCTTCCAATCATCCGCACAATGTCCAGTTCAACATTACCTTCCTAACTTCTATGAGCCATCGCGTCAACAGCCAAAGTAACCACCCAATCGTTTAGCGTATGGCCCAGCAGAAGAGTTATTCTGAGTGCTATTAAAAGGAAAAACTGAATTGAGTGAAACATTCTAGGTCCGTTATGCCGTTAGAAGCATGGAAGGAGACTTCTAACTGGAGCTGCAGAATGCGGAACAAGATTGGCAGCAGGCAAAACCTTCAGTAAAGTTTTGAGAATCGCTATTTGAGCCATTTACCACAGAGATAATCGAATAAGTGAATATATATAGATTGCATGTCAATGAGTGAGCGGCAATGAAAATAAATATAACCAGTTACCTATCGAAAAGGTGAATATGTTATTTACTTAATCAAGTTAATTGTATCTGCTGAGAGTATTATAAATGTACCACGTTTGAATGGTTTAGTTCACGAGATTCCAAATATTTATTTCATGATATTTAGAAGATATGATCCAATGGTAAACGAGAGGAAAGCGTACAGATGTTACTAATATCCTTTCTTGGTGTAGTGTGGACCTCATAAACTACCTATCAAGTCCAGTGCTTTGTACGTCCTTCAAGCCAAGGCCACCAAATTAATCACGCGTTCGTGCAGCATGGACTATGAATCGTCGATTACCCTAATCAGCTGTTCACAATGCACTAGCACATCCTTTGTAACGCAACCTGTACCCTTACAAACATCATAAAAGGGATGCATTGAATGGAGGCCTTATTAGTAAGAATGTTTCAAGGGTATCGTATACTTACTTGATTCATCAGTCACATTTGTAGTTTTGACTCATTCAGCTGTAACTGTTTCATTCCTGTCCTTGCTCTTGTTTGATGGGTTTCGAATTATATTGGTGTCGCATCATCTATGCTGCGAGACAAAGTGGGTTATCATGCTAATAAGTAAAATCTATCTCTATATTATTATATATATATATATATAATATATATATATAATTATATATATACATACATATATAATATATATATATATATAAATGTAAATACACACACACATATATATATATATAAATATATATGTATATATTTATATGTATAAAATATATATATATTCATATATATATTCATATATATCAATATTTATATCTATATTTATACCTACATATGCATATATATGTACTTATATATATATAAGGATATATATTTATTTATATATATATACATATATTCATTATATCTATATATTACAATCATTTATATAAATATATATATACGAAGATATATAAATATATATATGTATATATAAATATTTATATACACATAAACACAGCTTAATTATATATATATAAATATATATACATATATAAATATATATATATGTATATAAATATGTATATATATAAATATGTAAATATATATATATATATAGATATATATAAATATAAACATATGTATAAATATATATATTCATATATATATGCCTATATATAAATATTTATATCTATATTTATATCTATATATGTATTTATACATGTATTGAAATATATATATGTAATTATATATATATATACAAATATATTTATCTATATCTATATATTACAATCAATATATAAATATGTATATATATACAAAGATATATAAATATATATTTATATATAATTATATATATATACACATAAACACAGCTTTTCTGTATTTCATCCCTCTATATCTATTTTGTAATGTACAGCTACAAACAAACCCATATCAATCACATTTGAACAGAATAGTTTGGTAAAATATTGTATTTTGCCGTGTTGTACAGATTGCATTAACCACACAATAGATTAAATAAAAACTTCATCCTGGGAATCCGATCAAGCCAAGATCACAGTAATCGTCTGATCAATTTGGATGCGTGATAGCCTCAATCTATCATAAGACTCCATATCTTCAACATTAGCCGCAAGGCGCTGATCCTTGAGATGAGCGTGCTGTTCACTCATAACCATACTCATCGCATAGCTAGTCGGAATTAGCCCCTTGATCGAGGCTATAAGCTAATGACTCTGACTTCGAAATTTTATCGACCAATCCAAACAACATTTAACTTATAAAGTGTTGTTGTGCACACCACCGTTAAAACTGAGTTGCTTTGAGCATATGGCCCCCTGTACTTCAATTTCATATACAGTTTAGCATCAGACTACAGAAGGTACAAGTAGTGTTTGCACGATTATACCATCCTTCAAGAAGGTTCAATTCGTGCAATACAAGAGTTGAATCAGCCGATAACTCTCATGGTGTGCGCGAGTCACCGGACTTACGGGTCTGGAATCCGGTAATCGATCACACGATCCATAAGCATCATGTATTCATTGTCGCCATCCATTCTGCAGCATGAGAGATGATGACAGTCATACATAAGCCCACTTACCCTCTTGAGGAGTCAGCTATATGATGTTATTTGTGTAGAACAAGCTTCAACCAATATCGTTACAGAGAATGATCATATATAAATATAAATATATATATATATGTATATACATATATATATGTATATTGATATATATATATATTTTTTTATATATATATAATATATATATAAATGTATATATTCTATATAAAGATATATATATATATATATATGTATATACATATATATATATATTGTTTTTTCTATATATAGATATATTTATATATATATATTTATGTATATATAAATATATATATATATACAGATATAGAGAGATAAATACACATATATAGATATATAGATCTAGATATATATATCTCTATATATATATCTATCTCTCTCTCTCTCTCTCTCTAGATCTATCTCTCTCTCTATCTCTCTATATATATCTCTATATATATATATCTCTATCTCTCTCTATATCTCTCTCTCTCTATATATATATCTATATATATATATCTCTCTGATCTTCTCTTCTTTTGTTATATATGGAAGTTGTTCCGGATGGATAGTTTTCCCATACATTGTGATATCGATATGCTGCTCATTCTTAATCACACGCGCTAATATGCTATATTTAATTTACAATTTTACACCTATAATAAAGTTATTTCCCATATTATTTATATCATGATGGGAAGTAAATGTCCATTTGCTCCTCGGTTTATAGCATGGCGCAAATAAACGTCAACAGATAAACGCTCCTTCCTATCAATAAACGATATAATGAGGATGGAATGCACACGGCCATTGCGAGGATTAATAATGCCTTGGTCAGGGATCAGTCCTACACATTTTACTTAGATTTCAAATACACGGTGCAGGCTTGCAGAGAACAGAATAAAGAAAGCAAAAGTGATGTTAGATATGAAGTGCACACATAAAATGATTGATACAATCCAAGATCCTATACGAAACATCAATGCTGTTACCGTCTATTCCTTGTCAATCTGGGACACGTTTCTGATGCATCATTGATTGCCATAGTGTTTTGGAGATTTCTGTCCCTTTTTTTAGTGATCTTGTATGTGTAGTTATTAGCAACAGATTCAGCAAATACAATATGCTTGATTGAAGATGAAACGAAGCATCCATACATGACCTCAGTTGACATAGAAGCACAAGGTAAATTTGGCTTTCATTCTTCTTGCCAAATGTTTTAACATTTATTTACCTATGTTGAGCTAGAATAAGCTAATATATTGCACTGATGAATTTGCAAATATCCATCTTCTAATTATTCGTTGCAAAAGTGCTAACATAAGTACAAGATAGCAAAATAGCTGATAGCAGCTTTACATGATTCTCATAGCAAAATAGCCACTTGTATATATATATATATATATATATATATATATATATATATATAATTATATGTATTTCAGTGTCATGACACATGTCAGGTATGTCATAGACGAGAGAGGATTATCCTTATTATTGCAGAAGAGGCTCTCCAATCTCGATAACGGAGAATAAATCTCTTTTTCGTGTTTCTCAGTCTGCGCTTCACGGCTTGTGCTGTGGGTGTGTACGTTAACCTTACCTTTGATATAACCCAAGGCGCAAATCGGTGCGATTCGTCAGTTTGCATCGGTAAAATACATATGAATATATATATGAGAATACTCATTAATTACACTTATAGTCAAGGTTTTTTATAAGCGTCTAACACACTGATTATCCTATTGTCTTCGCAAGTAAAATGTACCAGGCGTTGAGACACATTGTAACTTGCCATAAATTAGCCCCTCTTTGATCTGGGACCCGAACACCAAGCCGCTGAAAGGCATTTATAGTATTCACCACCTATTTAGGAAATATGCTGTATTCCTATTTAGTTGCTACACAATTTGTCAATTTGAAAAGCTTTCTGTTCCTCGGTTCACACATACCACCAGTTTACTCCATCTTCATAACAACACCATTTATCGTCATATCTTTCTAGGACGAATTACCTTAGACGAATTATCACCCCGAGCATATCCGTGCAAGCTGCCGGCATATCTCAAATTTATGATAAAAGGGTTATATGTAAACGTTTATAGTGACTTGATATCGCTGATTCAGATTGTATGGTCCAGTAATCGACCTTGACATCACGGGTGACATGACACACACACACACACACACACACACACACACACACACACACACACACACACACACACACACACACACACACACACACACACACACACACACACACACACACACACACACACACACACACATATATATATATATATATATATATATATATATATATATATATATATATATATATATATATATATATACATAAGACCTTTTGATATACAGAACATGAGGTAATTGTGATCCATAAAGTAGAGGAGCTTTCAAGATTTTATGTATTTCGGGCACAGTAATAAAGGGGTATACTACGGGCACCTGCTATTGATATCAAAATAGAAATGTCGAATGCATGAGAAATGGGCATATGAATATAGGTTTACTTAATATGTTATGGTTTGTGGAATCATACAATGTAATTAACTCAGTTAATGTAAGTGATGTTAACAATCATATGTCAGCAAAAATCAGTGACATTCACATCATCCATAATAACTAAAATCACATAAAAAAATCATATACTTTGTCTTTCACCAGAGTAAACCCTTCTAGCTCTGTCTCAAGACTGTCATCGTTGCCGAGATTCCCGACCACGATAGGCACGACCTGCGTTGTAGAGCAGCTAGTTTTGGCTAGGTCTGCTTCGAGCGCAAAGTAACGCATTCGCTTCTCAGCAGTTTGGTCATGCACAATTTATTCAATTCTACAAGCTGAAACCATGTGGATGTAAGTTGATTTATGAGCAGGCAGGGGACCATATAAATGGTAATTTAATCATTGACCTTTTTGCGAAGCTGATCTTGTTCAATACTGTTATCAGCACATCTGTCAGCTATCCCAGTTAATACCCTTCATCAGACACAAACTTTACTAACTGAATAACAAAGCATGTGTGATTTTTTGTGATTCATTTGGTGACGTCAGCAAATAACACTTCCACAAGTAAACAGACCATAGCGTGTAGGTGAGTTGCATGAGCATCCGTAATGTAATTGTCCTATGCCATCCATTTTAACACAACCAACTTAGATTGGTAACATTCCCGGGATGTAATGTTGCTAGGCACTTAACATCAACATTTGATCAAGAGATTTGATGAATCGTACACTCTTGAAAATGTATGCGTCGCATATTCGTATTAGTAATGGTAGCCCCTATGTCATGGGATCAAATTCAAAGAGACTATGTTTGCATTACAAATAATTTCAAGCGTACGATTTCCCATGAAAGAGGGTTTTGCACATTCTGTAACGGTCGGGTATGATGGAGATATATCTAAATATGCATCATTTGTTGGTCAGCGGAGGCAAGACACACTAGCGGTGAACTACCCACCACAACCCAAAACTACCCAAAACTGCTTATAAGCCTCACCAGTTCTGCGATGCATTAACAAGCTCATATATCTTCATTTATATGTTTTTCTGCTATGCAAAATTGACATGAAGAGAGAACTATGAGTAAGCAAACCTGAGACAAAGATTGCAAATATCTGCCATTGTTCATTGTTTTAAATGTGTTTGCACCTATGTGATATGTGTAAGTTATCACTTGGTCACGTGGTTGGTATGGGGTAAAACACGAAGACGCAGAGTTTCCCCATACCACCCGCGTGGCCGGGTGATAACATACTGATCGCGATGGCACCTCCACCCGATTATCATGCGCAACTTCCCACCCAAATGATCGCGTGTATATTAATCTACTCTGATGGAATCTACGCACGGTTTGCGTCTGGGTCGCCAGGGGGCTGATGCTGTGTTCATATGGAGCCTCATTTGTGTCCTAGAGTCCGACGAGATTGGTTCATCTCCGATGGAGTTTTTTTCCCCAATCTATGATTAGATCGCATAAAAGCTACCAGCATTAAAGACCTGTATCTGATTAAAACATCACTGCCACTGCAGAAAACTATTCAAGAAGGTTGCTCAAACCACTGCAATGCTTGGGTTAGTCGTTTTTCATAGGTGTTGCTTGGGTAATGATATATATTATATCAGTTGTGTACATTCTTATGCTGAAACATATGCATCCATATGAATTAAATGTTCAGGATCACGAAAGATCAGTTGTCTGGATCGAGTTATAAAATACAATTTCAGTAAGTAGCGTTTCTTTCAATGTACTATTACATCAATCTTATATCCGGTTGTGTTCGTGGTTATGTATATCAACTGTTTCACATGACTTAGGAATTCACTTTCAATGCTTCCTATTAAGTTGTACCTGGGATATAGTTTTGTCCGTGTTTCTAGACTTGATCCTTACCGAGTTTGCCGTCCCTTAAGGCAACCTAGCGGTGTTGTCTGTCTTTGTGGATGTTACACTAGGTGAGATTGGGTGTGCTGCGATAAGTTGTAGTGTGAGACTGGCACTCAGAGCTCCGCCGCCTTCCCTGTCGAGTTTGCCTTCATTTTGTACTGGCTTTGCAGGTGCTAAATGCCGGGGAGAGAGGATAATACCGTGGCAGCAAATGACTCGCAATGCGTTCCTGATATTGAAGTGACCATTGCACAAAAAATCATGTAATTTTTTTCGCAAATAGCTCTACAATATCAGACAGCATATGTGAGATGTCAATAGATTTGTTGACTGATCAAGTGGCTGCAGGGATTAATGCTAACATGTTTGTACCGTGCAAGTGTAAAAGCTCCTCGACACAAATTGTGAACTAATTTCGGATTAGCTGCTATTAATAAATAGAGATTCACTCTACTATAAACTAAGCCTTATCAAAGGTTAATTAATATATATTTTCAAAGCTAGAAGATATACAGGTGAGCAAGTACATCAACCACCTAGGGTTTATTCAATATTTTATGTATAACAATTATTCTGTGGCCACAGACACTCCTTGTATTCGTGGAATGCATCATCTAAATCACTCTTCTGAGTTATCATATTTATATAGATCCATGAATTTGCCGCCTGGTCGAAATATATTTGATCCTCTTAACGAGACAAGGGACTATATATTTAATATAAATGCAACAAGAAGGTCATCGAGTCTCATCCTCTGCCTCTCTCTCTTGATAAAGGCTGTTCTGCATTTCTAGTGTTCGGTGGGAGAGGATCACTTGTTTTACCATCCTTTCTAGTTTGCCTGTCAGCAGAAGCCTTCCCAAAAAGAGAACGTACAGCATTTGGCTTCAATTCCAGTTTACAACATGATAGACTATCCAATCAAGCCCTTCTCTAAGTCTCGGTGTATACTCAAAATATCACCCGGGGAAATGAACCGATCACACAACCGAGCACATGACCTGGCACGGCCATTTATCTCTCGATCGTTGTTCCTGGCCAGTCCATTGTCTATTTAAATGTCCGTATCAGGAATGTTGAACAAGCTTACACCGTCCAGACTAGTAGGCGATTAACCATCGTGTTCGATTGGTCACAAGATGGCAGACAACGATCAAATATCCAAAAACACAAGACTAATACCGACCGTGGGGTGATATGGGAAAAAAAGCTCTGATTGGCTGAGAGGAGGGTGCCATGACATAAAATCGCATCCTATCCCGTTTAACACATCAACTTTACAACCTGAATATAAATGACGTTGTTCACGCTTATTGCTGAGTTGAATCGAATGTGAATGTATAGCCCGCAATAAACCCCTAAAAGCTAATGCCTTGCTGGAACATATCACTTTATCAGCACATCGTAGTCGTATTAACAACTGCTTGAGGAACGGCGCGGATCGATGAGATACCATGGACGCCATGTTACACATCTGTGCATTGTACGCCATGTTACACATCTGTGCATTTATATAGTGAGAGAATGAAACACTGCCCATTTGAATGAGGTTTACATGCATTTGCCATCAGCATTAGTTGTCCTATTCCATGCCACACTGGTGACGTTTCCAGTTCCCGATTTTAATGCCTTTTATTAATTTACCTCGAGCAAGGTATACAAACGTTGGTTATTTCAAACGAACCATTGCTGAAATCAAACTTGATGATATTAATGAAATATTTAATTCATTAAAAAATGTATCAATTATGCCACTTTTGTTTTAACCAAACTTATTTCATGGATATACATATATAAATGTACCATTTTGCCTCATATGTATATATATATATATATATATATATATATATATATATATATATATATATATATATATATATATATATATATATGTATATATAAGTATATATATATGTATGTGATATTTAGCTTGGGAAGACAGCCATCTTTTGCGTCGCTGCGCTCATACATAGCAAACAAAGTAACAAACACACACACACATACACACACACACACATATATATATATATATACATATATATATATGTATATATACATATATATAGATATATGTATATATATATATATAAGTTTAGTCGTGACACGAACACCAAGCATCACGCCAAATGAAAAGCATCAATTGTATTCACCGCTTATTTAGGAAATATGTTGCATCCCTATTTAGTCGCTGCAAAATTTGTCACTGAAATGCTTTCCGTCCCTCATTTTATACAAACAACCAGTTTACACCACCTTCATAACAAAACCATATATCATCATATTTGTCTAGGATGAATGATCAAGTATGAATTATCACTCAATTATGTTTGCTCGGTGGCGCTGATTGGATTCAAACAGAGGGGATCTGTCCTTGCAAACGTCCTTCAAATTAGCCTGTTGTGATATCCATGCAAGCTGCCGGCATATCTGTAAACATAATAGTAGGGCTATATATAAACGTTATTAATGACTTGATATCTCTGAACCCGACTGTGTGGTACGGTAACCGACCTTGATATCATAGGTGATATGCCGTAGTTTGTGGGGTGGCGGAATAAAATGGTGTTGTTGGGGTGAGTAGGAGCCGGGATAGGGATAGTGGGAATGTTTGTACAAAGGCTCTGCTAGGTGATGAATCTAGCGGGGACCTTGACATGCCTCTGAACGTCTCGTCAATATGTCATTGATGAAACCATAGACGAAACAGTAAAATATTCATTCAGTCACTTTTATATTTTAGATTTATACAGCTACACATGGGCACTACGTTACACAGGCGATTTCCGTATGCTCATATATATTCATACAAAAGTTCAAACGTTATTTTGTACCATGTACCTGATCGGCTTGACAAGCAAAAAACATCTGTACATGATAGAAGTAGGAAGTAGGATACAGATTAAAAGTGGGAGATTAGATCCTCTGTTCAGAGGTCTACCATTTGATTGTATCGGTTACCCAGCAACGATCAATCAGATATTACAGTATTTGTTCCCCGTTCTCAAGTAGGACATGATGCCGGACGCGGAGCTGTCATGATGGGTTTTGAAGACAATTACAAGTGAAAATCGATTGAACCAAGCACCCTTACACATAGCGATAAGTTAATTTGTAACTTACTAATGTGTGTACCCGGGTCAATAAATATGAGGCTGTACACATCTTCATACTCCTTAGTTTGAATACAATCCACCTGCGCAATATCATCAAGTCGACTTGAATGTAGTCATATGATCCATTCCTCCAAATTACACTGTGATCAAACGTGTTGACAGTCGGTGCCAAGCGACAGATTTTCTCGCCCATGGAAATATGATAAAACTTGGTTGATTCTTAGATGTAATCTTCATACGTAATACTCCTGCCCATGGTAAGAAAGTGTACATAGATAAACTATTGTGCATTATTTGACTATTGCATTATTTGCATTGGTAACGTTGACAAGAACGATAACAAAACCCATTTAAGCAGAGAATATCAGTGGCGATAATTTGAGATACAACTAATTTGACACAATAGAATCTCTCTGCATCCAGAAGTTGACATCCTCTATTTAACAGCGACGAACTGCGTACAAATTTAATCAGTGGCTTAGCGTCGGTCTTTAGTTAAATGTTCTAGATTTTAAGTAACAGATAACACCGCCGTTAACCGAGGAAAAACCTGTATTTACTGTCACCTTTTATACATGTTCTCATTTGATAGATTGACAAAGCTATTCGTGCCTGTGTTAAGATATTGCATTAAGTATATATGTAATTCTTAATTGTTGTCACATTTATACTTAATAAACAGAACGAACGCCCGTGGGAATATAGATCGTTATAGTTGTTATTGGAAGCTTGTGGACGCATTATTAAATTTCCTGTTTAAAATTACTATTTGATCTGATATATGATGTATACAAGCCTTACAACGCAGCGAATGCAGCTTACCAACTCGCAGTGTAGCACTAATCCAAACAATTCCGCGTACTGCCACTAACCTCACTACTCACAGATACCTTATGCGTAAATACAACCATTCAGGTGCAACTCATGATGCTGTAGCTCACACACGTCATTAAAATGACACGATATTATGGCAAAAGTCATGCGCTTCATCGAATCTCTAGCTTCAGCTTCATGTAGTAAAGTAGTTGGTGACTCTCAAAGGATATATTCCTACCATTTCTGCTTAATCATTTGTCTCATTAAGAATAAATTGATCATTAGTCTCCCATAACACAGATGTACCGGTGACGTCCCAAGGACGAACTACAAGTGGACGTTAGCAGAATCGTAACCAGACAAGAACTTGTCATATTGATTCAATTGATAGTCCGTTATGTGATTACTCTTTATAGAATTCAAGTCTCCAAATGCCAGATCTTAATGATTATATGCCGTTCTTGTTTAGTATTCACGTCATTACCTGGATAAGTCATAACGAAAATAGATTAGTATTTATAGTAATAGAAAGCATAGCTGCTGCATGACGAAAGGACTGTTCAGGAAGGATCTAATTCCTAATGCAAGGCTTTTTCCTTATGATTGGCTTCAGAAAAGGACTTTGTTTGCTTATTCATATGGTTCACCTTAATGGGATATGCTGCTGATTGCACATATATGCTATATCCATAGGCTGCTGTCTTAACGATGGCTGTTCTGAGTACCCTCTGAATATAGAATATATATAGCTACTGACTGTATGATGACATCATGTTCATTTCATATGGTAAAGAGGTTCACAATAACGATTGATACGTTGCTGCGTCAACTAATTCCATGTTAAACTGTATGTTGTCAATGAAGTTTATTCAACAAATTGATGTCGTGGAGTGTGTAATACATCCATCTGGGGTAAATATTACATAATACGTCAAGCAACCCTGAAGATGGTAACTCCCTTACCTTTCTTCTCCACTCATCGTGCAACGTTAATATGGCTGAAATTGCACAATAAATTGTGATGATTTAGGTTTCTGGCGCTTCTGAACTCCCCTTTTGTTGTATGTCTCGTCACTTGGTCGCTTTGTTTCTCGTTTCATCTACTCTTGAGCGGACTTAATCCTTTATAATTTCTTCTCGGTAGGCGTCAAATTAAATAAAGTCTCTTATCAGTGTATTTACAACATATAGCGGGGACTTGTGTCCATTATGAAGTACGTAAATCAGCCTTGTGGCGCCATCAAATACTGTCCAGAATATATTTACAGTAGCGTATGTGCAGGGTACTACGTAAATAAAGGAACGTCGTCCACTATACACAATGCAAAAGCATCACAGTTGTTTTGAATTTTTTTTCCATTTCCTCGTATTTATGGTGAATCAAATCACGAGTCGATTCATTATCATTATATGTGAGAAATACGGGGCACAGTCTACCTCAAGTAACATTTGTAGTTCCACATGCCAATAGCGACTACATGGTGTGAATTGCCATACAGAGGATTGATTTAGTGTATGTGCCTTGTTTAATTGAGTGCATATTTTACGCAATATAACCAATGCAAATACTGGCACTTAGTGTTACAAACGACCAATTTGTTAATTGGATGTGCTTGTATCCCCCAATTAATCTATATAAGATCCATATCTTGCTACGGCAGAGGATGTCAATCATTTTTATTATACATTGGTTTGTCATCTCATGCGACTGCCATGTAAGCCTGTTGTTCGCATTAGACTGTCGCACCAGCCTTTTAATATTTATCACACAGGGCTGCCTAACTTATTTACATCAGCCTATCACAACAGACTTTTATTTACATCACGCTTTCCCTCCAGCCGCTTACTAACACCAGATTGTCACGCCATCCTTTTATCTTTACGTCGGGCCATTTGTTTGTATCATGTTGTCACACCCGGCTTATATCTAACTCAAGCTATAATGCAAGAAACATTGTTATCTGGAACAAATCGTACGACGTGAAAAGAAAGGAAATACTGGTATATCAGGGTGGTACATCCAAATGGTACATCAGAGTGGTACATCAGGGTGGTACATCAGGGTGGTACATCAGTGTGGTACGTCAGGGATGTGCATCATGGTTTTACATCACAGTGGTTCATTAGGGGTGGGGGTACATTAGGGGGTTACATATCTCCTCGCATTTGTCCTTGTTTATAGCTGCACCTTAAGTACAATATAACAAACTAGTGTTGGTGTGCCGTTAAACCCTATACTTACCTTACCTTCTAGCTGCACCTAATGTTGTGTCAGAGATAATCATCGCCGCAGGCGTATATAGATTGTTCCCAGTGTAGAATATCGATTTCTAACTACTACCTAAATTGCGACTGGCAACAGTGCAATATTCCATGCATGATTTATAGGACGCGATAGACAGTACTATACACAACAAATAGTTATTACCGTATTGATCATTAGCTATCCTCATTGCTATGAAATTTGTTACATTGAATCAATAGACTACTTAATCGAATGAGCAGAGTTATTGTTCATCAAGAGAATGTTTGCTCATGTTATTCATCAGAAACGTCCTATACCCATTGGCTCTTTGGTATCATGCCAAGGGACGGGTGTTTGTAAGCCAATAGGGTTAGAGCAAGTGGTTGTGTACACTATCAATTCGAGTAGACTCGAGTTATTTACATTCAGGGAGCAGTGTGGACGTCTAACCAGGATGGAGGCTCCAATGAGGGACGAGATTAAGAATGTATGCACTCTGCATTCCAAGTATACACATTTGATGAATACGACTGTTCTCATAGCTCATTTCATCCATGCCAATCATTGAATTGATTACAATTCATGATGCAACATTACTGCTGGCAACTAGCGCAAATATTAGGGATCGTCCATCATTGCTCTTCTAACCACATATTTTGACCAATACTTTTACAAGCAAAATGGATATTTGCATTGTTGAGATGGAATGTATTCTCGCAGGACATATTGCTACCTACTGATGACAATTCATGATGCAACATTACTGCTGGCAAGTAGCGCAAATATTAGGGATCGTCCATCATTGCTCTTCTAACCACATATTTTGACCAATACTTTTAAAAGCAACATGGACATTTGCATTGTTGAGATGGAATGTAAATTGCTACCTACGAGCACGGCACACCGATATTTGATGGACGACTGGCCAAGAGTGAACTGTAATATGCCTTTGTTTGATGCCAGTTGATAAATATATGCTGTGTGAGATATGTCATAGCTCATTTTGAAAACCAGCAAAATTGACTCAAGTACCAATGTTATGATGAATAAACCTACATGTTCGTGAGTATTAGGAATTATATTACTGATGATGTTGAAGAGGAGACAAACAAAAGCAAACCGCCTCATTCCCATACAGCCGCCGTCTGAACACAACTAGTGATCTATATATTCAATGAAATATAACCACACTGATTATATGATTAACTCAAGATGAGGTTTAATTATCACTTAATCAATCAATAATATTTGTTATTTTATTGCATTAACCTAGATAATAATACTTAACCATGCGTTGTATATCAAACTGATGAGCTAGCTATTTGTAACAAGCGAATGTTCGACCCTGATGTATTTTGTGTTCGTGGCTGAACGATAGACCATATTAACAAACGTATTCTTTCTGCGCAAGCAGGATATTTTGCCTTTAAGCGGAACATTCTTGGTTGGTATTATGCACTATTGTACAAGACAATCAGTGGCAACTTAAATGTACTTCAGGAATTTCGACAAGGCTCACCAATAGTTTGAGTACTCAATCCGATGAGTGCGCGAGTAACCTATTGATGTTAGTACATTGGTCAAGAATTTATAGAATGCTCTCTTTGCCTTTTCGATTCTAGTTTGACTTTACGTGATAGGCACAATGCCAACCTATTCATCAACCAGGCGACTCTATTATACATAATATTATACATTTAGGATTCTGTGAATGATGAAATTAAACCTGATCATTACGGATGGTGTACTGGTTCATTTGATCGAAAACTAGTTTTTCTTTCTTTTCTCTGTGAGGGAATCGCATATGTACTATTGGATGGTCGCACTCAACTGTAGAGGTGCATTGGGCGCATTCATCTATCACTTCGCTGTTGAGAACGATGCTATTGCCAATTGTTTCATTTCATTTGATTGTCGTTTGCAGGAATGCAGGAGCTATTGGCCAATGTCGAATAAGGTCATATGTAAAATCGATATACATTCTCGACATTCGATGCAGTAGGGTCTGATATATATGCCGTGGGTAAGCGCTATGGGATTATTGGTTTTTGCATGGAGCGGGTCGCTATCCGTTGCAGACCCACAATCTTACGCACTTGATGCCGGGCTTTGAATAACACCACATTTAACATCAGTTGACATGACAGCAACGCACATTTTATTGATCAATTGATTGCCATGAGATCCTCACGTCCTTTTGCTTGTCAGTTCTTATATTCATTACTAGTTCAACTATGCTTGCCATGCGTCATATTCAACTTATACACCAACCAATCTGCCATGCTTGCTCTCATCTAGAATTGCACATCCACACATACTGGAATGTTTGATATGACGAGACGTAATTTGCTACATACCTTTGGCGCCATTTTGTCTGTCGTTAATTGGAACATGTGTGCTCGTTCGCTCCCGTGGAGGTCGTAGTTTCATCCTAAGCGAGCTTATATAAATAAAATGACAGCAACTGTCCGGTCTAGGCGTTAGAGTAAAAGAAGGAATGAGCTGCATGTACGTGTAACTATTTTTTTGCCACACGAATCACACTCATCAGGTATATACATGAAAGGGATCAGGCCAGACCGCACTGATATAGTCAAGCATTAATGTTGTAAGCAGACTCCATTTCCCTGTTAATCTTCTGAACAAAAAGAACAAAGCACACATAATCAAACTGAGAGACAATTGCATCCATTAAAGTCATGCATATATTGTTTGGAATGCGCATTGAATTTGACGCCCAATATTAAATGAGTTTACCATATCTGAGAAGAAGAGTCGAGACACCTCTTGTTGCGTGATAGTTAAACATCATCATTAAACTAATTATCATAACGACTACCATCTATACATACATTGTGTGAATTGTAGTCATTATGGCAATCGACTGTACCATCAGCGAACAGGATCCTTACTCCGTGTCAGATCTATGCATTATGTGTAATGGGAACACAAGTGGGTTCTTAATCACGTCTTTGTATAGGCAAAGGAGCAACAATGTTCACAATAGCTAATCTGTTTGCTCCGTATTTGCTCTTGTCTTGGTACTTAATACGCACCCGATACTGATGACCTTATAGATTCAACGCCATATATAACTGCTCAGGGACTTCTGCAATGTGATCCGGCATCAGTATCGTAGTCATTTTAGCATTATATATATATATATATATATATATATATATATATATATAAGCATATATATATATATATATATATGTATATGTATATATAAGCATATAGATATACATACATATATATACATATATATATATATATGTATAAATATATATATATACATACATACACATATATATAAATATATATATACATATATATTTATATACATATATATATATGTATATATATATAAATATATATATATATATATATATATATATATTTATATATATATATATATATATATATAGATTACATCTCAATGAGTGACAGGCTATGAAAATAAATATAAACAGTTACCTATCGAGAACGTGAACATATTATTTACTTAATCAAGTTACTTGTATCTGTTGAGAGTGTTATAAATGTACCACGTTTGATTAGTTTAGTTCAAGCGTTTCAAAGCTTTTTTTCATGATATTTAGATTGTATGTTCTAATTGTAAATGAGAGGAATTTGTACAGGTACTAATACCCTTTCTTGGTATAGTATTAAGCCCAATGCTTTGTACGTCCTTCAAATCAAGGACACCAAATTAATCACGCGCTCGTGCAGCATGGACTATCAATCGTCAATTACCCTATTCAGCTGTTCATAATGCGCCAGCTCATCCTTTGTAACGCAAGCTGTACCCTTACAAACATCACTACAGGGATGGGTTGAATGGAGGCTTTAATGGGCAGAATGTTTCAAGGGTATCGAATACTTACTTTACTAATCAGTCTGCATTTTTAGTTTGACCCATGCAGCAGTAGTTGTTCCATTGCGGTCTTTCCTCTTGTTTGATGGGTTTCGAATTATATTGGTGTCCAATCTTCTATGATGTGAAACAAAGTGTGTTATCATGCTAATAAGTAAAATATGTAGGTTATTGACGCCAAAATATTACTCACTAGGGCATCTAATTATGAAAAATAATTAGATAACAAACCCAAAAATGCCCGCATATGTTGCACACATTGTAAAGTAAATACCTTTATCGTCGAACAAATCCTATTTGGGTCGTCCGCTATATGATTGATAGTACTATTGCATGAGATAATGTAACTGATTTTCGTATTGTATATATATAATATATACATATATATATATATATATATATATATATATATATATATAGTCATATATATATTTATATGTATCTTTATATATACATATAAATATGCTCACATATATATATATATACATATATATATATGAATATACATATATATATATTATATCTATATATGTGGGCATATATGTGTATAGATATATATATATGTGTGTATATATATATGTATATATTTATGTATTTTCTAAATATATATATACTTATATATATATATATGTACAGATATAAATACATAATAAAAGGGGTTATACATACATATATATAATTATATATATCTATCGATCTATATACATATATATATATCAATACATATGCATATGGATGTATAAACACTCAAACACATATACACACACTTGCAAATATATATATATATATATATATATATATATATATATATATATATCTATATATATATTTATATAATTATATATATTTATATATACATATATATACATTTAAATATATATATATATGTATATATATAATTATATATATACATATAAATATATATATATCATATATATATATATATGTATATATATATATACTATATATACATATATACCTATATATATATATATATATATATATATATATATATATATATATATATGCGGATATATATATTTCTGTCTACACAAAAGTTGTATCTATTCACATTTCTTGGAGCTTTTCTGTATCACATCCCTCTATATCAATTTGCCATTGTCTCCTGTACTTCAATTTCATATACAGTTTAGCACCAGACTGCAGAAGGTCTAAGTAGTGTTTTCAAGAAGGTTCAACTCGCGCTATACAAGAATTAAATCAGCCAATAACTTTCAAGGTGTGCGCGAGTCACACGATTTACGGGTCGGAAATCCGGTAATCGGTCACACGAGCCCTAAACACTAGCATGTATTTATTGTCCCCAAGTGCTCATTCTGCATCACGAGAGATGATGACAGTCATAAATAAGCCCACTTACCCACTTGAGGAGTCACCTATATGATGTTATTTGTGTAGAACAAGCTTCAACTATCGTTACAGAGAATGATTATAATTTAGAGTACCATTGTTAAGCGAGTAGGTACCTGACGTATATGATAATATTACACACATTTGTCGTTGGACAATTGTGAAAGCTTTAAGTGGGATAAGTCAGACTGAATAAGCACGGGTGGATCGGATATCCCGGCACTAAGCTTCTCCATGCGACGGAATTAGGATATTTTCAAGTTTAAAGTTCCCATGATTGAAAACTCACATTATGGAAATCCCTTGACTTTAATGACCTTCGTATATCTTAAGTTAAATGCAATGTGTGACAAGGCAAATAGTTTACTTTACAAAACCAAATATTCTCGCCTTTTATGCATGTCCTATTTGTTTCGCATCGCATATTTCGTGATAAAATGAAAACACTGGACATTTGTCTTTCAGCAAGAATATTCGAATACGACCAAATTCAAAGCAGCCAAAACAGTGACTGGTGTTTATTGAATGCGATCTCTATACGGTTAGCTATCAAAAGAGATCCTTCATGATTCTGGGCATACTGTTGAGCTATTTGTCTTGTATGAAAATAACCATTCTATAGAAAGGAGTATCCATTTCTGAAAACTGGTAAGTAAGCTGCTAACTAAGCATTAAGTATGGATTACAGAGGCATTCAGACTACAATCAGTTAATGTACCAGCTGGGTTTTCCCCCCTAAAATCTGGGACTCGATGAGAGATTGCAACGTGGCGTGGGCAACTGGATTTGGGGCACTGGAATTGAGAGTGCATTCGTAGAT
>CM067351.1:43874869-43912369 GCA_034190875.2 Urechis unicinctus | reverse complement strand
AATACCAACCTCATTATTAACAGATACCTGATGTGTAAATTTAGCCATCCAGGTGCAACTCACGAGGCAGTACCACACACGTTTCATTGAAATACCATGCATCGTTGTGATGGCAAAAATCATGCGCTTAATCCAACCAATTGAAGCTTTATATGGTAAAGTAGTTTGTGACTCTCGAAGGACATATCCTACACTTCTGCTTAACCATTTGTCTCATTAAGAACAAATTGATCATTAGTCCGCCACTACCGGTGATGTCCCAAGGACGAACAACTAGTGGACGTGTGCAGAATCGTTATGAGAAAAAAACAAGTGATATTGATTCAATTAACGATCCCTTTGTGGAATCTCTCATTGATGGTTAGCATTCACTTTATGGGTAATAATTATAAAATGTTAACTGCATGAATCCTATAATGGTCACAAATGCACACAATCCACAGCTACTATCGATTGTGAATGTATTATATATTTTACTAAATAGCATGATAATTTATTTTGAGTTTATAGGGATGCCTGATGGCATACCGGTACGTTACTAGTCCTGAATTCAGAATTATTGTTTTGTTGTATAAAACCAACAATTTCATCGAAATAGTACATCATATTGTAAATCTAGCAATCATTGCAGCGAATTGAGACGCAAATGTTTTCATTAAGTATGGCTCACTGATAGACCATGTTTATTTGTAATAATTTATCCATTTAATGCGCGCCTGGTCATGGCATATTGTCCAAACCCATGATTACTTTAAAATGCCCTAGAAGAGGTTCATCATGTGGACTATATCAGTGAGCAATCACTTCAATACATGGGCTACATCATTGCCATAGAGAAAGCCAAGAAGATAATCATTATCGATTTCGTGTTCCTATTGTTGTTTTAGGTTATGCTAGTAGATGCATTACTTGGCCAGCAGTCATGTAGCTTAGCGAAATATTTTCCTTGTAATGTTGATAGTTAATCGGATTAGAAGCAACGCCTGTTACGTATAAATATACTGCAACGTGAAAAGCCATCTATGACTGACTGTAGTGTGCATGTTTGGCGTAATATTTGTAAGCGTATTATGACACCTATCCAGCACAAGGTCTCAAAGCTCCTACAATCCAAGGGCACCACATCAATGGTAATCGATCAACCCGCTTATGCACAACCTCAGAATCAGCAATGCATACAGTACGGTGATTGTGTCTGCTATGCTTATTAGATAACAAACCCGTGTGCGTTGGTTTGTGAGCATACGTGTGTATATTTGTGTGTGTTGTGAGTGTGAGCGTGTGCGTGTGTGTTTGAGTGTAGACACTGTACGTATATATATATAGATATATAGATAGAGATATAGAGAGAGAGAGAGAGAGAGAGATATATATATATATATAGAGAGAGAGAGAGATAGATGGGAGATAGACATAGAGATAGACATATAAATATATCCAATATATAGATATACATAACTCTAGAGAGAGATATACAGAAATGTTTTAGAGATATAAATAGATAGAGAGATAGATAGATACACACATATATATAAATATATATATATAAATATGTTATATAGATGTATATATATATATATATATATATATATATATATATATATATATATATATATATATATATATATATATACATACATACATATATATATATCCCAGTTTATACCCTTCATCAGACACAAACGTTACTGAATAACAAATCATGTGTGCTTTCCTGCGATTCATTTGGTGACGTCAGCTAATAACACTTCCACAAGTAAACAGACCATCGCTTGTAGGTGAGTTACATGAGCATCCGTAATGTAATTGTCCTATGGCATCCATTTTAACACAACCAACTTAGATTGGTAACATTCCTGGAATCGTAATGTTGCTAGGCGCTTAACATCAACATTTGATCAAGAGATTTGACGAATTGTACTCTCTCGCATATTTGTATTAGTAATGGTTGCCCCTATGTCATGGGATCATATTCAAAGACGCCCAGAGAAGCGTTAGATTTTCCATGAAAGAGGGGTTTTCAAATTCTGTAACGGTCGGGTATGATGGAGATATATCTAAATGAGTATCATTTGTGGGTCACCGGAGGCAAGACACACTAGCGGTGAACAACCCAAAACTACCCAAAACTGCCAATAAGCCACACCATCTGTTGCCAGTTCTGCGATGTATTAACAAGCTCATATTTCTTCATTTATATGTTTTTCTGCTATGCAAAATGTACATGAAGAGAAATTTATGAGTAAGCAAACCTGAGCGAAAGATTGCAAATACCTGCCTTTGTTCATCGTTTTAAATGTGTATGTACCTATGTGATATGTGTTAGTTATCGCATGGTCACGTGGATTGTATGGGGAAAAAGAGGACGAGGACGCAGAGTTTCCTCATACCACTCGTGTGGCCGGGTGATAACATACTTATCGCGATGGCACCTCCACGCGATTGTCATGCTCAACTTCACACTTAAATGATCGCCGTGTATATTAATCTACTCTGAAGGAATTTACGCACGGGTTGCGTCTGGGTCGCCTGGGGGCTGATGCTGTGTTCATTTTGAGCCTCATTTGTGTCCTAGAGTCCGACGAGATTGGTTCATCTCCGATGGAGTTTTTCCCCAATCTATGATTAGATCGCATAAAAGCTACCAGCATTAAAGACCTGTATCTGATTAAAACGTCACTGCCACTGCAGAAAACTATTCAAGAAGGTTGCTCAAACCACTGCAATGCTTGGGTTAGTCGTTTTTCATAGGTGTTGCTTGGGTAATGATATATGTTATATCTGTTGTGTATATTCTTATGCTGAAACATATGCATACATATGATATAAAAGTTCAGGATCACGAAAGATCAGTTGTGTGGATCAAGTTATAAATTCCAATTTAAGTAGCGTTTCTTTCAATGTTCGATTACATCTATTTTATATCCTGTTGTGTTCTTGGTTATGTATATCAAATGTTTCACATGACCTAGGAATTCACTTTCAATGCTTCTTTTTAAGTTGTACCCAGGATATAGTTTTGTCAGTGTTTCTACGCTTGCCGAGTGTGCAAGTGTTAGATTTTGCGCCTCAGCTAAATGTAATAATACCTCGACTTCCCGATGCGCGATACGCAACCAGATTAACGGCTAGCAGCAAATGACTCCGTTATAAAAGTGCCTGAAATGGAAGTGCACAAAAATTCATGTAATTCTTTTCGCAAATAACGTTTGCAATATCAGACAGCAGACGTGAGATGTCAAAAGATTTGTTGACTGATCAAGTGGCTTGAAGGATTCATGTTAACAAATTTGTACCGTGTAAGTGTAAAAGCTCCTTGACACAAATTGTAAACTAATTTAGAATTAGCAGCTTTTAATAAATAAAGATGCACTTGAATATAAACTAGACCTTATCAAAGGCTAATTAATACATATTTTCAAAGTTGATGTAGATTGATTCTGAGCAAGTGCATCACCTGTTTTCCTGTAGGAATATCAGTTAGTCCGTAAATGACGGCATAACTTGATTTTAGGAAATGAAGGTTGAGGTATCATCATCATAGTCAGCGTAACATCTGAGTTTCAATGAATGTACACAGCTATAACATATTTGCTATACAATATACCATCACTAATGTAAAACATTAATATCCCCATCACTACATCATTTTACAGATGTCTATGTAGCCCCTGCAAACCAATGGCAGAGGTGGAACATTATGAATGCTGTGTGGAGATTTCTCGAGTCATTACCATCCTCGTTTCAGACCAATCTGTCTGTACACTTGGACCTTGTAAGTGATATATTCCTCCTACAGACTACAACAAGGGCACATGGTAAATAATGATATACAAAGGTGAAGGAAGTTTGTTAATTTTACTAACATATTCATCTGTATAAAGGCTTGCAGTCATTATTAACTATTTCATTATGCTTATTGAAACCTGTATGACAAAAACCATTTGAGTATGGATATATCAATATTGTTATTTTACAGGGGTTAGTTCCTTTTCCAGCCTGTGCTGTTACAACTATGAATAAAATATTATGCTCAAAAGTCAGACTTGGTTCAAGCCATTTTGTCCCCAACTGGTGCTGTAAGGAACAAGTATTGGGTGTAGTTATCTATGGAGTCAGAGGGAGGCGCAGAATTGTCCTTAGGACCAGGAGTGTGTTTAGGTTCAGCTATCTGACAGGCGTCCTCTTAACATCCAGTGACATACATTTTCGAACCATATCATAGCTATAGCTGCTTCCTGAATCTGCATACCAGTGAAGGAACTAATTACATTAGTGTTATTTTGATTCAATTTATGCACAAAACAAACAATCACCTAGGGTGTATTATACATTTTATGCATAACACTCCTTTTCTTCGTGGAATGCATCAGCTAAATCAATCTTCTGAATTAAGGAATTATCTATTTAATATTAATGCAACAAGAAGGTCATCGAATCTCATCCTCTGCCTCTCTCTCGTGGTATAGGCCGTTCTGTTTTTCTTGGGTTGGGTTTGAGGGGATCACTTGTTTTACCATCCTTTCTAGTTTGCCTGACAGCCGAGGCCCTCACAAAAAGAGAACGTACAGCATCTGGCTTCAAATCCAGTTTAACGTGGTAGACTATCAACCAAGCCATTTTCGAAGTTTCAGTGTATATTCAAAATATCAACCGGGGAAATGAACTGAGCACACAAACGAGTCCATCGTCTATTTAAATCGTCCGTATCAAGAATGTTGAACAAGCTCACGCCGTCCAGACTAGAAGGCAATTAACCATCGTGTTCGATTGGTCACAACATGGTTGACAACAATCAAATATCCAAGAACAAGAGACAAAGTACATTTGAAAGAACCTGGAACTCTCTGTGTCTCTGAGTACGGGATCATTATGCTGATAAGCACATTAAGCACCTCCATAGTGTTGCCATGTTAGAGCAGTGGTGCTCAGTAAGGCACCTTCTGATGTAGCAAGGTGATGATGCGACACGGTCACACGGCTAGCAGCGAGCTTGAGGTGATATGGCAAAAAAGCTCTGATTGGCTGAGAGGAGGGTGCCATGGGATAAGATCGCATGGATGTCGGTGCTGCAGTCGTCTTGGGAAAACACTCGTGCGACTTATGCTTGAGTTAGTTAGTTAGTTAGATAGTTATTTAGTTGAGCGAAAGGATGTCTTCAGCCGACGCCTTTTCGGGAAACTCTGATGGTCGTCTTCCACGTATCCCGGTCCAGCATCAGCGTCCTAAGCTCAGATGTTTCCTGTTGTGTTGCGTCCTTCTTCAGCTGATCTACGAATGTAATTCTCCTCCTGCCCTTGCTCCTGATTCCGTCAATGGGCTCCAAGAGAACTAGGGGGCTCACAGCTAGCTCTGGGTGGCGGACACAGTGGCCGGCAAGCCTCATCCTTCGTTCCCTGATCTTAACATTTACCCTTGGTAGGGCAGCGTAGAGCTGGGAGTTTGGCATATGGTCTTCCCAGTGCACATCAAGGGCCATCCGTAGCATTCCTGTATAGACGCCGTCTAGTGCTCTTTCTTGATTTGCGGTCAGAGTCCATGTCTCGGCTCCATACAGAAGTACAGACTCAACTGCAGCCACGAACAGACGTCTCTTGATGTCATCATTGCGTACCGCTCTCCACACTCGTCTCATGCCATGAATGGCCTTCCATGCCAGGGCTCTTCTCACTCTTATCTCACTCTCAGTTGATCCTATGAGGACGCCAAGCTGTAGGCCAACTCGACTACACTGGAGCTCAATAGCTGCAAGCAGTTTTTGTGCCTGATCCACTGTGTCTGAGAGGAGACTGATGTCATCAGCATATTCAAGGTCTGTAATCACTACAGCTGGTCCTCTCCTACTCCGGCGCTTGGCAAGCGTGAAGCCTAGCTCTTCCTCCCTTCCATTGATAGCACATCTCAAAGCATAATCCAGGACGAGCACGAACAAGAATGGTGCTAGTGTGTCACCCCGCAGAACTCCAGCTGTGATTTCAAAGAGGTCTGTAGTACCATCTGGGGTGACCACCTTAGCCCATGTCTTGTTGTAGCTTGCAGTGATTGCCATGACTACCTTATCTGGAACACCATATGCTCGGAGAATCTCAATGAGCTTGCCTCGGTGTACAGTGTCAAAAGCTTTCTTGAAGTCGATGAAGGTGATGACACAGGACATGTTCTTGTTCCTGACTCCTTCCAGTATTCGCCTCAGGGCAAGGATTTGCCCAGTTGTGGTTCTGTTTGGACGGAAACCATTCTGCGAGTTTCGCAGAAGCGGATCAAACACAAGGGCGTATGCGATTCAGAATCATACGGTTGTATGTCTTCATGACGAGAGAGGAAAGACTGATCCCCCGGTAGTAACTATATATATATATATATATATATATATATATATATATATATATATATATATATATATATATATATATATAGAGAGAGATATATATCTATAATCTCTATATATATATCTAGATATATCTCTTAGAGATCTATCTCTCTCTCTCTCTCTCTCTTCTCTCTCTCTCTCTCTCTCTCTATCTCTATATCTATATCTCCATATCTCTCTCTCTCTATCTCTCTCTAGATCTCTCTCTATCTCTATATCTCTATATCTCCTCTCTATCTCTCTATATCTATATATCTCTCTCTATCTATCTATATATATGCAACAATAGGCTGACATATAAGCCGGGTATAACTGGTACTTACTAATGCTGGTAACGCGGCCAATCCACCTGTCATGTCAGTTCCCATCCCTTTTAACACATCAACTTTACTACCTGAATGTCGATGTTCACGCTTATTCCTGAGTTGAATCGAATGTGAATGCATACTCCGCAATAAACCCCTAAAAGCTAATGCTTCCTGTAAATATGAATATATATATATATATATATATATATATATATATATATATATATATATATATATATATATATATATATATATAAATATATATGTATATGTATGTATATATATATAAACATATATATATATGTATATATATATATATGTATATATATATATCTCTATATTTATACATATATATATATGTGTCTCCATCTATAAAATATATTAAAAATATATATATATACATCCCTACATATATATATATGTATATATATATGTATATATATATATTCATATATATATATATCATCAAATCAGGGACATATATCATTCACACATCTGAAGTTAATGATAAAGAATCCTTAGTGAGATCAATTGGTTAAATAATTAACATAGAGTGCTGATTTTGTCAAAATTCAATCTCTCGTTGGAGATAATGGATACTCAATAGTTACACTTACAATGTCACTTGATGTCAAGGTTTAATGAGCGTCCAGCACATAGGAAAATCTTTGGCATCGTAAATTGATTGGAAAAAAGATTAAACAAATCGTGCTGTTGCATGATTATGGTTAACCAAGGGACTCACACTAGCATGCATGCGGATGTATCTATGCATTGATTGATATAGTCAATAATTTGAGTTCAAAATAGATTTTTTGGTGTGTATCCTGCCATTAATTTTCCCCTCATTACTATTTTAGTCGTGACCCGAACACAACCATATATTATCATATTTGTGTAGGGTGAATTATCTAGGATGAATTATCACCCAACTGTGTTTGCTCGTTGGCGCTGAGTGGATTCAAACAGAGCGGATCTGTCCTTGTAAACGTTCTTACAAAGTACCTTGTTGTGATATCCGTGCAAGCTGCCGGCGTATATGTAAACATAATAGAAGGGCTATAAATAAACGTTAATATTGACTTGATATCGCTGAATCCGACTGTGTGGTACAGTAATCGACCTTGATATCATGGGTGACATGCCGTAGTTTATGGGGTTGTGGAATAAAATGGTGTTGTTTGGATGAGTAGCAGCCGGGGTAGGGTTGTGGAAAGGTTGTACAAAGGCTCTGATAGGTGATTAATCTAGCGGGGACCTTGACATGTCTCTGAACGTCTCGGTAATATGTCATTGATGAAACCATAGACAAACAGTGAAATATTCATTCCGTCGGCTGGACTGGCAAAAAACGTTTATACATGATAGAAGTAGGAAGTAGACAGAGAATAAAAGTCGGAGATTAGATCCGCTGTTTAGAGTTCTACCATTTGATTGTCTCGGTGACCCAGCAATAATCAAGTAACATATTACAGTATTCGTTCGCCATACTCAAATAGGGCATGATGCCGGACACAGAGTTGTCATGATGGGCTTTGGAGACAATTACATGTGACAATCGATTGAACCAAGCACCCTTACACATAGCGGTTAGTTAATGTGAAACCTACTAATGTTTTTACCAGGGTCGATAAATATGAGGCTGTACACATCTATATCCTCTGTAGCTTTAATACAATCTACCTGCGCAATATCATCAAATCGACTTGAATGTAGTCATATGATCCATTCCTCCAAATTGAACTGTTATCAAACGTGTTCACAGCCGTTGCCAAGTGACAAATTTTCTCGCCCATGGAAATATGATAAACCTATACACTAAACCTACTTTTGGAGGTTTTATGTGTTTGGTGTTCACAGATGGTCTAAGAGACAAGAGAGGAAGTCCGTTTCAGTTGTATCAATGATTGAGCGCAAATTACGATTGTTTTAACAATCATCAAAAAGTCACTTTTTACCATTTCCCTGTATATGCTGCAGCAGGAGGAACATTCATGATAACGTAGTAATTTAAAGGAAGCTAACCTAATTAACAAGATCGCTGTGGAACTGGGTTCGAATGCGTTACATAAACAGGAATCAACCATCAAATGAGTGCAAAACACAAAATATCATGATGCCTTACACATAATATAACAATACATCCCACTCAGGTTCTAAGAATCATCACTTACCTATTATAATTGAATGGTTTAAATGAGTTATATAAGCGTGGCTTAATCAGGTCCCACTTTACACACGCATCTAGTAACAAGTGTGCATATAACAAGCCTTAGATCTTGTCTGACCAGTTACTGCATTTTCTACATCCCTATTTATTTCCTACTCCATTTTATGAATGTAAACACCTCGGTTCTTTGCGTCAATCAAAAAAAAGCGCCCAGGGATTTGCAACATGGTGTGGGCGAAGTGTTTGTAGATATTCTAACGATGTGACACTTTAATTTGGCGTATATTTGATCAATGAGAGCTGCTACATGCCGGGGTGTTCAGTAGGATCTAATTCTTAATGCACTATGTTCATTTCATGTGGTTAAGTAGTTAGCCATAACGATTGATACGTTGCTGTGTCGTCCAATCCCAAGTTAAACTGCATTTGGTCTCTGAAGTGTGTTCAGCAAATGGTCATGAAATGTGTAATACATCCATCCCGAGGCTTCCTGCGCTTCTGAGCTCACCTTCTTTGAATGTCTCGTCTTTTGGTTGCATTTTTTCTCATGGTTCATCTACTATTGAGTGGACTTTCGTCCCTTATAATTACTCCGCGGTAGGCGTCAAAATTAATAAAGTCTCTTACAAGTGTTTTTACAACATATATAACGGGGACTTGTGTCCATTGTGTAGCACATAAACCAGGCATCAAATACTGTCCAAAATATATTTACACTAGCGTAAGTGCTGGGTACTATATGAATAAAAGAACGTTATCCACTATAAAGGTATGTAACAAATTAATTCTGGTCAATTCGAACAGAAAGACAAATTAACATTCCAGGATGTGTGGATGTTTAATGCTAGATGAGAGCAAGCATGGCAGATTGGTTGGTGGATTAGTTGACTATGGTGCATGGCAACCATAGTCGAACTAGTAATGAATATGAGAAATGACTAGCGAATGGACGTGAGGATCTCATGGCAATCAATTGGTAACTGTCCGGTCTAGGCGTTAGTGTAGCAGAAGGAATGAGCTGCATGTGCGTGTCACTATTTATATGCTTCACGAATCACACACATCAGGTGTATTCACGACAGGCATCAGGCAATACCGTACTGATATATTCAAGCATTAATGTTGTAAGTAGACTCCATTTCCTTGTTAATGCTAATATACTGAACAAAAAGAACAAAGTAAACATAATCAAACTGAGAAACCATTGCATCAATTTTCGTCATGCATATTTTGTTTGGAATGCGCATTGAATTTGACACCTAATATAAGTTGAGTTTACCATATCTGAGAAGGTGAGTCGAGACGTCTCCTGTTCCGATATATTTCAATAGCATTATTGAATGGACTATCATCATTACTACCATCCGTTCAGATTCTGCATGTACCATCAGTGAACAGGATCCTTACTCCGCGTCATATCCTGATAACTATGCATAATGGAACACAAGTGGGATCTTAATCACCTCTTTGTATGCTAGGGATCATCAATGTTATTAAGTCGCTATTCTGTAGAAGATGACCCATGACGCACATTCAACCACTTTTCCCAGGAATAATCGCATAAGTTGATATACAAAAAAATAAATAAAATAAAATGCGAAATAATATAATAGGATGACAACAACCTTGAACAACTTCGCGTGACATTTACTCTTGAGACGGTTGCAAAGACAATAAATAAAGTGAGGCTTTAAATGCACCGAGTTGACATTATCCCCGGAAGTGCAAGTGCGTCGGTTGTTGTAGATTTTAAGACTGCTGTTTGTGGTGAGTTAAAGCATGGGATTCCTGGAAGGGAAATTCAAGGGCGTAGTTGTCACGTGGGACACACAGTACATGAAAACAATACAAAAACATGGTCTCTATCAATGACAGAGGAACAAACGGTTTTCTAAGGTAAGTGCCTGCTTTCACCTACTTTCCTCCATATCACATCGCATTGGCTTTTGAAAATCGCAAAGGGCAAGGCTGCAAACATCTAGCTCCCGCCAATGAAATGCATATAAGACACCTGGTGATCAAATGTTGCCGATTTCGTAAGGATCCCAATGGCTATATATATATATATATATATATATATATATATATATATATATATATATATATATATATATATATATATATATATATATATATATATATATATATATATATATATATATATATATATTTATATATATATATATATTTATATATATATATATATGACCAATGGCAGGATGCCTAGATAATTCTCACATGAGATTTGTGTATGTATCGAGATGATATCCATTATATTGCTAACAGCCTATACATTGCACAATATATCGCTAAAAGATTGAGCATGAATGGATAATGCACGAAAGTAACGCGTCAAATTTTGCATCAATTTTAATGAACATGCTCTGCGTTTAATTACGTCATACTCTCTACCACAGTATTTACCGTAAATTTATTACCTTTATGCGGGCGTACCAAACGAGTAGAGGTGTCAGGCACGGTTATATTTCTGTAATGGCCAATATTCCTGTCTTTCCTTTTGTTTGACGTGTTTATTATATAGTGTCGCATCTTCTGTGCTGTGAGACAAAATGTGTGATCATATAAGTAAGTAAAATATGTAACCTCATACTGCAAACCATCGTGAGGGATAGTTCCTGAGTCACGTGTCGGTCCCCTTAATATCCTAGCATTAAGGGTCGTACCCGTAGATTATTGACGCTATAACGTGGCTCGCTTGGGCATCTAATCATGAAAAAGAGATTAGACAACCAAACCAAAACACACACACACATATATATATAAATAAATATATACATACATATATACATTTTTATATATATATATATATATATATATATATATATATATATATATATATATTATATACTATATATATATATATATATATATATATATATATCTATCTATATATATATATATATATATATATATATATATATATGTTTATATATATATATATATATATATATATATATATGCATATATACATTTATAAAATTATGCATATAAATGTAAATATACATATGTACATACACACACACACATACGCACACACACACACACACACACACACACACACACACACACACACACACACACACACACACACACACACACACACACACACACACACACACATACACAAACACGGGTTATGTAAATCAACCAGGTGACACAGAAGTTGTTCACGCCACCTGGCCGCCGATGGGCTGTGTGTTGATTGGTCAGCTGGCGTATGGGTCAATATATTGTTTATCTCAGCCCCTGCATACCCGGTTGGTATTTGACTGCTCCTCTTCAATACTTTCCCCGGTATACTTTAAAACGATGATTATCCCTAAATCTAGCACAGCTTGGAGTCGATAAATCATTCACGATTGTCGTTGGAAGTAAATAAATAGCATTATTTTGGCTACTACTTATAGCGACATATCAGAGAGTGTCTATTCAGGATTTGAGTCTCATAAATTACTGCTCTTTCGATACTCCGCCACTCACTTTTGTTATGCCTGTAGTTTGAGCTAATTTACATATCTAGGCACACACGACCCGCCGAAACCAAATAGTTTATAGCTACACCAAAGGTCTATCGATTCACATCTTCTGCAGCTTTTTTGTATTGCATCCCTCTTTATCAAATTCATAATGCACAGCTACACAAAAACCTATCAATCACATTTGAACTGAATAAAATAATCTATGCATCGATGATGATCGATGAATGGTACACGTGACGCATTTCAATAGAATGGAACCTGGGCGTATATTACGGCTCGTGGCAGTATTGATCGAACGTCAGCTGTCTAGGCCTCACCAAATGAGCTCAGGATTGAGAAAATGTGATGCTTTCGCCGCTTAATTGAAATGGGATATAAATCCTTCATTATGATGACCCAAGCTTGGGGAAGATGGCTACCCAGTTTATGGCAGAAGAGATTAGAGGCTCGTGAGTGCCGACCACGGACAATAAAATCCTGCTGCGTGTTTCGCAACGTAAGCAGCATATCTCATTAGTGTTGCGGCATTTGCGTGCCATGGTAGCTTTAGGCACAAATCGATGTGCTTTACTAACCGTCATCGGACACCACCTCGCCAAACCCTTAGGTATTATTCACTGCAACGGAGTTAGATGTAAAGGGAACACTATTTTCTATGGTCCTCTTTGCATATTAGTGGTACCTGAAACAATTCTGCACATACCTACCACTGCGGCCCGAAGGTCACAACATCTGGTGCCAATGTCGCAGTGTAATGGATTGCACATAAAAAATTCGCAATTAGGTGCCATCTCTGTAGTGTAATGTATTGCACACCAATAATTTGCAATTAAATGCTTGGGACACATATAACATTGTCTATGTTTTCACAGTCGTATAAATGCTTATCCATGGAAACCGTAGGGAGAAATTTAACGCATCTGTACAGTTCATTAATGAGAGGATTCAACGCTGCCCATTTCGATGCGCTACATAAGCATTTTACTTACCGCAACATCTGGCTTGATTGTCCTATTTCAAATCATATGGTTGATGTAATTAGTTGCTTAAATCAACAAATAATTTTGCTTCTAAATGTCCTCTGTTTGCGCAAACCACCCCTTCGTGTAAGTTATTGCATTCTTGAAAGCAAGTTTAACCAGCTAAGTGTGGGTTATTTCCAGATAAAATGTAACTGCATTGAGTTAAATGCTTAATTCAACCATGCCCTACCAGGATAATCTAGATTTAAACAGTCAGCACGAGGCCTGATGCGAATATATTCTTGAACATTTAATCTCTACGATTGATAATTCATTATTATCCAATCGGCATAGCATCATCATCGTTTGCACAATGCGGTTGAACGTCTGTTACAATACAGGTGGTTACATACCATGTCGTTATTGTCAGATCAGTTTGGATTGATCGATAAAATTGCTGGGTCGTAATGAATAGCTTATTGCCTCGCTAAAGGGGCTAATTCCGACTAGCTATGCGGTGAGTATGGTAATGAGCGAACAGCACGCTCATCTCAAGGATCAGCGCCTTGCGGTTAATGTTGAAGATATGGAGTCTTATGATTGATTGAGGCTATCACACCTCCAAATTGATCAGAAATCTCCTAGTAATTTTACGACAGACGCTGTGACACGCAGCATGCTGCACATAGGTAGCATATTCACATGTTATGGCGATGGATTTAATGAGCATGGCTGCATCTGATATCCAGTATGAAGTTTCTATTTAATCTATTGTGTGTTGTATGCAGTCTGTACAACACTGCAAACTACTGCTTAGTAGCTTGCACGGTATCACTTATCCGAATGACTACACGGAATGCAAACATCCTCACTACCCACTGCATCTTGTCCGCGTCGTTGAACTGACATGTTACATCGGGAGGGCAAAAATGCTTTACTCAATGATGCAATTGATCGAATCGACTTGCGCTTGCTAGAATTTGTTTCTCTAAAAGAATGAATTGATCATTCACTCGTCGGCTAAACAACATCTACCTGGATGTCTTCAGTACCGTGCTTCTAGTCGACGTTCACAGGAGCTGTAAAGAGGAAAACGATGTCATATTGCATGATTCAATTAATGTTGCCGTATCTGACAACTCTTTCAGAATGTGTGGACCCTCAAAAATATAGTTTGAACGCTGCTGTATCATTCATGTTAGATAGTTAATTGATACATATACATAAATATGTACACGGATCAAATACTATACATCTACTACCCGGCTCAAGACCACCTGATATTTTTCCTGCTAGGTATTTGTGTTAAGGTTCAACCATCGAAATGGCTATATGCATACCACACTCTGCGTTGACATTGAGCTGCAGATTTTAACCAAATACGGATATAAAAGCAGGAAAGACGGATGCATGAGATATGGAAGTTTGAATGTAGGTTGATATGGTATGATATCGTTGGGGAAACATACAATATAATTAACCCAGTTAGTAAGTAAAGCAAAACATCTCAGCAAAATCAGTAATTTTGACTTCACTCATATTAACTAAAAGCACATAGAACGTCATGTACTGCAACTACACGGTTATGATACACGTGGGTATTATGATTTATCAGTCCATCTTCGCAGCTGATTAGGCTAAATGGAGGAAATTTTCGTCACAATTTAGATAATTTATCTGCCGTTGTCTCTAAGTGGTTGTTTGATTCGTATATATATATATATATATATATATATTTATATATATATATATATATATATATATATATATATATATATATATATATATATATATATATATATATATAAATAATATATATATACACGTATTTAGATGTATATATATAAATATATATATATATATATATATATCAGTTCATCTCTCTCTCTATATATATCTATATAAGCGTATATATATACATATATATGTATCTATATGTACATAAGTATATATATGTATATATATATATTTATTGATATATTTATATATATATATCTATAAATATATATGTATATATATACAGAGAGAGAGAAAGAGATATATATATATATATATTTCAATTCATATATAAATACATATATATATATACATAAATTTATATAAACATGTATTATATTTATATATATATATATATATTCATAATCATAAATACATTTATACATATATATATATATTTATATATATGTATATATATATATATATATAAATATGCATATATATATGTGTATATGTATATATATATGGATATATATATACATATATATATTTATATTAATATATGTTTATATATTCATATGTCTATTGAAATATTTATATATATATATTCATATATATATATACATATATATATATATAGATATGTTTATATATATATATAAATACACATATATTTATTTAATATGTATGTATATACATATTAATATATGTAGACATATATTTATAGATATATGTTGATACATATTTTTATGCATATATGTATATCGATATATATATGTATATATGGTTATCTCTCTCTATATATATATATCCATATAAGCCTATATATATACGTATATATTTATATATATGTATATAAATATATATATATATAAACATATATTTATATATATATAGGCATATATTTAAATATATATATATGTACATTTATATATATATATATATATATATATATATATATATATATATATATATATATATATATATATATATATATATATCTATGATAACACCATCCAATCCACATCAACTACGTACACAATTATTATGAATGCTTTAGGTATTATTTGTTTGATTATGCAATAATTGCTGATTTTCCTCTAGTTTGACTGCACATAAATCCTTAACAACATCGGGCATATGACGCAATATGATTAATTAATATCATGCATTATTACATTTGGATGTTTGGTTGCTCGTTGGAGTCTGACCCTTTCAGTAGAAGGATGCTGCTCATTGCTCCTCCCTCCGCTGACAACATGGTAGTAAAGGCACATTACGTTCAATCATTTGATTACAGTGAGATGAAGGCGTCCTAACGGGAGTTTATATGGATGATACATGAGTAAGAAGACTATCACATTCCCTATGCATGCCAAATAACCTGCTTAACCAACCCATTTACTGGCCTGCCGTGTTGCTTCTTACCTGCACACTTACTTCTATAAGTGAGCATTTGCTGTTTTTCTTCCCATAAAGTGACTGAATAACAATCTCTGGCTTTTTCTATTGCTAAATATTGATTGACATGGCGTGAATGCATTCTTAAAGCACATCCGGGCAGTGTCAAAATGTCTGTTGATTTGTATTGTAACAAGGCGATTGAAATCGGTCGTCATCGAGAAAATCGACCAATACATCGCATCATGTCAATACAAAATTGTGAATTTTCAAGGTTATCCTCGAATTTCTGTTACATGCATGACATGTATAATATAACGCAAATTACGAAGCTTAAAATGGCGAAATAATATAACACTTGAATTTATATTGATCGATACAATCACACTCGTTATCTAATTCTCTCAATGTGTCATAAATAAGCGGGAAACATGCGCCCATTAAAAGGAGGTGACGGGCATCGACAATACAATTATGAACAAGTGCCATATATGCCAGGTTTTATATGAACCTTGTTAGACATCGGTTGGACTGGCTTTCTATTGAACCCAGTTGTATTTGCTTTGTTGTGAGAATATATGTCTGAGCATATATTCGTACAACAATGCAAATGTCCAGGAATTTCATTTCTGCATACAGGAATATATTGGCAAAGGTCAACTAGTTAACACATTTGATCCCTTATAATACACCACATTTGGCTGACACAGGTGGTGCATATGATACGCAGTTAGGTTGAATTATACCTTCTGATACCTAGTTCTGATTACAGTGCCTTCGGGCTTATAATACCCATCCTTCGCCATATCATGTTGCGGGAATCTTACAAGATATTCGCTTTATCATAGAAGCACATGCATAAGGTACAGCAATGGTTTTCGCCTCCATGTGATATTGACATTTGCTCTTTTCGAATGTCACCATATGGTCCGAATTCAGATTTTAATCATTGAGCGCATTATAGTGCGAGTACTCGATATCTAGGCAGGATCTGCAGATGCTTCACCTTTACACTTAATCTTGACTACTTAAGTAGCAGTTGGATACTGAAAGGGATAGAGTATGTGGTGTTATCAGTGTGAGTTCAACATATTGACGGCCATATCCAGGACGAAAAGAAACATTCGGCGAGGGCTGTGTATATATAAAAGAATGCATATTTATATATAATCACACACACGTACATACACACACACAAACACAAACACAAACGCACACACACCGACACACACACGCCCAAACAAACAAACAACACACAAAACACACATATATACACACATAAACACACACACACACACACACACACATATATATATATATATATATATATATATATATATATATATATATATACATATATATATACATATATATATGTACATATATATATATATTTATTTGTGTGTGCCTCTATATACAGTTATATATATATATCTTTATATAGATGTATATATATATATACATAGATAAATATATATATATATATATGCATTTATGTATAAATTTATATATATGCATTTATATATATATATATATATATATATCTATATCTATATATATTGATATATATATATACATATATATACACACACATATATATATATTTATGTGTATATGAGTGCGTCTATATATCTTTATATATATGCATATATATATATATTTATACATATATATATAAATATATATATGCATATATATATATATATATCTATATGCATATCTATATTTATATATATATATATCTATATATATATATATATATATATATATATATATATATATATATATCTATATATATATATATATATATATATATATATATATATATATATATATATATATATATATATATATATATATATATATATATATATATATATATATGTATATCATAATTTTAGAGATTCCGAGGTCGGCATTGTAGATTGTGCTCGGTTTGAAGGTCGCCGGCATACACCGATCCGCTTTGTTCAACAAGAGTGCTTCTAATCCGTGTATCTAATCAAACACAATGAGAAGAAAATTTTTCCGAGCAGTATTCGATGAAAGATATAAAGAAATATGGTGGTGTAGATAAGATGACGCTTATTGGCAGTGCGTATCACCCTAGTGATTTTAATCATTTTATTGACAACATTTGTGACGACTTATTAAAGATGCGACATATTCGGGTTCCAAGCTGTGAATGCTTTAGTGTCTTATATCAACAACAAAAATTCCCACAGTTTATCGAAATTCACTCCATTAACATATTTTTTATTGAGAATGTCGAATGTATGCAACGCATTTATGGAAATTATTGTAGCTTACGGCTTCCGCCACCGAGTTAGCATGCTGCACGAAATCAAGAGATACAGGATATTACCGAAATGTATGTACGCGTATCATAAAAGTAGTGAAAATGGATACAACACATATGCTGGTGCTGTCACCCATTTATATGGAATGGAATATAGGTTTGTACATATATTTTAACGTTGTGTGTCATCTTTAAATGCGCGAGAGACATGTGCATGACAAGTATGATGGTTGTCGCGATGCAATGGAAGACTGTGTGGATGGACAGGCAGTTATACAATCATTGAATGGAATTAATACACGAATCTGCGTAATGATATCAAGCAGCAGTATACATCACCAATCCTTAAGTGGACGAACCCCAGTTAAGTTAGCAGCGCGACTGGCATCATGAAAATAAACCAACTAGGATTTGCGTGGCCGCCAATACATCAGGAATCTATAAATAGACATTTATTAATTCTCAATCAAAAACTCGCGAGGGTGCTTATAGTTGCCTTACACATATAATAGGGCGGCTGTAAGAGTCCAGACATCAAATTAATCGATCTCTGCTTCTATTTAATTGCTTACGATTTGCATCATGACGCTAATACTCACTAGTATGCGTGCGTATTTCGTATTAATGCGCGTCAATCCTATATTCGGTTCCCAGTCGATGGACGGAAATAATGGCAATTATAGAAACAGTATCCTTGTTAGTCATCTCTACTAACATAAACAGCCAGCAGATGACGCAAAGGAACCCAATTTACCGCGAATACCATGGTATAGAGTATGACGGATGGTAAAAACGAAGGCGACAAGGAATTCATTTAATTGATATAAGAATTAACTTACATTACATTGTGCGTCATGCATCCACAAGTAGTGAATCGATTTACGAAATATAATGTGATGTATTAAATGTAAGCCAATTGGATGGATAACATGTTTATATTTTATTATATAACACGGATAAAGAGATCCTGCCGTTAGTCAGTCAACTCGAATTGGTTTTCTGGTTAACATAACCTATCATTGTATGGGCTCCTATATTTGATGACCGCTATGCATTAATTTTTGAATGGATTTCTTTGAATGTATATAAACAATACAATGCATTTGTGAAGAAATAGCATTCGCAAGATTGAAAAAGAAGCATTATGGATTTACAAGCGTCGATAATCGGTTGTTTGGAGCATTAAATAAGCCATACATATGAACATACCATGGAACATAATAATCAGGAATTCCTTCATCCAACACATGTTCTGCTACTTACTCAAGTACATCCTTCACTGAGACCCTTACGAGAAGAACAACGATAGCGCTGAAAAGACGATATTTCCGGTCGCAACCAGCACGCCTTAACTTGATGTAATCGATTCGCCAAATACTTTTTTCATTCCATTTCATTGATATAGCAGCATACTGCAGCAACCATTCCATGTTTGATACAACCTACTGGTGCTTCCGCTGCATGCCCTTAAAGACAGGTAAAAATATGATTTTTGCATGAAGTTGAACCATTTTTTAAATATATGAGTAGCGAATATATACTGGCGAATATGTACTACGTCTCTAGGAGGAAGCTTTTCCACCTACTATGACAAGGAAATGCTAATTAGCAACACCTGCTGCTAAGGACTCCAGGTGTTAGATCACACTATGAATTCAGCATGATGTAAGTCATTTTGTATGTATTCTAGCATTCGAATGGAAATATCAATAGTGCCAGACATTTCGGTCCTTGCGATGCGCTACAGCTATAGTAACCTTGCGTGCACGACTATGGAAGCAAAGGTCATCTGCCCTCATATATTATCCACATCATAGTGAATATGGCGTCCATCAGATCGATTTATTTGACGCAAATGGCCGAATAATATTTCCGCAATCGAGAATCAACTAATGCTGCATCAAACATTACTGCCCTTAACGCCTGTATTCAACTCATCCTTGTGGGATGCTATAAAAGCACAGCATGTTTTGCAGACAATGTGGTAGCATACAGTGACGAGCTGAATGGGTCAGTTATCCATACCTGTTCCATGCTGCATGAAAACGCCCTTGCTAGAGGGACTTGCGTTGTACTGGCATGTAGATGTCTTTACAAGTTTCGTACAGTGTTTTGACGATATAAAAGCAATGAAAATGTCTTAACAAAACTATACATACACGCCATTGCACGACGCAAGAGAAACAAGACAAGTTTAGCTGATGAATGCCCTGAATCCAAACATAAGTTAGCGCCAAGTTGTGTTCCGTAATAAACATGTGCAAGTCTATTTGTGAATGTGGTAGTCAATTTTTCTATTTCAAGTTTTGAATCGAAATGCCTGAGTAGTGCGGATGTTTTTCCTCTGACGTATTTTGTCAGGACATCATTGAGATGCGGATGCAATCGCCCTCTTTATTAGGCATTGACGCCAGTGTGTGGGAATCAGGTCTGCTGATGAACCGTGTAGCGTCTGCTGTCGCGGCCATTGTTGATACAGATGGCGCACAGAAACACTGAAGGCTACGGGAGAGCAAGCACCATTCAATTAAAACAGAATGTTCCTTCGTCGTTTTCTGTCCACTGCTCGTTCCTATTGGCAAATTCACCCTTGCCACAGATTGTGCCACAACAAGAAGCGTTGTGTCTGTGTACTGTGACAGCAAATAGTGCCATAACAAGAAGCGTGGTGTCTGTGTAGTGTGATAGCAAATAGTGCCATAACAAAAAGCGTGGTGTCTGTGTAGTGTGACAGCAAATAGTGCCATAACAAAAAGCGTGGTGTCTGTGTAGTGTGACAGCAGATAGTGCCACAATAAGAAGCGTGGTATATGTGTAGTGTGATAGCAGTGCCATAGTAAGAAGCGTGGCATATGTGCAGTGTGACTGCGGATAGTGATGCAACAAGAAGTTTGGTGTCTGTGCGGTATGGCAGCAGATGGTGCCTCAGCAAGAAGCGTGGTGCATGTATAGTGCGACAGCAGCTAGTGCCACATTTTGATGCGAGGTTCCAGTATAGTGCGACAGCAGCTAGTGCCACAGTTTGATGCGTGGTGTCGCTGAAGTGTGACAGCAGATAGTGCCACAGTTTTAAGCGTGGTGTCTGTGTAGTTCGACAACAGATAGTGCCACAGTAAGAAGCGTGGTGTCTGTGCAGCTTGACAGCAGATAGTGACAGCGGGTGTAGAGATACAGCGGAAGTGATAAACAAAAAGGTGTCTGTGTAGTATTACAGCGAATAGTGGTACAAAGAAGCAAGGTGTCTGTGCAGTATGACAGCGGATAGTGCCAGAGCAAGAAGCGTGGTGCCTCTGTAGTTTGACAGCAGATAGTGCCACAGCCGGAAAGAAGCGTGGTGTCTGTGCCGTGTGACAGCTAATAGTGCTAAAACAAGCAGCGTGGTTTCGGTGTAGTGTGCCAGCAGATAGTGCCACAAGAAGAAGCTCGGTCTCTGTGCAGTGCGTCAGCAGAAAGTGCCGCAGCACGAAGCGCGGTGCCTGTGTAGCGTGACAGCATAAAGTCTGTATGGATTGTACTCGGGATGACAAACATTATCATTATGCTTTTTAGATACTGTGCTACAAGAGACGAATCGACTCGACTCGTTCAAGCAATGCATGCTGAGCTATTTTATACAATGTTCGCGCTGTCTGAACATATTTTTCCCCTTATATTCTACTTATCAAAATTAACTGCGATGTACTCTCTGCATTCAGCGAAAATATACTAGTATATAAAAGAGATTTCCCTACAGCCCCTGGCTTTGAATTGTATAGTAGATCAATAGAACCACCCACATACAGATTATTCCCTTATTACTTTAACGACTGGTTCCGGTAGCTGCCGTCTTTATGATAATACTGAATTGGAAAGGACATCCTTTTTGCTTCCATGGGCTACTTGTTGACTCACGTTAGTGTGTAACGCTCCTTTTTCACGGCAATCTATGAATCAGTGAAATGTGTTATGGACTCTTGCTACTGATAGGGGCCTGCTCCATACGAAAAGCAATAAACCCTTGGCAAGTGGGACTGATGTAGATATAAGAAAAACTGGTGACCTAACTCAACAATGATCAATAATTCTGGTATCCCTTGAAAAGAATAGTCAATCAAATGAGACACTTGGAATCAACGTCTCTGTTGACAGTGGGGTGCTTAGGCAATAGTGATATATATTTGTGACGTTTGCGCCTCATTGGAACAAAAGCGCTACCCTCTATAAGAAATTCAACGGAACTATAAATCAAATGCAACAATAAACCATTTTTGATAAACAGGCATAAGTTTCCTATTCGGACAAAAGGATACTATGTTGATTGATTGTTGTATCATTATGGATGGAATTACTATCATATAAGCGGGTAAATAATTACAATGAATCTAGGAATGATTACGTACCATTATGTATCATTATTCGTCACAAATGGACGCGAAGTATTTTATGATAGGTATGCCTGATAAATTTACAGTTGAAGTGTCTGGGAGGTACTACATCTTTGTAAAATGTGCATCATTTATGTTTCAATTTGATACCAAATATAGGGAACGAACCAAGTCTCATGCAGATATCAATTGCATTTTCACATTTAATAGAATTTTCACACGAAACATTGAACCAGTATGTGGTGGACATTGAATCTGATGAATAAGCCTCAAGCTAATCTATACTAAGAATGATAAACTGCATTCGAATATGATCATTAACTGAATAGCAGTGACATCGTTTTCTTAGTAGTGCCATAGTATTCTCATTAGCATCTATTTGTATTTCCGCCGAGTGTACATCACCATTGGTTTCGCATTGTCGTGGAGCAATTTTCAAGGAATCCGTTATCACACTGATAATCAAGGTCGAGTTAAAGTACGTTTTGAGTTACTAGCTTTTATACGACATTAAGCATGATTCTATTTGATAAAACGCATGAAAGAGTAATGTGACACTGTTTGCTGTCAAGACAATGTATGTCATTGTAATGACGATTGCAAGCTTCAGCTTTGTGAGTAGCACCGGGATAGCTGGATCCACATGGAAGGAGACTGTGGGTTATAAGGTTGTCGACAAGTCGCATTCGGATCAGTGTTGCAGTGCAAGCTTCTGAGCCGTGTTCGTCGCATCTATCGTACCACCGATTGCATTAACTATTCGACAGTACAAATATATGATCAACCTACCCATGTTCGCACTTATTGAGCCCTTTGACTTAATCCCAACAATACTCCACAGTCTTCCATTACTAACAGTGAGCATTAGGAGCTGTTCTCATTGGCTCACTGTTTTGTGATCCAGACTCGCGTGATCTGCTTGCATCAATTTACTGCAAACAATTTTATCTGCGGTCATTATGACTACTGTTTATTTGCCATTTGGGTATATACAGCATGGTTTAATCGGATTCAATGTGTAGGTTTCATTTCCGGCTGCTGCGTTCCTTTTTTATTGGGCCAACTAACTGCAACATTATGAGCTAAGGCAGACAGTACCACAGATACCAACGCGTTTATATAATAAAGTAAATATGGCTGAGATATGAGATTTAAATTCATGAGAAGAATAACGTAAATAATGAAATTGAAAGGAACGAAGCAGATTCAATTTTCCAGATTTTCATTGCTTTAATACCTCATAGACCTCATCGCCGGCACCAATCTCAACAGCTGTACTGCATCGGAGCTAGCTAGGACATCTCCAACAAGCTCATTAATGTCAGCCACATCTGGATCCAGTTTCGAAGTAAGATTTCGTCAATAGAAGGATGGGTTGGAGATTGATGTCAAGCGGGGCAAGGGTAAACTCGGTTGCAATATCTGAGTACGAATGAGTTATTAATTATCAGGTCTTATTGAGTTACTGGAATTGCTTGTCTCTGTCTCTAAGATATATTCCAATGACCATAGCGACGCTGTTAACCAATACCATAGTGATATTGTCTGTATCAACGCGGAAATCTAGTGATAAGCGTCAAGCGTTCCGGCCGGGGGCGGGTGGTGGGTTGGGGATGTTCATCACTTCAAGGAGTTATCAATATGTTGCATTTTTGAGATTTTCTTGACATTCCACTGGCAGAAATATGCAAGGGATCATACAAGGCGTCATGGTAGGCTATCAGAAATCAAATGAAATTGGCTTCATGCGGGTAGGTATCGTCTCCTTAGTCGACGAGAAGCCAAAGGGAAGTTCCCAGTTGGAAAACCACATCTCTGCAAAACGTATGTGGCAACATTAATGTTTTACGTTAAATGTTTATGTGCGTACTGTGGAGTATTGCGTCATGGCTATGATTTGACATGATTTGATGGCTAGTTGCTTGGTTGCCTCCCAGGTAATTATTCCTGTCGATTCACCATGCGACATATCTCCACCGGCAGCTGTTGTTTCGCATTAATACAACCTGGTTACAATGGTGAACTGGACTGGTTGGGACTGCTGCTACAAAGCGACTTTTTTTGCTATACTTTACAAACCAGGTGGCATCTATATTTCTACTTTATTGCTTCTCCGTTGCATACACTTTTCGCAAATAAATAACAATGAAGTGAAACATTTGACCAACGAGTCTAGATGTGGCAGCGACAAATTAACAAAAAATTGTGCATCTCCCTAACGTTAGGAAGTACATATATGGTAGGGAAAAATACATGTTTATCCTCTCATGCCATAATCGCCATACTTCACATGTTAAGATTCATGCACTCATCACGCTTGTTGTTGTGTATAATGCAGACGCACTAATATGTCGGACGTACAAGATTACTGCTCCTGAATATTGAGACTAATATTCGATAGCTACAAAATCAAATAACATGTTGATAGAAGATGGAATTGTAGCAGCCTCCCCCTCACCCTCCAAGCAGCATGACATACCGCGCTAACATTAAGAGTCGAATCAATACCGTCATTAATGTGGGAACCACTGTATGTATCGTGACCAGGAGCCCCAAATGAGGTCATATATCAGCTACTTGAGAACATCGTTGGACCCTTGTTACCACTTAAAGGTAATTAAGGATCCACTTGTGCTCCTATTACACATTGTGCACAGTAACTAGGAATAGACACGGAGTAAGGATCCTGTTCGCTGATAGTGCCGCGTGGCAAGAATCTTGGTGTCTGTGTCAAGTGACGGCATTAACTGACTAAGGATGATAGTACTAAAATAATGCTCTTAAGATATCTCGTTTATAGAAACAACTCAACCCAGCTTCACCAATTCGTCCAGGGGATACGGGGAGCAGACTGGTTGATGAAATGGCTTAATAGAGAGCATATGGCAAGCATAGTCGAACCAGTATTGATTGTGAAAATCGACTAACGTATGGACATTACGACAGCACGGACCAATCCAATTGCTATAATTTGATCATGAAATGTGCAATGTTATCTTGTCACCTGAGGTAAGATGTGATACCGCATTAACACTACACCACGTGCTTCAGACCAGCTGCATTTGAATATCTATATTCTCTTAGTTCATGAGCCTGATGTAGATAGCAGAATAAATAACGCTTTATTTGTTGCTTCATTTAATAATGATCATTAAATACTGAATTCCTGCATTTCATTTTAAAATGAATTGAAACACTTAAGTGTTACGCCTGTTACAACCGCGAAGTCATGCGCACAAGTAATAGACGTTTGATAACACATCTTATATTGAGTGCCAGAACTTTCTTAATCACACGGAGTATTGAACGGAAAAACAACTTTTCAAAATCCAACAACCTTTCGTAACATCTAATTTGTCTATTCTATTAAATTGGCACAGCGATTGTGGCAGGGGTTATTACTTTGAAGGGAATGCAATTTGGTTAAGTTAGCTACTAATTACAGCAATAATTCTAAGAGGCCTATTTCATGATAGCTACACATATGAGTGCGCAATAGTTTCAATATCGATTGATTTGATATGATGTGGTAATTTTACGATACTATTGCAAAGATGTGGTTCATTTGTGTACCATTTTGATATCAAATATAGGTTTCGAACCCAACATTAGATGGTTATTAATTGCTCTACAGGTCAGTTGCTGAAGTGAATATTAAGGTAATTGCTTCATCACACATTCTGCGTCATTTAATTCCCTTCAAGTTAACATTTATTATGCACGAAGCAATTGTATTCAAGTACGATGTGTTTTTAACTTAAAACCAATACGACTTAATTTCAAATAAAGCATCATCAACTGTATCAGTATTTTGCTCATTAGAACATTGCTTCTAACATCCATTAGGGTATATGTCCCGTGGACATCACCAATGCTGTCACATTGTAGGGGAGTTAAGGAGGGGGGGGCTTAATATAGCATAGCAGTTGGTGCTTCACAACAGTCATATTTTTGCTGTAAAGATGGCGACTGCACTCTGTCGCTGTGGGAGTAGCACCAGGATGGCTGTATCCATGCGTATTAAAGTGGCTTGCTCCATCCAAATAATATCAAATAGGCATATCTATAAGTGTTGGGTAAACTAGTGCAAATTACATTCATCAGAATGGCGACAAAAAATACAGACTAATCTTCAGTTATTGGCTTGTTTTATCCCTTATCAAGAATCCGGAAGACAGGAGCTGAGGTTCTTAATCAGTTTGATGCAGCCAGCCACTCTTTCAGTGTTGATCTAAAATGAATGTTGCAAGCAGAGAGCTTCTATTGGTTACATCGCGCATCACCAACCCAGAAGAATAATCACTGTTATAGTCGGTTGGAGTCTATTACTAGAATGCACTATGAAATTCAAATAAAATACAATAGGAAGTATCTGCAATTCGACATAACTCGTGAGGCGGCCATAATCGATACTTTTCCCACAAACATATTAATATATTTACAATTTGACGGCCCATTTATAACGCTTACATTGGTTTCAATTCTACAGCAAAACACCAAATGCTAAGAAGAGTTGCAATTATGCTGTTTTCGTCTTGTTTGAGTCGTAAAATCAAAAAGTGACATTTTATGTTGACCCCCAAAATGTTAATATATGCAGACTTGATGGCTGCAATGGCCAAGGACCAGCATAGGTGGCGTGGCGCGTTGGTGTCAATGTTTTGTATTTAATCCCTGACGCATTGAAAGCATGCATTAAGTTGTGTCGCCTGCATTAAGTCAGCCTTGAAGTCCCCATTAATTTCAGAATGTGAATGCTGTATTGTGCTCTGTATAAAACGTCGGGGGAAAAGAAATTGCGAGCATCTGTGCAACTAACGTCAAACAATTAAGCATCAGACGATTAGTAATGATTCTGCAAACTCTATAGTAACTATATACTAACATTATTCTCAACAACCACTGTCACAAAAGAGCTTTTGAACAGACTATCACCGATAGAGAATTCATAATAACACAACATTATTCTGCAGTTAGTGGACCAGGATATTGGGTTACAAACTCAAGTGTGAATAACACAACGACGCAGAATCATAGCCATATAAATATATTCATCATATTAACAGTAATAGTTGTAGAATCATAAATACTTTATAGGTTAATAGTTTTCTATTCGTATACATACTTATTAAAAGCTTATCATGCATATCTGAAAGTATACCTTACGCTCATGCATATTAGTCGAGCCCGTGGGCCCTATAGGCATATTGTAACTTCAAAATGAGTCTTAAGATCTTTGTCCGCAAGACCTCTCGCAATGCTTGTCATCTTTCATTGAATTATTAATTATTATGCCCACCTTAATGACCTTAACTGATTATACTATCATGGATGATAAGGCTAGTTCCCTCACATTAATGCAAAGACGCTAGACAGTTGTACAAACATCAACAGCGCCCAGGCTGGCAAAACTTCACGAAACGGACATGAGTGTAAAAATCGTGAATGCCTTAGGCCACATCTATTCGGGTTGTGCCTTGTATACCGAGTGCATAATCACGCTTCTCATAACAACATCTATCCTTGGTGACTTCCGCGCTTCTCCCTCAAAGTTAATGACTCCGCACTGCCTATCGCGTCCCATGAATTATGCATAGTTCATTGCACTGTTGACAGTTACATATTAGTGGTCGATTCAGTGAGGTGTGCTGAACTCAATAAGAACACCCAAGGAATCATCCATAAGTCATTGCTATTCTACATTTTCAAAATGCTGATATGCCTCTACGGTGATGATGGCAGCTTGCACTGTATTTAGTATTAAGTGTAGCTAGAAATATGCATCAACGTCTGGTGTTATAAACTCACATCGGTATCGTTTCACGAAAGAATGTACCGCTACGATGTACCTCCGTGATGTACACCCCTTATGTGCCACTCTGATGTACTAGTAATGTGTACAAGCTTCATATATCGATCGCATTGAATTATACTCTGATATCGATCTTTCTAGCGTAACAGCGTGATGTAAACGCAGGGCTGGTGTGATTGTTTTTACGTACATAGTAGGACGGTGTGACACTCTGGGATGTGTCAAAGAGTGGTGCGATAGTTTGATGCAGATCCAAGACCGGTTTGTTAGTGTGACGTAAATATGTCATTGATTCGAAGGCCTGCTGTAAATGGAAGACTTTTGTGGTAGACTGGTCAAACAAAAGCCTGATGTGACCGCATGGCATAACAAAAGGCTGGTTTGGCAGTAAGTGAAGGTAAGTGTGGATGAGGTGGTGACAAGCTGATGCCACCGCACTGCGTTTGATAGTAACGCGGCCTATATAAAATAATCAAGGTAGGTGATATACACGCATTTTGATCACATCTCTATGACTAAAGGCCTTTAATAAGCTATATTTTTTATTGGTTACTTTTTATGGCTACGTGCTGACAGTTTCGGTTATCTCACTACACGGCGGTTTGTTCAGTCGCTTAGCTGGAGGAATAGTTAACTTGGAATCACATAGCTGCCAATTTTGAGTATCGGATATATAATGTCAATGACTGTAATCTATTTTCTGAGACACTGATCAAGTATGAATTATGTGTGCGGGTTAAAACTACTGTAGCTTTTGGAGAAACCGCAAAATATGCTACTCAGCGTTGCATTATCCGTGATGGTTATTGATACCTACTCTCATTACAGAAAACAGCGTAATAAAATGGCATATTTTATCCTTTTATAAAAAAGTCATATTTGTGACGCATTCATCAAACTTGGTAAGAAGCATGTGTTATTGTTATAACAATGCAGTTATTTACTGCGTTTGGCCGTGTCACCCTCGTCAGTCGGGCATACACGATTGAGATACTTTCTACAGAGAGGCAGATAATGAGCCTGAGGATTAGATACAATGAATGGAGATATGGAATTATCAACTGACGAGCTGAATATTAGCTCACTGTTACCACAGAGCTGTAATTCCCTCGAACGAAAGATTCACTCATGTACAATTCGATCACTGAATGTGAACCACTGAGCCATTAGAAAAGAGCCATATTCAATCAAGTTGCAATTTGAGAGAGGACACTCAGTGATTCATTTAAGCATCTTCATTTCAACAACCAAAGTGCTTCTGTCATATTAATACCGTGTCATTGTGAAAAATAAAATCGATCTGTCAAGACAAAATGATAGATTTGTCTTGGCCGATTGTCATTGATATCTATTTAAACCTGAACAATAGCTGTAATAGAAAATTGGTTCAGATGCCGAGGCTAATAGCATTCATTGTTTATGGGCATTGAGATCAAGCTTTGTTTTCGTTCAGACAACCGCAAGAGAATACAGCAAATAACCTTTCTGAGACCTGACGAAATGGCTTAATATGACATTCTCCCGAACTTTCTGCAGGTACTTATTGATGATGTAATCCCACCAATGAGCATACAATAATGAGAAAAACATATATAAGTCACTGGTTCACTACTAAGCACTAAAACGTTTGCTGTTTTTGCGATCATGTTTATGAATGAAAATCGACTATGTTCCTAGCACCTCTAGGTGTCCGACAAAAGCGGTATGATCAAGTCTTCAGCTCTCAAATGCTTTAACTGTGTCACGCACGGGTTATCTTTATTATTTTGCGATCCAAGAGACATTAGGCTATGGATGTACGCAGCTCAATATAATATAAACGTCGTGTAAACGTCAGAGTAAATCTCCATGCGTAGATGCATTTTCAGCATCGCGCTGAGATTATTGCCTTTCACTTCCCAGACGGAATCTTGGGCGAAAAAAACCCACATAAATACCATCCTAGAAACACTCTAGGTGTTTAATTCAAATTTACGATTGGCATCTGGAATTTGTTGGGACTCATTTGAACCTACTAGCGATTGAGTGAAGCTATCCATGTATCTGCGTCAAACGAAAAAAGTAGACCTGAACAATTATCGTTTTATTGTGAGGTTGATCAAATATGTGAATGGCATTTTATAGTCAATAACTTCATACATTACTTCATACACCTGAACTGCTTAGTAAATGTAAGTTAGCACGATTCAATTTATGTCGACAGATTAATCAATAACTGGTACTGTTTCAAATGAATGTGGACTATTTTACCTTTCATTAATATTGTCAACGATAAAGAATTTAAAAATATAATCAATCCGAGATGTCACGGTTTTAATCCTGATACTTTCAACGACTTGAATGACAAATTGTTTGATCCTTTGTATATAAATTTTGAAACTGCTGGAAATCCACTTAGCAATGTTGATCCCGACTACAATTTGTATAACGATGTGCATACTCCAAGACGCGCATCAAAGTGGGCAGCGATAAACACTATTACTAATAGCGCAGCCTTAAATGTCAGACTGTTCAGTGTGATTAGCCTGGTAATCCATCGACCACATAGTGCTTCATAAAGCGATAATACGTCTCTATCGTCGTAAAGTCGTGATGCATACTCCAACAAGGCACTGGCGCCAAGGCGTTGTTGACGGTGTAAGTGTTTGATGGGCTCACAGCATGTAATAGATCACAGTCGATCTCATTAACATTCATGGAGTAAAACGGCTGGGGTACAATAGATGGGAACCGCCATGACTGGTTGATTGATTGATGTAAGAAGCGTTACCAGCATTGCAAAACACTTGCAGCACATTTATTGTGTAAGACTGGTACATTACAGTTGCTATATCTGCGGGCGGTTTATGGGTTAGTACTGTAGGAGTAAATTCTAGGATGTAAGACAGCGTGCAAGGGAATGTATTAGTCGTCTCACACGATTTCGCTTGATTTCACACATTTTGTGCTAAAATTCTATTTGATCAAGCGTTGTTTATACCCCATCATCCCGCACAACATGCAAATCATGCAATAAATATTTGCATTGAAAATGAATGGTAATGAGCGGCATGTCTTAGCTTATAGCATGACATATATCATGACTAACATAACTTAATTGGGAGACATATAGGCGGGTGAGGTTGCATATTGAAATAACAGTCACGACTGTTCAGTTTAATAAATCTAATGACTCGCAAATAACATTGAAGATATTTATTAGTGTCTACCTATGCTTCTTCGTGGTTTTATCGACAAAATGATTTTCTGTGCTTGTGGCAGTTATTTGATATGAATGAATGTTATTTTGCGTTACTTCATACTACACATACAGTTAACATCTAACAACCTGCAAGGCATTATAAGGGAAACATGTAAACTGTTTGCCCACATTATTATGACGCATTTAATTCATTTGCAGTATGTAAATTCCATTGCGTTATTATTCACAGCCAAATGGTACCTTACCAACTGCTGTATGCATGATAGCGACCTTTTCATTTCAGCATATCGTTTTTGTGAGGATATTTAGACGATAAACAGTACGTTTACTATTTAAGTCAGAACCTTGCTAGCTAAACGAAGCATAGAGAACAAAGATATCCAGTTATAAGCATATAAAATGACCAAATGGAAAACTACTCGATATCTGCTTTTTAGCTCGATGCTTTAATAGTAAGAAAAATATCAGCTAGAGCGGCTTCTGACAGAGCATCAGCCTTATTTCCGACAGTCACATATTGAAGTATGACCAAATTATATGTGAGTTCAGTCAATCGTGGTATACTGTGCAATGTTTGGAATATGAGATTTGGTCAGCAATAGAGGTATCTTCACTATTGGGAGCTCTGAGGCTGCCGATGAAAGTAAAATAGCATCATAAGTTGTCATTGCTAAGCAAAATCACCATTTACCATGGGTAGTTGCGCCTTTAATAAAGTAATAATGAACATGGATGAAACCCCAGTGACGTTTTAATGGCCTAACAGATCAAGTTAAAGCCGGTAAGGTTTTGGAATTATATCAACAGTAAGGCTTAAGAAGCCATCATCTTTGCTATGTAATGATTTTTGCCATACTGCCATGTAATGCGTACTAATGGGTTGATATGTCATGATGAGTTTATAGCTCATGTACTTACATTCATAAATCCTTCTTCAACCAGGTCATATAATTAAATGTCATCTCTCTTATTTGCAGGTCGTAGCAATACCCAAACAGCTTGATTGCACATACCGTCTGACAGACGCATTCATACACCACATCCAAACGACATATTAGGCTATTTCTTTGCTGTGACTGGCCATAGTAAAAAATATATAATATGCGTATCCTCAGACAACAATCTGGTTGCTATGCAAACATATGACGTCAGCCCACTTAATAACGTTTATTCGATATCAACATACGTTACAGGTAGAACTGGAACATCAGTATTACTAACATCCGACCTAGTGCTATCTTAGGCACTTGTATCTACTAATCATCGGATATTTACTTTGCAGCTTTGGTTGATTGACCGCGAGGCACTTCAGTGAAATTTATTGAAGCAACGGTGAAACTATACACTGATGCAACTGTTTGTGTTTGAAGCACTATGCGGTTCCTATGACCGAAGAATTGTAAAAAATCAAGGTAATAATTTTGTAACATAATAGTAGTTCCTCGATGGTGCATGGTATACATTCGTAATTTGTTCTGATGCTTGATTAGCAATTTAGTACGCTGTACTCATCTTATTATCAACCACACTGTTTTCCCTGGTGAAACGGTTTTTCCACTCCGCTTTAGACATACTGGTGTATAATTCGTATAACAAAGGCATTATTGGCATTGCAAACAACGATCTAGGAAATAATAATTTGCAATAGCAGTGAACTATTTTGACGTCAGCTTAGTTCTCTGGAAGGACCTTGATGCCATACACACCAAGTTGATGCCATACACAATATGTCAAGTTACCTTTAATATATTACCAGGTACAAACCAACACTTAGTTAATAGAACGAAGCTTCATACCATAATTAGGTGTTGTTAGCAACTACTGCAATCTCAAACAGTGTAGGTGTAGCGAAGATTTTAAATTATTAATAAATACCGAACTGGTCATAAGATTTTCATAAAAGGCGCAATTGCAGGATTGTAGCAAATACATCAAGGGGATAAAGATAATGGCCATTATTGTAATAGATTGCTGATTTAATCAAACTTAGGTTCGTAATCGTTTTTTATTCATACTAGAGCAATAACCAAAAATAAAGGATCATTCAATAGATGTGGTTTATTCAACGATTTTATCAATTGGTCCAGCAAACGAGATTGCGAGGAATCTGTACCATAACGTCATTGACATTCAATGTAGCGTACATCAGACAGTTGTAGGGTATATTTTTGCTTGAAATCACTTGGCCTAATGGCATCAGATCTAAAAACTATGCTATTTCGTACATTTTCGTTTCATAAATGCAGTGTATTAGCATGTGCGTCTATATCGTACTCCGTTATATAATGGTTCAATGCAAGGAGCGGTGAGGATATGTTAATGCATAGATCATAACCATTGTATGAACTATTAGATGAATATATGTACGGCCCGGTGTGGATGCCTTATTGTGTTAACAATCACCAGTGTTTTTTATGCAATATGGAATCACCGCAGAATTAAATGGCTATCTCTAAGCAGTGTTATAGGTTTTTGATTGTTTAAAAGACTAATGTACTTTTCGCAGACCTGATTTGCGTCAAATAAAGCTATTGCAATGCCTAATAGATGAGTAACACCGAAAGAGGTGTGTGATCAAACGAGTCGGTGCTTCATAACAGCTTATCCCTACGGTCATGAACATGGTTAAATCGTCAAGGGTTATCATAATTTTGATGTATGTGTTAATGTAAATACACACCATCGTGGTAGAGGCGTCGATAGGACAATTATTCCAACAACAACAACTAATCCTTTTCTTAAAAGAATCTAGCCTTTACTTGTTTGTATCCACTGTAGATACGCAGGGCATATCAGTCTTGGTGAAATTGACGGTAGACAAAACATACATTCAAAGATGACGGTTTTATTGCTCGGTTGAATGGTATTGAGTCAGAGGGCAATAAAGCGCGAGCAATTTGAATAATGGAGATTGACATCAGTCGAAGGGTCACATGGTACAATGTATTTTGCTGATGGTTATTGACAAGCCCAATTATTCTTTACATTACGCATACATAACACGAACAAAAGCATACTGTCTTCAACAAAAATTAAAAAAATTATTCTTGAAACCAGAAAATACCAGTACGTAAATGAATGAACGGATGTGTAATTGTGTGACTGATGTAGTGAGTGAGTGGTTGAAAGAAAGAGCTTGAGTGTGCTTGTGTGATCAAGATGAGATTGTCGTGGTTCAAATTCGAATAGATAGTTTCTTCCGAACCTTTATACATGCTGCATAAAGATTAAAGTGCCGTACCTTGACTTGGAAAAATTGGCAATGCATGTCTCGTCATAACACCCTGACACGCAAAATAAGCCTGTCATATGTTAAAAGTGATGCTAATCTGGAAATGTTATTTGTTTTCTGATAAGACAACGGTTTTTGAGCTTGGTGGGAAAATGTTGTATAATGCTAACCACTTGCTTCAGCTGGAGTGAGACAGGTGTTGGTGATACTCAGAGTTTAGAATAATGGTGAAGCTACTTGACACTTCTCATTTCTAGCCGCACATTAGCAACCAGGCACATAAAGCTACCTCCACAAACTCTGGCACATCACGGAAGCCCGTCGGGTATACTGCTACTGATATGATATTATGATAGGTGCGTTCAGACGACAGGCGTCTTTGATTATAGCCCAGGTGTTATATATGCCATATGACACTATCCATTAATACCTGAGCCGTCTTATTGAATGGTTCTGAGTATTAACATTTGACAGATAAATTCAACTTACGAAATCTGACAACGCAGATGAGTATGGGGAGTTTTGTATTTCAGTTCTTGCATTGTTATACATATACCTATGATTGATGAATAGTAAGCCATAATGCGGTACAGAAATCGCGTTATGTCAAGACTAAATCGATTTAGAAGCATCGAGCTATTACGATACCGTTCAGCTAAGCTAGTCATTAAGATGATCCACTTACACAGCGGGTATGCAGTTACGTGACTCGATCACAAACGCTGTTAGTCAGTAATATCAATTTGATCACGACTGATTTGCAGCTATTGCGCAGACCTTACATTAGTTGTACAGAAGTTCTAGGCCCCCAGCCATATTGAACTTGGCTGTATTACCCGTTGACGACTTGTCGACAACATGGTATCTGACCGTTACCTCAAGCACAACGAGACCTGCGTTCATCAACTATCGTTCCTTCTTTAGAGCGCAAATAAAACAACAACGAGCGTTTTCTAGTAGAAAACTGACAAACAGCAAAATTATGCATTTAATGCGTTATACGTTTAGTAATTCAATTTTAAAGCATAACTGATAATAGACGACTTGTGAAATTTCAGGGACTTGGGCAAGTCAGCTGGCCCTAATAACTCTCAGATGGCATATAATATTAAATAACGACGTCCATTCGAGAACTGATCAGCGTCATTATAGTCTCACAGGTACATTGCTAATGTCAGACCCAAGTCAATTCGACAGAATGTCGACCTTGTGCTTGCTCTGTACCATTCATTCGTAACATGTTAACATTATACAGGATCTCGTTACGAAAAAATGTGGTGCGCGTCATTGTAGGTGCTGTCTTGCAGTCGCAAAAGTAACATGTAGTTGGGTTAAATGTGTATGTGCGCGAATATTTATTGTCAATAAATTGTGCAATCATTTGATCTGTTTTGTACTCCACTGAAATAAGATCTCGATCATATGTATTTGTCGAAAGGTCAGTAGGCATTGCACGTTCCAAGCTTAATAGAAAGTAACGAGTCCTACATTCTAAGATCGGTGATGTCACAATGATAAGGTTTCCATGACGCAAATATAGATACCTTGACATCAGCTGCATCGTACTACACTAAGAGCGAAACTGGAAGGTTGCTGACGCAAATAAATCTAATGCGTACGACTGCTACGAGCTGAGCTGGCGCTATATCATACGGGACAGTTATAAAATACAGTACTACATAAATGATTAAGTCAATGACGGAACAGAGCCCTGACAATATGTTATGTGATGCTTCAACTGTGTTATATTACGTATAGTCCTTACTTCACTCTTCAGATTGGTATGCAGAAATAAGCTATGAAGTCGCTTAAATCGGAAAGGGTCCGTAATCGCTCATAACACAGATAACTCAAGAATCAAATTTCTTCAACAATGATCTTTAGCTATATAATTGCAAGGTAACAGGTATGTCTCTTAACATTATACACCGGTGGCAATGAGGCTGAGGGAAAGCATTTGTTTTAAAGTGCGCAGCTCTAAGGACTGCATTTGTAGTATTTGATAATTCCAATTTGTTAGCTCATTGCTTGTTATCCCAGCGCATGACGTGGTATTACAAAATCGGTCAAGAGGTTGGTCGTAACTTTATCTAGGGACACTACTCAAAATGATTAATGGTGTGCTTATGAGGATGCAAAGTACGTCTTCACGATTGCGAATTTA
>CM067351.1:43791879-43874769 GCA_034190875.2 Urechis unicinctus | reverse complement strand
TGTCCGTTAGTGTTCGAATATCGACCCATACACCTATTCATATCTATCATCTTTATCACATGTGTTGATCGTTATTTACTTTTGGATGGGCAAATTGTTTTTAATTTAAATCAGGTTATCAGCTGAGAATAGAATGCCATGCTTCTTTGCTAATTTCCCCAAAGCGCTAGCTCAGTTATTTCTGCCATAGTATAAGCCTGTGGATAACTTATTTGCTCAATACAACTAAACGTGGGGCAATGGGGTGGTGATTTCTATATCTGAAAAGCTTGCAACTGTCGGCTACTTTTGCAATGAATCAATCGTACCAAGTTGTTAAAAGAAATGCCTGAATGAAAAACGCATACACGAGCATCGTGCTCCAAAATACAAACAATGGATCAATGTTTGATGGTGGAAAGCAAGAACTATTGATATGTTTGCAACGCCTACAAATCATACCATTGCAATAGAACAAGATTAATAAAAACCTCAACTTACAAAATTATGTGTTGATTGAAGAACCTAACCCACGATATAAGCTAGTTATATTTGGAAATTGTTTGTGGTATAGATAAAATGGGCAAAACAGAGCAGAATCGTCCTGTTAAGCGTGTCGTAAGGAGCATTAGATGATAAACTCACTCGCTCCTACAATAATGAATTGCTTCGTGTATAGTCGCAATGCATTTGTATGATATTGTAGCTTACAACATGCTTCCTTCTAGGTCATGAATGGCGCAAAAGGGGCTTTATAGGATGACAGCTGCTTATTCTAATTAATTCTAGTATTGTATGCACATAGTTATCTAAACGAAATATATAACCTGACTCGCAGATTACCCATCGAATCGTTTTGCTCATGTCAATGTCCTCGGTGTATTATATTTATGTATCAGTACTCATATTGTTTTATTTATCATTAAATATATCTTGGCTTTGATTGAATGTCGGAGCAAGGAGCAAGGCGCATGTCTATTGCAGCTTAATGTTTTTGAGCAGGTAGCACCATTATCCAGGCACGAAGACGTATTATAGCGGACTACAGCTAGGCTTAAAAGCTTGAGTGTTCTTTAAGCTTTGGTATTGTTCGTGGGGTAGTGATGGACTAACCTACGAATGCAAGTAGACAACGGTAGCGATAGAATACACGGTGTTTGAGATTGTTCTTGACACGAGCCATTTGCATCGATCTGTCTCTAGGTCATCGCATCATGAATCCTTTCAAACCCTTCACAGTACATACGAGGACACGTTAAAAACCATCTATTTTGGAACATAGCTAAACACCAACCATTTTTCTTATTAAATCAAAAGATATTCTCGACAAGCAACGCAGCACGAGGAACTTTACGGATTATCAGACCTGCATTTCGGTTTGTCCAGGCGAATATATATTTGTCTCTAGCTCATTGGAAAACGTCTAAACCAAATATATTTGTTCTTTATTCTCTCTATCGAATGTCACGTGGATAGGATATATTCATGAAGGAAGTAGTTCTAAACATTATACCACAATAGGGGATAATGATATATCGGATAATAACGAGAAAGAAGCTGTTAAAGGCAGAGTACCAAAAAGGTCGTCAGTACAATATATAAATTTTTTCAAACGCCCCTTACTAATTGCTGCGCAAACCATGTGTAAAACCTTGCAATGAATTAAAGTGAACGAGGATAATTAACTATGTAAATAACAAATTGTACAATAAAGAACTCAAATAGGACTTGACTTTATAACTCACGTCGTGTGACAAAATGTGGCTGTGTTCCAAAAAGTTTGGTCGATTGTCTAAAGAAATGTTGCATTCGTATGATATATATACATATATATATATATATATATATATATATATATATATATATATATATATATATATATATATATATATATTTATATCAATATATATATATATATATATATATATATAAATATATACGTATATATATATGTATATTTATGTATAAATATATATATATGTATATATATATAATAAATATATACGTATATATATATGTATATTTCTATGTATATATATATATATCTCTATATATATATATATATCTATATATATATATATATATATATATATATATCTATATATATATATATATATGTATAATTTGTTTCCATTTGATGGTATTTCTCAGTGAATAAAATATGTGAAGTGAATTACGGTTTAAGCTATTTGCATTGGCAATTTGTTACCGATCAAGCTACATGTTATTGCTAACAAAGAAGTCTTATAGATCTATATGAGTGTCTTATGAATGATAAAGAGAAAAACGGCGAGCTTCTTATCTCATAAATGGTCACACTAACGCAAGCTTCAAACACTTTAACACTGCATTGGTCTTTCAGTTTTTAGTATCACACACTGATTAAATAACAGTTTGAACAAGCTTATCCCCTATCTATACATTGAGAGGGGCATAAGTGTGACTAAACATATAATTATCAGGTAGTCATTACACATCATGATTATGTATAGGTTCAAAGTCTTTCTTTTATCTATTGCAATCATTATTTCTCTCTGTTAAATCTACCACACTGTAATAACAAGCAATAGAAATATCATCGTTATCATGTTATATGATAACATCAGCATATTCCTCATCCATACCCTGTAAACTAAAAAGCGTCAGCTGGTTGATGATCAAACGTAGACGCGAAGAAATATCCGAATTCCATTACTACTCGAAAAATACAACGTTTAATAGCGCGTAAAGTCATCGTTATTCACCAGTCCAGATGAACTTACTTGCCACATGAATGGTCAGGCCAAATGTTCTGACAATAAAGAAAATACAATTTCCTATTGACGCGATAATAAATCGGCCTCATATTGTTTCCTAACCCACGTTAAACTAAATTATAGTTCAATGTAGCCTTATGGAGTGTCGATCACGCAGCGTTAGTTGAAGAACACGCAATTAAGAGCATAAGTCGCTTGTACAATATCAGCACTAACTGACTCCTCGCAAAATAACCACTAAGAAGTCCAGGTCGCATTTCAGCCATGTACCAGAGGCACCAGAAATCCTCGTTATCGGCACCAGCATCTAGTTATGAATATACCAAATAGCCCAAGGGGTCCACAATAAATATAATGTGTACCTCGATGCGGTATTAACAGCGAGGCCGCCGAAATGTATACCTTAGGTGCTTGGTATTGACCAGCATACAGTAGTCAATCCGAAAATAAACGCTGTCCGCCACATAGCCAACATTGCGGTGATATTGCCTTATTGTGGTACTAGGACAGCTACTTTACAACTAGGTCCAATATTCAACAAATGCTCCCATACGTTCATCACGCACAACTTTAAGTATTTATTGAGTATTGTCCAATGGCAGCAACATGCATTTATTGATATTACTTTATGTAATACGATCGTGTGTGATAATTGCGGTTGGCGGTCATGCTATATAATCACGATGCGTTGTGGTGTGGTTATCATCAATATGTGATGGATAACGACTACCGCCGTCGGCTGTGGGGCCACTTATTATCGGTATGTGACACCATTCTCAGTCATCCATTTGGCACACACAGTTATTGCTTCACCCCACTCCGACCCGCAGCAAATGATATCAGCCATGCATATGAATGAAACACCAAGTAAATTAAACTGTATTGGAAAGCCAAAAGCTGATGTATTATGGATAATTGGTACAACACGTCTGTATAGCACAAACAATTGAATACCTCAAACATATAATCAGAGTAATGTATTAACAGCTAGCGATCACGCCATTTACGTGGAAAAACACCGGAATGAACCATTTGCTGTAATGCCATTGCTACGTGGGTGTCGACTATATAATCTAGGAAATCCCTAATTGGTCAATTTGCTAGAATACCTGGGGTTCTTGTGTTCAGCACTGAATAGCAGGTGAGGCTCATTAGCGTGTAGCATATATAATATCATATCATAACATGAGAGAGGATCGTCCATGAAGCTAAATACAGAAGCTATATCCCGCTTATTTTTCATGATATATGTGCTTGTTTGTACGTGTGGTAGAATCGGCCTGTATGGTTCCTCAGCATCTCATTCTCCTATGATGTTGTTAATGTGTGCATAGATCAGAAGATTTCTCTTGGATATATTACTGGATAAAATTGTGCGACCAACGACAGAAATCTATTTCCAAATGAGTATTTTCATTTTTTTTTTGCAGTGCTAGCCGACCGCTCTTTTGTCTTTAGGGCATTAAAGTTCATTTAAATACATGAATGGTTTTTTATTATTTATTATGCGGACTTATATGGCAATTTCCTCGACATTATTCTCTAACTGTTCCTACAATTAAAAAATGTGGAAGTTGTAATTTATCCATTGCCAGCAAAGGGCGCCTGATGTTCAATAATAATGTAAACTAGCAAGTTCCAGCGACTCCGCCATGAGCTTATGAGCTTTAATTGGCACTGCTGTTCAAATATGTCTTTCTGTTCTGAAGAAGGGCACAAGCTAGATGTTAGCATGCCAGAAAGCAGATGTGCATGATTAATCATCAACACAAATAGTTTCCTTATCTGAAAATATTCGTTGCTGCAGCCATTAAAAATGTGATTAGAGGCTATTTCGCAGAAACCGTCCCTTTAATCTCGATTTATCTTACAAGCTAACAATCGAGCATGTAAAAAGTCGATAGCGTGCAAACACTCATATGCACCGCCGGAAATAGGATAGTGTATATTGCACGCCCATGAGTTAATTAGCGCCGCAATTGCCGAGTTGCTTGAATATACATCATTAAATTTGTTTTCGTATTTATCTATTAAGCCATTGCTTATCTTCCAATCTCAATGAGCATCACCTATAACGCACGCGGTCGCCTGTGATTTGTAATGCATTTGTACTACTCCTATGAAGGAATTGCACCCATCGCTTTTAATCACGGACAATGAAGCCCGTTCGTAATCCTTGTAAGCGTTATTTTGCTAAGTGTTGTAGATTGTCAGTTGCAAAACACGTATTCTAAGCGGATTATTTACTCAACAATAACATTGACTTAGCCATTGTGGTTCAAGTAGGCTTTGCGAAAAAAAGACAACAACAACAAGTTGACTATTCAGATTAAATAGCTAATTTTATTTGTAATTTGTTGTTTGAAGAGATAACGTTGCACTTTTTCCAATTAGTTTGATGGCGCTTTTGGGATTATGTGGTGCAACGTTGAGATATATTAGATTCACAGGTATCGTTATTAGAAAAAAAGAATGATCCAGATTTTCACATGCGGCATACGTTTTCAAGCTTTATTGATCAAGAAAGTCAAATCAAACTTCCTCAGACCCCAAAATCAGAACATCATGTTGTTCTCATTGCAGAGCGTGTTCTTTTATATAAATGTGGTTTATGGCGAACCCGCATTGACTTTGCAAGCTAAAGTGTAATAACCATGGTTAATTGGAAATTGTGTTCTATTGTAAACACTACGAGTAGCATCAGACTTGATCGGGAATTAGCAATACTGAATCCGATCATTTATTGATGGGGGAGTGTACAAACTATCCTGTTCATTCATTTCCAGCCGTCTAGTGCTTGGTACCGTGAGCTAAATCATGATTTCAGGAAACATGTTGCATTTCCTAATTTTTTCGCGATTGAGCTGGTATACAACGGGAAATATGCATTGCATTACAGAACGATGTGCCTATCACAATTACTTTCTCTGGTTAGCATCGTTTTACAGACACCGCTGACCTATAGCCACCATTAGCGTTTTTGTGTTCAACCCCGCATTTCTAGTATAAATAGACCTAACACAAACCTCTGTAACTTCCATCAATTCCTCTTGGGATTATCTGGTAGGACAGCAACTATTGCCCTTGATCATTTTTGGGATTAATTCCACCAATGGCGGAATGATACATCGCGCTATAATCAATCCGATTAAACCGCTTGGTCATTAAATGACAGCCTTTGTTGTGTATGGTAGACCTGCGTGAATTAAATAGGGACTACGTTTTGTAGAACATCCGAATTACATTCAAGCTGGTATGGATGTATTTGTCTTTCTGACGTATCACTCATGTACAGGTAGCGGATGCAGTTTACTCTCAAATTAGGCGTAGATGCAATATATGCGTTTGGGCGCTGATTTCATAAAAGTCTTTCCATGTGTGCCAATTGAAAAGACAACAAATTACTTATACGAAATCCGTCGACTTCGCGTGACAGTAACAAAGACAGAAGTAATGAACAGCAGCTCGATAGCGTGCATTCAAGTAGTAGAAATAACAGTGGATATTCACAAGCTGCGTTATAAACAGTAATTGCCTTTCTGCCTGATGAGATCACCCGCAGTTTTATGCTGTTAAAGCAGGACACAATGGATTTCCAAAGGGGTCTTCCTTTACATGAAACCAGGCATGCAGTACTTAACTACAGAAAACCCTTGGTTTATCCACAGTTTAAAGGGAAAGGACATACGAATCAGCCTAGTAGATAGTGATAATTGAGATAATGCAATAATGTTTTGCTTTAGCGGATATCTATATATATATTTACATGTATTTATATATATATATATATATATATATATATATATATATATATATATATATATATATATAGATATATATATATTATATAGATAGATTTATATATATATGTATATATATACATATAGATATATATATTATATATATATACACACATATATATATATACATTTATATATATATATATAGCGATATATATAAATATATAGATATATATATATATATATATATATATATATATATATAAATGTCTCTATATATATATATATACATATATATATACATGTATATCTACTATATATATAATATATATATATATATATATATATATATATATATATATATATATATATATATATATATATATATACTCTATATATACATATATATATATACATCTATGTATATCTACAGATACATTCATTGACCATGGTGTTCAGCAGGAGGGCATTTGATGATGACGGCCGAATGCATCTTGACACAATAAACGTTGTTGTATATTGTTTCATTCTTATGCTGCGGATCGGCAGATGAGCTGTTCGAGTGAGCACAAGTAATGTGCATTCTCGGTAAGAGGTGGACAAAACTATTATTCATATCTGATCAGGGATTTCGACATTTCTAATACATTGGTCGTGCAACACAATTTAGATATAAAGATAATAATTCATGAAAAGCATGTATTGTTCAACCGTTAGTGTTACTGTGAGGTTGAATGTGCGCATGTATGGGGTAAATTGGCTTCATCCGGCCTTGTATACTTTGCACAAATTAGCGGCAGTAATCAGTGTAGAAACGGGACGATCCTTATTATTATGCGAAGCAGTGTCACCGTTTGTCGTGCGTTGGCACTGTTTCCATAATTGATATTCCCTACTTGCATTTATTAGCAATAGATATATAAAGGAAGCAATGACACCGCCTATAATTGAGTTAAAACCGTGCTATGATGCCGATTACAATAGGTTTTAAAGAAAGCAATGACGTCGCTTATAGTAGATTTAAAAGAAAGTAATGACGTCGCCTACAATAGCTTTAAAATAAAGTAATGACGTCATCTTCAGGAGAGCCATTGGTTGGTTAATACAAGTTTTTACAGGCATGTATGCCTATTGTTTCGTTCAATGGGATAAAATGTTGGCAGATGCCTTCAATACAGTAGTGACATATGTTTTTTTCTTGGCCAACTTTTACATCGAATTCTATCTGTCCCACCACACATACAGCCTAGATGCGCAATGTTCACAACATATCCATGTATCAATAATATTTATATCGGTCTGCCGTGCTTCTTTGTCTACGTAGGTTATAACCGGAACATATTCTGACCTGCTAGAGTCTTTCAAATCAAGAGGTTTTTCTTTTCCGTGCAATGCCATCTTTGGAATCCTTAGATATCAAGGCAGTACATCAATGTATTTTGTAACTTCACATTGCTGCTTCCAATTGCATGATATATCAATGAATCTTGATATGAGTGTGTCTTCTGTGCACTGATGAATTGTAGAGGCTGCTCGAGAGTACATAGTCTGTTTTACATGTGTTCCTATTCTGGAAATAACCAATTGAATATGTCGATAAGTTTGCCAAGTGCAAACGAGTGCGATTTAACCTTGTCCGTTAGTGTTCGAATATCGACCCATACACCTATTCATATCTATCATCTTTATCACATGTGTTGATCGTTATTTACTTTTGGATGGGCAAATTGTTTTTAATTTAAATCAGGTTATCAGCTGAGAATAGAATGCCATGCTTCTTTGCTAATTTCCCCAAAGCGCTAGCTCAGTTATTTCTGCCATAGTATAAGCCTGTAGATAACTTATTTGCTCAATACAACTAAACGTGGGGCAATGGGGTGGTGATTTCTATATCTGAAAAGCTTGCGACTGTCGGCTACTTTTGCAATGAATCATTCGTACCAAGTTGTTAAAAGAAATGCCTGAAAGAAAAACGCATACATGAGCATCGTGCTCCAAAATACAAACAATGGATCAATGTTTGATGGTGGAAAGCAAGAACTATTGATATGTTTGCAACGCCTACAAATCATACCATTGCAATAGAACAAGATTAATAAAAGCCTCAACGTTTACTTACAAAAATATGTGTTGATTGAAGAACCTAACCCACGATAGGAGCTAGTTATATCTGAAATTGTTTGTGGTACAGATAAAATGAGCAAAACAGAGCAGAATCGTCCTGTTAAGCGTGTCGTAAGGAGCATTAGATGATCATCTCACTTGCTCCTACAATAATGGATTGTTTCGTGTATAGTCACAATGCATTTGTATGATATAGTATCTTACAACATCCTTCCTTCTAGATCATGAATGGCGCAAAGGGGGCTTTAGAGGATGACAGCTGCTTATTCTAATTAATTCAACTATTGTAAGTTATCTAAACGAAATATATAACCGGAGAGTCCATAACGCAGATTACCCATCGAATCGTTTTGCTAATGTCAATGTCCTCGCTGTAATATATTTATGAATCAGTATTCATATTGTTTTATTTATCATTAAATATATCTTGGCTTTGATTGAATGTCGGAGCAAGGAGCAAGGCGCATGTTTATTGCAGCTTAATGTTTTTGAGCAGGTGGCACCATTATCCAGGCACGAAGACGTATTACAGCGGACTACAGCTAGGCTTAAAAGCTTGACTGTTCTTTAAGCATTGGTATTGTTCGTGGTGCAGTGATGTATTTATAAATATATATATATATATATATATATATATATATATATATATATATATATATATATATATATATATATATGTACATATATAAATATATATATATATATATATATATATATATATATATATATATATATATATATACATATGTATAAATTTGTTTCGAATGATGGTATTTCCTTTTGAATCAAATTTCAACATAACAACGCCGTTCTGCTAGTAGGTCTAGCGCGATTGAAAAGTGGCGCATACGACTGCTTCTGTTTCCATGAAGCAGCCGCTGTACATCCCCCCTGATTCATAAATATGCCGCATCCTTTTTCGGTCGCCTCGTACTTAACTGCTCAGACTACACATACACAGTTTGGGTGAGCAATATTCGCAGCGCCACCAAATCTTGCATGCTATACCCTTTACATCCCATTATCGTGTATGCTTATCGCCGCAGGCTTTAACCAGAACAGGCCGTGGCTTGCCAACAAGCTTCAAATCGAGAGCTTTTCCTAATTCGTACAATGCCACCCTCCAAATCCCTAGGTGGATGAAATGCCGTGCTCCTCTCTCAATTCCCGAAAGACGCTTGCTAAGTTATATGCGCCATGGCAAACGTGGATAGGAAACACTCATTGCATCCAAACATGGGTTGATAGGGTGGTGATTTCTTTATATCTAGGTGTGTGTTACAGAATACAAACAATGGATTAATCTTTGATATAAGAACAATTATGAAGCCAGAACATTGTAATTGGACAAGGTGAATAAAAGTAAATAAGGATAAGCCTTAACTCTCACATAGATATGTTATGATTAAAGAACCTAACACACGTTAAAAGCTAGTAAAATGTGGGAATCTTTTGTGATCCAGATAATAGGCACAAAAGAGCAGACTTATCCTGTAAAGCGTGTGATATGTGGGTATTGGATGATAAATTTACTTGATTGTTAGTTCCTGAAATAATTGATTGTTTCGCGATTCATCTGTACGATATAGTAGCTAACTGCATGCTTACCTCTAGGTCATGAATAGCGCAAGTGGGCTTTAACGAATGGGCGCTGCATACTCTAATCAATTCCACTATCGTATGCAGGATTGACCGACGTTGCATAGAGAAATAGGTCACACAGCTATCTGAAAAAGTCAATGACGCAGATTACCCAACGAATCGTATTAGTTTTGTCAATGGCCTTGCGTGTACCATATCTATGCATCAGTCTTCATATTATTTGATTTATCATTCGATAAATCGTGTCTTTGATTGAATTTCGGCGCCGGAGTAAGGCGTTTTATTACTGCAGCTTAAACTGTTTGAGCAGTAAGCAACATTGTCCAGGCACGATTAGGCACTTTAGCGGACTATAGCTAGGATAGAAAGGCTTTAAGCGATGGTATTTTTGATGATGCTGTGATGGATTATTCTACGAATCCATGTAGATTAAGCAAGACAAAGGTAGCGATAGGTCACATGGTGCTTGCGATTACTCTTGTGTATGCATCACGGAGCATCCATTAGCAAATGTCGTTGCGCTTGAATTACTTAATGCATATTTAATATATCCGGGGACTCATCATAAGCATTGATGTCATCATTTAGCCCCTGGTTCCAGATAATACAGATAATTACATTCGCCATTTGCAAAAGATATAGCGGGTCATAGCAATGGGTTACCTAACTAAGGCCATTGCGTTAACAACGAGTTGAATGCAATCGAAGAACATCGATTATGATGTGTGAGAGCCTGTCACATAAGGCCGTCACTGATTACGGTTATATTGGATGTCTCAACCTGCAATCAAATGAGGCTGTCACTCAATTATTTCTCATATTGTTATATTGTTCTTCATATGTGGAAGCTATTGCACTACGAGGGTTGTCACATCAGAGAGATACATCAGAGCGATAAAGCAAACGGATGAACAAATGTGATACATCGGCGTGATACATAAGAGTGAAACGTCATTGTGATACATCAGTGTTAAACTTCAAGGTGATACACATGGTTATACATCCGGGTTATACTTCAGTGTCTGCCAATATTTTCAGGGTATATACAGTTTATTAAGTCTGCATCACCCGCAACTGTCGCGATCTCACCCATTACGTGGTAGACCGCTTTAAATGGCTCACTCCATGTTGTTTATCCACCCGACGATAATGTCCTCTTAATATGAGTTGTACGTTACTGATCAATCCAATGATCACGTTTTCGTCATAACTGACGTGTGAAGAAAGAAATCGACGGAAGTTTCAACATATTGCTAGGCATGATTAATACTAGTAATAGTAAAATCCAAGAACCGTGCAGGCAAATATATAATACATATATCACATGAAAAAGAAACGTATTTTATATATACCTATACATGTCGAGCATCTTAAACTTTAATCTAGTTATCATATTATTACCCCTATACTTAAAGCGGATGAATGATTGTTCGATTCAGAATATTTTAGTTTATTGATGATTTGGTGAATGATGGCTGCATTGATGAGTGAAGACAATTATAATTTCGTACTTAGCAACCAATGTAAATGCGCAATTAAACCTCCATAGCATGCTCGATTGGGGCAGACGCATACTTTAGCGCATGAACAATTGTGGAGAAGGAGAGGAATGAAATGACAAGGAAAATAGTACAAGAAGACATTTATTCACAAAACGCATTCAAGTCAATTAAATTAGTATGAAGAGAATAAAACACCGAAGGGCTTAGGTGGACTCGTTTACTGATTCATAATTCTAATCGATGCCAATAATGTGATGTAAGGTTACAAATAATCCATTGTTTAATGAATAATCACCCACTACATAACGTCCTTCATCTACTGATTCACTGTCCTGGTCTTGTTTTGTCCGTCCTGGAATTCGGCCCTGGCTTAATAAATTATAAATTGCTATAAGGAATACCGACGTCCTTCAAAAAGATAACTTTTTCGTAACCATGCAATAGTACCCTCCATATCTCTATGTAAGAGGCCATTATGTAAAATTGTGGTGGCGTTAGACTCAGTCTCATTGGGTCAGAATTCTGTTGATATAATCCGATGTCTTTTCTTCTGATACCACCAATATCATTGCTCTAACTCTGCTGTAGCTTTCTGACCTATTTGGGGAACCTGCTAGTCTTAGCTTACGACTCAGTGGGCAATGGAATTTGACAGCGGTCCTGGACAGTGTCAAGTTTGCAACGCACCATTTTGGCCTGCATTGTAGCTGGACGAGCAGCAGAAACGGCTTGGTCAAGTCAATCGGCCGGTGGTTTACTGCCCTAAGATGATTTTGGCGTTGCTTTCTTTGTCTCGTTCTTGATGTAGTTCATTATCAATATCGAATTCCCTTATCAATTATTTTCCCTAGAAGGCGGCTGCTTAATCAGGTCAATCGTATACATTCTTTTTTTGCAGACACAGGATTGTTGGTTTACATTGAACGGCTTATTCATTAGATACTAAGGTCTGTTAACAATCTTTATTAGGAGCACTTTGGTTCGTTATCATTATGTATTAGAAACAGAGAGGCAAGGATAATCGATAGTCAGGGCAACTGAACAGGTCTACGAATGTTGCTGGAACATCATGCTTACTCTTAACCCCTTAGATCAATCTGTAATGACAGACTGTGATTTGGCAATGTTCATTATTTGGCTTCCAAGCTCTACTATAACTGAAGATTATTCATGTCCGAAAGCAATGGAATTTGGGCAACTTCAGTATACTACACAAAGAACACTAGGGCAGGGGTGTTCTTTATTTGCAGTAAGATGATATTGACCTACATTGCTCTTAAAATCTGACCTTCGTTATGCCTCTCACTGATTTATTGCAACAGAAGTATTTTAACGTCGCATGGGTTAAATAATGAGTCAATCATATTTTACACATCAGGTTTCCAAAAAAACGACAGATACGCCATTATGCATTCTAATTGTCTATCCAAATATAAATTCTAATATTTTGTACCTGTAAGGAAGTCTATGTATAACGCAATATTACTGAGCATGGACATGTTAGTGCCCGTCCATTCTTAATCCCATGTCTGTCTTGAGTATAAACTGGAGAGAGTAATTCGAGTTGCATAACCGTACTCGATGCTGTTTGAAGGATAGCTGTACCTTGTTATTGCATCTAATATTAATATAAATATATATATATATATATATATATATATATATATATATATATATATATATATATATAAAATAAATATCTATATATGTAGTCATTAATGCAGTGTGCGAAAAACTGAACAAACAAGCAGCTCGCATGACCGATAGCGGCCAGCATGATCTAAATATATATATATATATATATATATATATATATATATATATATATATATATATATATATATATATATATATATATATATATATATATATATATATATATATATATCTATATATATATATATATATATATATATATATATATATATATATATATATATATATATATATATATATATATATATATATGATTGTAGGATTGATTAAACATCAGAAGTGTAGGCCCACCCTTAAAGAGCTCATTGTTAAGAAAATGTCTTGCTTCATAGTGTGGTTGGTTGCCGTGACCATAGATGCAAGATGATAATTGAGTTTATTGCAGGAGGGATAAAGAGCGCCGAATTATTGATTAAGCATAATGTTCCCCTCCCCTTCCTTGTTACTCTGCTAAAGCGCAAAGTCAACTATGACATGGCTCTTTTTGACACAAAACAATTTCTTTCGATTGGCGGCAATTCCTGCCTATTTCACAATTATGCCGCATCGCTCTTTGGTCGCACATATTGTTTTGCCGAAGCAACTTATATTCTTCAGACCATACGCGCATACTAGATTAGCCGTACAAGACGTCTGGGTAGACGTCTTACCTTGTTAAAAACCGACGCAATGTTTGAGATCGATTCAGACAACTGCCGAACACCAAACCTACATAAATGATAGAGTTTTAGAATGCAATGATGTTCACTGTCCATTTTATTTCTTTGTGGTGGGGGATTACATCCATATTAAATAGTTATAGTTCGATCAATTTGGAAGCGGTAGAAAGTCCAAAACACCACAACATGTTTGTTTTCAAGTTCAAGACCACGTACACCGCGCATGCTCAGAATAAGTGACACATCGACGACTATTGCTTCCTGCGTCTGAACTCGATAAGATAGAGCAGATTGTATTCAAAGTGCGTAAACGCGCTTCGTAAGCTTAGCAGAGAGGCATTGCGGATGAGGCGGGGGGAAATCGCGGGAAATCATGCGACCAATATTTTCCAAAATGGCGGTCATCTCATCGCGATTTTTCGGAAATGATATATAGATGGCATTTCGTTAAAGAATGGTATCGATCGGGGGTAAGCTTTTTGGTTCGTGACTTATTTTTGTACAGGCTTTTGATATATGTTGTTTTCTAGATGCGTAACGCAGCACTTTCGTCAAACGCATGTTTAAATGTGCGCCCAAAATATTGAAGATGAACGGTATATATTTATATTACCGTTGGACAGGAGCTTATACTGGATAAGCAATGTTCGCAGCGTCACTAAATCCTGCATCTAATACCCTTTATATTTCCCTATCGTGTATGCTTGACATCGCAGACTTTAACCAGAAAAGATCGTGGCTTGGCAGCATTCTTCACATCGTGACATTTGTCCTAATCCGTACAATGCCTTCCTCCGAATCCCTAGGTATAAGGCCAATAAATCACCGTCTATTGTGAAATGACATCGCTGCTTCCGATTGGATGATCTATCAATGGATATTTATATCAGTGGTGTAATCCGTGCATTGTGAAATAATTGGATTCTTAAAAACCATTACTGCCCTAAAATGTTGGCCTGGCCATTGGAAAATGTCAGAACATCATGGGCGATGCGCTATATGCAGCACTGTAGGCAGGATAAAGCTAAGTGCAATTTTCTTTTTGTTTGTAAAGGGCAAATAAGTGCGATTTGCATTTCGATCCACACACCTGTTTATATCTATCGTCAATACCAATTGTGCTGATCCATTCAAGTTATACGCGCCATGGCAAACGTAGATAGGAAATACACTTGCTCATTACATCCAAACATGGGATGGTAGGGTTGTGATTTCTATATGTCAAAAGCTTCCGACTGTGTGTTAATTTTGCCATGAATCATTCCTTTTTAATCGAAATTGCTTAATTGAATAAACGTGCAAAAGCAACGTGTTCCAGAATGCAAACAATGGATCAATCGTTGATATTAGAAAAATGATGCAGCCAGAACTATTGATATGTCTACAATGCCTACAAATCACACCTTTGTAATTGGACAAGGTGAATAAAAGTAAATAAGGATAAGCATTAACTCTTGCATAAATATATCTTGATTAAAGAACATCACTCACGTTAAAAGCTAGTAACCTTTAGGTATATATTGCGATACAGATAATGGACACAACAGAGCTGACTTATCCTTTACAGTGCGTCATAATGGATATTGGATGATAAATTAACTTGATTGTTAGCTTCTTGATTAATTGATGTTTCACATATGGTCGCGATTCATCTGTACGATATAACAAAGGTTATTGCGTAAAATACGAATTGAATGCAATATACAAGGTACATCGATTACGATGTGTGAGCGCCTGTCACATTAAGCCGCTACTGGGTGCGGCTATATTGGATGTCGCAACCTGCAATCAAATGAGGCTATCAATCAGTTCCTTCTCATACTCTTCCTCATATATAGGATAAGCGCTTTTGCACTACAAAGGGTTGTCACATCAACCTTCTGCTAATATCAGGCGGACACATCAGAGAGATACATCATAGATTATCCGGTGTATTACCACAATCGCAGCGTGTTTCAACTTGTTGACCGCATTTCTGATATACACCAGACGATGCAGCCCTCTTAAAATGAGTTGCTCATTTACAGATCAATCCAATAGATCACATTTTTGTCATTAGTGTCGTTTCAACAACAATATAGTCTGAAGTTTCACCATTGTTAGGCATGGTTAATTCTAGCACTAGTAACATCCTATAGGCAAACATGTGATACATATATTATATGATGAGTAACGTATCCTATATAAATCTCAACTTTTGCATCTTAAATAATGTCGAGCCTCTGAACCTGTAATCTTGTTATCGTATCATTACCACTAGGCATAAAGAAATACATCATGCGGATGTCTACTGATTCGATTCGGAATTTTTTAGATTTCTAATGCATTTATTGATAAGTAATTTCAATCGATACCAACTAAACACAGTCTTATAAATAAATCTCAATAAACTTGTTGCAGTCATCGCAAGTGTGAATTAAAAAGCTTTTCAACAACAAAATATATTTTTCGCATTCATAGGGTGTTACTCAATTTTAAACATTATTTGTATTGCTAAGTGTCATTTCGCCGGACGCTTCTTAAGTACAGACTGTGATGTTAGCTGTTGAACATTCCCATGGAATATCATTACCAGAGCTCTGCGTTAGCTTGCTATGTTATTTGTAATGGGGAACCTGTTGGTCGGTGGGTAATGGGATGCTGGTGGTTGCGTAGAGTGGTCCTTGTATGGGCCAAATCTACAACTCACCACTTATGCCAGGATTTCGCCAAGAAGAGTGGCAGGAATGGCTTGGTCCAGTCAATCGGACGGTGGTAACATGCAGTATGATACTTTCAGCATTGTGTTCTTTATCTCCGTCTTGTTCTCATCAGCATCGATTTCCCTAATCCCCTATTTATCCTAGAAGGCGGCTGTTTAATGAGGTCTTATCTATTCACCTTTGTAGGCACCATACAACACATGAGTAATGGTTTACATTTAATAGGTTATTTGTCAGATCCTTAGGTCTGTAAACGATGTTTGGAAGGAGCGCTATGGGTTTTTTTGCATCAGAAACGGAGTCAAGAATAATCGATTGTCCCATAAGCAAGCTCAGAATCAGCCGTTGCGATGTGGGATCATTCACAAGAGTGACGATGCCCATATTCAATTCTAGTTTGCCAAGTCGTGCCTGTTATCATGCTAAAGCAATTGTACCATCATAATGACGTTTTGTTGGAACTGCGTCATATGATTTGAGTTAGCAAGAGCAATACATCAAATGCGGTGTTTTGGGTTTGACAATTGAAAATGAAGAATTATTTTTTACATGGCTCCGTTGACATGTGCTGTGCGAAATGTCGTATAGCGATTATCAGAAATTATGAATAGTTCAATATTTTCCCAACGATTCATCTTCACCTGCAGTATATCAAGAGCTGATATCGAAGATTTTGGTTACATGCTTCTCTAAACAGATTACAAGGCTTCCTGTCAATCTTCTACCACCCTACGAGCTGTTGATAATTCGACGACAGAATATGGATCGGCCACTTAATATGATTCTTTCAAACGGCTTCTGCCACCTAAATCAGATATGCTGATTCCACATAAACACGTCTGAAGAACAATTGGATATGCTGTTACCTTCCGAATAATACCAAGTATATAAGACTGCACCTAAATTAGTCTTTTATTGGCATCTCCTTTGTATAGATACTATACATGCAATGTCATCATCCTAACCACCATATATGGCTGAGAAGTTTTCTGCAATGCTTTATATAATGCTATGTCATCACATTTTAATTTGTTTAGTAAGATGATGTGGTATAGCGCGAAAAATAACCATCTTGGGGCATAGCATTGATCCGCATAAATCTCGATGAAATGTGTAGCTCGTTGCAAAAAGGCCAACCGCTTTAACACTGATAAAGAAGGTATCATTAAGTATTATGACACAGCAGTAAATGTAGATCAATGCGACAAACATATCACACATTTTATTGACGTACTTACTGGCTTCTCATTGCTCGTTGGTAATGTATGACAAACAAATGCAAACCAGACTCACGTAAGGTATGAAAATGCATGTTAACGCTGTAAATAAATAACCGTGTCATGGTAGGTTGAAGTAGAGTTGGGCAATACAGGCGTCCAGCTAAAACAGAAAGGATCTAATTCAGTGGGTATGAGTCTCCCATAATATTTATGAATCATCTTTCCTCCAAAGATGCTCACGCAACACGGCCGACAATGGGTTGTGCGTGGGAGTTTGGGGGACCGAACCGAAGCCGAACATATCAACCGTTCCTATTCATATTGGACTCGTTACCGTCTGACTGAATATTTTGTGATACAGATAATGGACACAACAGAGCAGACTTATTCTTTAAAGCGCGTCATAATGGATATTGGATGATAAATTAACTTGATTGTTAACTTCTTGATAAATTGATGTTTCACATATGGTCGCGATTCATCTGTACGATATAACAAAGCTACATAACAAAGGTTATTGCGTAAAATACGAATTGAATGCAATCTACGAGGTACATCGATTACGATGTGTGAGCGCCTGTCACATTAAGCCGCTACTGGGTGCGGCTATATTGGATGTCGCAACCTGCAATCAAATTAGGCTATCAATCAGTTCCTTCTCATACTGTTCCTCATATATAGGATAAGCGCTTTTGCACTACAAAGGGTTGTCACATCAACCTTCTGCTAATATCAGGCGGACACATCAGAGAGATACATCATAGATTATCCGGCGTATTACCACAATCGCAGCGTGTTTCAACTTCTGATATACACCAGACGATGCAGCCCTCTTAAAATGAGTTGCTCATTTACAGATCAATCCAATAGATCACGTGTTCGTCATTAGTGTCGTTTCAACAACAATATAGTCTGAAGTTTCACCATTGTTAGGCATGATTAATTCTAGTACTAGTAACATCCTATAAGCAAACATGTGATACATATATTATATGATGAGTAACGTATCCTACATAAATCTCAACTTTTGCATCTTAAATAATGTCGAGCCTCTGAACCTGTAATCTTGTTATCGCATCATTACCACTAGGCATAAAGAAATACATCATGCGGATGTCTACTGATTCGATTCGGAATTTTTTAGATTTCTAATGCATTTATTGATAAGTAATTTCAATCGATACCAACTAAACACAGTCTTATAAATAAATCTCAATAAACTTGTGGCAGTCATCGCAAGTGTGAATTAAAAAGCTTTTCAACAACAAAATATATTTTTCGCATTCATAGGGTGTTACTCAATTTTAAAACATTATTTATATTGCTAAGTGTCATTTCGCCGGACGCTTCTTAAGTACAGACTGTGATGTTAGCTGTTGAACATTCCCATGGAATATCATTACCAGAGCTCTGCGTTAGCTTGCTATGTTATTTGTAATGGGGAACCTGTTGGTCGGTGGGTAATGGGATGCTGGTGGTTGCGTAGAGTGGTCCTTGTATGGGCCAAATCTACAACTCACCACTTATGCCCGGATTTCGCCCAGAAGAGAGGCAGGAATGGCTTGGTCCAGTCAATCGGACGGTGGTAACATGCAGTATGATACTTTCAGCATTGTGTTCTTTATCTCCGTCTTGTTCTCATCAGCATCGATTTCCCTAATCCCCTATTTATCCTAGAAGGCGGCTGTTTAATGAGGTCTTATCTATTCACCTTTGTAGGCACCATACAACACATGAGTAATGGTTTACATTTAATAGGTTATTTGTCAGATCCTTAGGTCTGTAAACGATGTTTGGAAGGAGCGCTATGGGTTTTTTTTGCATCAGAAACGGAGTCAAGAATAATCGATTGTCCCATAAGCAAGCTCAGAATCAGCCGTTGCGATGTGGGATCATTCACAAGAGTGACGATGCCCATATTCAATTCTAGTTTGCCAAGTCGTGCCTGTTATCATGCTAAAGCAATTGTACCATCATAATGACGTTTTGTTGGAACTGCGTCATATGATTTGAGTTAGCAAGAGCAATACATCAAATGCGGTGTTTTGGGTTTGACAATTGAAAATGAAGAATTATTTTTACATGGCTCCGTTGACATGTGCTGTGCGAAATGTCGTCGTATAGCGATTATCAGAAATTATGAATAGTTCAATATTTTCCCAACGATTCATCTTCACCTGCAGTATATCAAGAGCTGATATCAAAGATTTTGGTTACATGCTTCTCTAAACAGATTACAAGGCTTCCTGTCAATCTTCTACCACCCTACGAGCTGTTGATAATTCGACGACAGAATATGGATCGGCCACTTAATATGATTCTTTCAAACGGCTTCTGCCACCTAAATCAGATATGCTGATTCCACATAAACACGTCTGAAGAACAATTGGATATGCTGTTACCTTCCGAATAATACCAAGTATATAAGACTGCACCTAAATTAGTCTTTTATTGGCATCTCCTTTGTATAGATACTATACATGCAATGTCATCATCCTAACCACCATATATGGCTGAGAAGTTTTCTGCAATGCTTTATATAATGCTATGTCATCACATTTTAATTTGTTTAGTAAGATGATGTGGTATAGCGCGAAAAATAACCATCTTGGGGCATAGCATTGATCCGCATAAATCTCGATGAAATGTGTAGCTCGTTGCAAAAAGGCCAACCGCTTTAACACTGATAAAGAAGGTATCATTAAGTATTATGACACAGCAGTAAATGTAGATCAATGCGACAAACATATCACACATTTTATTGACGTACTTACTGGCTTCTCATTGCTCGTTGGTAATGTATGACAAACAAATGCAAACCAGACTCACGTAAGGTATGAAAATGCATGTTAACGCTGTAAATAAATAACCGTGTCATGGTAGGTTGAAGTAGAGTTGGGCAATACAGGCGTCCAGCTAAAACAGAAAGGATCTAATTCAGTGGGTATGAGTCTCCCATAATATTTATGAATCATCTTTCCTCCAAAGATGCTCACGCAACACGGCCGACAATGGGTTGTGCGTGGGAGTTTGGGGGACCGAACCGAAGCCGAACATATCAACCGTTCCTATTCATATTGGACTCGTTACCGTCTGACTGAATATTTTGTGATACAGATAATGGACACAACAGAGCAGACTTATTCTTTAAAGCGCGTCATAATGGATATTGGATGATAAATTAACTTGATTGTTAACTTCTTGATAAATTGATGTTTCACATATGGTCGCGATTCATCTGTACGATATAACAAAGCTACATAACAAAGGTTATTGCGTAAAATACGAATTGAATGCAATCTACGAGGTACATCGATTACGATGTGTGAGCGCCTGTCACATTAAGCCGCTACTGGGTGCGGCTATATTGGATGTCGCAACCTGCAATCAAATTAGGCTATCAATCAGTTCCTTCTCATACTGTTCCTCATATATAGGATAAGCGCTTTTGCACTACAAAGGGTTGTCACATCAACCTTCTGCTAATATCAGGCGGACACATCAGAGAGATACATCATAGATTATCCGGCGTATTACCACAATCGCAGCGTGTTTCAACTTCTGATATACACCAGACGATGCAGCCCTCTTAAAATGAGTTGCTCATTTACAGATCAATCCAATAGATCACGTGTTCGTCATTAGTGTCGTTTCAACAACAATATAGTCTGAAGTTTCACCATTGTTAGGCATGATTAATTCTAGTACTAGTAACATCCTATAAGCAAACATGTGATACATATATTATATGATGAGTAACGTATCCTACATAAATCTCAACTTTTGCATCTTAAATAATGTCGAGCCTCTGAACCTGTAATCTTGTTATCGCATCATTACCACTAGGCATAAAGAAATACATCATGCGGATGTCTACTGATTCGATTCGGAATTTTTTAGATTTCTAATGCATTTATTGATAAGTAATTTCAATCGATACCAACTAAACACAGTCTTATAAATAAATCTCAATAAACTTGTGGCAGTCATCGCAAGTGTGAATTAAAAAGCTTTTCAACAACAAAATATATTTTTCGCATTCATAGGGTGTTTACTCAATTTTAAAACATTATTTATATTGCTAAGTGTCATTTCGCCGGACGCTTCTTAAGTACAGACTGTGATGTTAGCTGTTGAACATTCCCATGGAATATCATTACCAGAGCTCTGCGTTAGCTTGCTATGTTATTTGTAATGGGGAACCTGTTGGTCGGTGGGTAATGGGATGCTGGTGGTTGCGTAGAGTGGTCCTTGTATGGGCCAAATCTACAACTCACCACTTATGCCCGGATTTCGCCCAGAAGAGAGGCAGGAATGGCTTGGTCCAGTCAATCGGACGGTGGTAACATGCAGTATGATACTTTCAGCATTGTGTTCTTTATCTCCGTCTTGTTCTCATCAGCATCGATTTCCCTAATCCCCTATTTATCCTAGAAGGCGGCTGTTTAATGAGGTCTTATCTATTCACCTTTGTAGGCACCATACAACACATGAGTAATGGTTTACATTTAATAGGTTATTTGTCAGATCCTTAGGTCTGTAAACGATGTTTGGAAGGAGCGCTATGGGTTTTTTTGCATCAGAAACGGAGTCAAGAATAATCGATTGTCCCATAAGCAAGCTCAGAATCAGCCGTTGCGATGTGGGATCATTCACAAGAGTGACGATGCCCATATTCAATTCTAGTTTGCCAAGTCGTGCCTGTTATCATGCTAAAGCAATTGTACCATCATAATGACGTTTTGTTGGAACTGCGTCATATGATTTGAGTTAGCAAGAGCAATACATCAAATGCGGTGTTTTGGGTTTGACAATTGAAAATGAAGAATTATTTTTACATGGCTCCGTTGACATGTGCTGTGCGAAATGTCGTATAGCGATTATCAGAAATTATGAATAGTTCAATATTTTCCCAACGATTCATCTTCACCTGCAGTATATCAAGAGCTGATATCAAAGATTTTGGTTACATGCTTCTCTAAACAGATTACAAGGCTTCCTGTCAATCTTCTACCACCCTACGAGCTGTTGATAATTCGACGACAGAATATGGATCGGCCACTTAATATGATTCTTTCAAACGGCTTCTGCCACCTAAATCAGATATGCTGATTCCACATAAACACGTCTGAAGAACAATTGGATATGCTGTTACCTTCCGAATAATACCAAGTATATAAGACTGCACCTAAATTAGTCTTTTATTGGCATCTCCTTTGTATAGATACTATACATGCAATGTCATCATCCTAACCACCATATATGGCTGAGAAGTTTTCTGCAATGCTTTATATAATGCTATGTCATCACATTTTAATTTGTTTAGTAAGATGATGTGGTATAGCGCGAAAAATAACCATCTTGGGGCATAGCATTGATCCGCATAAATCTCGATGAAATGTGTAGCTCGTTGCAAAAAGGCCAACCGCTTTAACACTGATAAAGAAGGTATCATTAAGTATTATGACACAGCAGTAAATGTAGATCAATGCGACAAACATATCACACATTTTATTGACGTACTTACTGGCTTCTCATTGCTCGTTGGTAATGTATGACAAACAAATGCAAACCAGACTCACGTAAGGTATGAAAATGCATGTTAACGCTGTAAATAAATAACCGTGTCATGGTAGGTTGAAGTAGAGTTGGGCAATACAGGCGTCCAGCTAAAACAGAAAGGATCTAATTCAGTGGGTATGAGTCTCCCATAATATTTATGAATCATCTTTCCTCCAAAGATGCTCACGCAACACGGCCGACAATGGGTTGTGCGTGGGAGTTTGGGGGACCGAACCGAAGCCGAACATATCAACCGTTCCTATTCATATTGGACTCGTTACCGTCTGACTGAATATTTTGTGATACAGATAATGGACACAACAGAGCAGACTTATTCTTTAAAGCGCGTCATAATGGATATTGGATGATAAATTAACTTGATTGTTAACTTCTTGATAAATTGATGTTTCACATATGGTCGCGATTCATCTGTACGATATAACAAAGCTACATAACAAAGGTTATTGCGTAAAATACGAATTGAATGCAATCTACGAGGTACATCGATTACGATGTGTGAGCGCCTGTCACATTAAGCCGCTACTGGGTGCGGCTATATTGGATGTCGCAACCTGCAATCAAATTAGGCTATCAATCAGTTCCTTCTCATACTGTTCCTCATATATAGGATAAGCGCTTTTGCACTACAAAGGGTTGTCACATCAACCTTCTGCTAATATCAGGCGGACACATCAGAGAGATACATCATAGATTATCCGGCGTATTACCACAATCGCAGCGTGTTTCAACTTCTGATATACACCAGACGATGCAGCCCTCTTAAAATGAGTTGCTCATTTACAGATCAATCCAATAGATCACGTGTTCGTCATTAGTGTCGTTTCAACAACAATATAGTCTGAAGTTTCACCATTGTTAGGCATGATTAATTCTAGTACTAGTAACATCCTATAAGCAAACATGTGATACATATATTATATGATGAGTAACGTATCCTACATAAATCTCAACTTTTGCATCTTAAATAATGTCGAGCCTCTGAACCTGTAATCTTGTTATCGCATCATTACCACTAGGCATAAAGAAATACATCATGCGGATGTCTACTGATTCGATTCGGAATTTTTTAGATTTCTAATGCATTTATTGATAAGTAATTTCAATCGATACCAACTAAACACAGTCTTATAAATAAATCTCAATAAACTTGTGGCAGTCATCGCAAGTGTGAATTAAAAAGCTTTTCAACAACAAAATATATTTTTCGCATTCATAGGGTGTTACTCAATTTTAAAACATTATTTATATTGCTAAGTGTCATTTCGCCGGACGCTTCTTAAGTACAGACTGTGATGTTAGCTGTTGAACATTCCCATGGAATATCATTACCAGAGCTCTGCGTTAGCTTGCTATGTTATTTGTAATGGGGAACCTGTTGGTCGGTGGGTAATGGGATGCTGGTGGTTGCGTAGAGTGGTCCTTGTATGGGCCAAATCTACAACTCACCACTTATGCCCGGATTTCGCCCCCAGAAGAGAGGCAGGAATGGCTTGGTCCAGTCAATCGGACGGTGGTAACATGCAGTATGATACTTTCAGCATTGTGTTCTTTATCTCCGTCTTGTTCTCATCAGCATCGATTTCCCTAATCCCCTATTTATCCTAGAAGGCGGCTGTTTAATGAGGTCTTATCTATTCACCTTTGTAGGCACCATACAACACATGAGTAATGGTTTACATTTAATAGGTTATTTGTCAGATCCTTAGGTCTGTAAACGATGTTTGGAAGGAGCGCTATGGGTTTTTTTTTTTTGCATCAGAAACGGAGTCAAGAATAATCGATTGTCCCATAAGCAAGCTCAGAATCAGCCGTTGCGATGTGGGATCATTCACAAGAGTGACGATGCCCATATTCAATTCTAGTTTGCCAAGTCGTGCCTGTTATCATGCTAAAGCAATTGTACCATCATAATGACGTTTTGTTGGAACTGCGTCATATGATTTGAGTTAGCAAGAGCAATACATCAAATGCGGTGTTTTGGGTTTGACAATTGAAAATGAAGAATTATTTTTACATGGCTCCGTTGACATGTGCTGTGCGAAATGTCGTATAGCGATTATCAGAAATTATGAATAGTTCAATATTTTCCCAACGATTCATCTTCACCTGCAGTATATCAAGAGCTGATATCAAAGATTTTGGTTACATGCTTCTCTAAACAGATTACAAGGCTTCCTGTCAATCTTCTACCACCCTACGAGCTGTTGATAATTCGACGACAGAATATGGATCGGCCACTTAATATGATTCTTTCAAACGGCTTCTGCCACCTAAATCAGATATGCTGATTCCACATAAACACGTCTGAAGAACAATTGGATATGCTGTTACCTTCCGAATAATACCAAGTATATAAGACTGCACCTAAATTAGTCTTTTATTGGCATCTCCTTTGTATAGATACTATACATGCAATGTCATCATCCTAACCACCATATATGGCTGAGAAGTTTTCTGCAATGCTTTATATAATGCTATGTCATCACATTTTAATTTGTTTAGTAAGATGATGTGGTATAGCGCGAAAAATAACCATCTTGGGGCATAGCATTGATCCGCATAAATCTCGATGAAATGTGTAGCTCGTTGCAAAAAGGCCAACCGCTTTAACACTGATAAAGAAGGTATCATTAAGTATTATGACACAGCAGTAAATGTAGATCAATGCGACAAACATATCACACATTTTATTGACGTACTTACTGGCTTCTCATTGCTCGTTGGTAATGTATGACAAACAAATGCAAACCAGACTCACGTAAGGTATGAAAATGCATGTTAACGCTGTAAATAAATAACCGTGTCATGGTAGGTTGAAGTAGAGTTGGGCAATACAGGCGTCCAGCTAAAACAGAAAGGATCTAATTCAGTGGGTATGAGTCTCCCATAATATTTATGAATCATCTTTCCTCCAAAGATGCTCACGCAACACGGCCGACAATGGGTTGTGCGTGGGAGTTTGGGGGACCGAACCGAAGCCGAACATATCAACCGTTCCTATTCATATTGGACTCGTTACCGTCTGACTGAATATTTTGTGATACAGATAATGGACACAACAGAGCAGACTTATTCTTTAAAGCGCGTCATAATGGATATTGGATGATAAATTAACTTGATTGTTAACTTCTTGATAAATTGATGTTTCACATATGGTCGCGATTCATCTGTACGATATAACAAAGCTACATAACAAAGGTTATTGCGTAAAATACGAATTGAATGCAATCTACGAGGTACATCGATTACGATGTGTGAGCGCCTGTCACATTAAGCCGCTACTGGGTGCGGCTATATTGGATGTCGCAACCTGCAATCAAATTAGGCTATCAATCAGTTCCTTCTCATACTGTTCCTCATATATAGGATAAGCGCTTTTGCACTACAAAGGGTTGTCACATCAACCTTCTGCTAATATCAGGCGGACACATCAGAGAGATACATCATAGATTATCCGGCGTATTACCACAATCGCAGCGTGTTTCAACTTCTGATATACACCAGACGATGCAGCCCTCTTAAAATGAGTTGCTCATTTACAGATCAATCCAATAGATCACGTGTTCGTCATTAGTGTCGTTTCAACAACAATATAGTCTGAAGTTTCACCATTGTTAGGCATGATTAATTCTAGTACTAGTAACATCCTATAAGCAAACATGTGATACATATATTATATGATGAGTAACGTATCCTACATAAATCTCAACTTTTGCATCTTAAATAATGTCGAGCCTCTGAACCTGTAATCTTGTTATCGCATCATTACCACTAGGCATAAAGAAATACATCATGCGGATGTCTACTGATTCGATTCGGAATTTTTTAGATTTCTAATGCATTTATTGATAAGTAATTTCAATCGATACCAACTAAACACAGTCTTATAAATAAATCTCAATAAACTTGTGGCAGTCATCGCAAGTGTGAATTAAAAAGCTTTTCAACAACAAAATATATTTTTCGCATTCATAGGGTGTTACTCAATTTTTAAAACATTATTTATATTGCTAAGTGTCATTTCGCCGGACGCTTCTTAAGTACAGACTGTGATGTTAGCTGTTGAACATTCCCATGGAATATCATTACCAGAGCTCTGCGTTAGCTTGCTATGTTATTTGTAATGGGGAACCTGTTGGTCGGTGGGTAATGGGATGCTGGTGGTTGCGTAGAGTGGTCCTTGTATGGGCCAAATCTACAACTCACCACTTATGCCCGGATTTCGCCCAGAAGAGAGGCAGGAATGGCTTGGTCCAGTCAATCGGACGGTGGTAACATGCAGTATGATACTTTCAGCATTGTGTTCTTTATCTCCGTCTTGTTCTCATCAGCATCGATTTCCCTAATCCCCTATTTATCCTAGAAGGCGGCTGTTTAATGAGGTCTTATCTATTCACCTTTGTAGGCACCATACAACACATGAGTAATGGTTTACATTTAATAGGTTATTTGTCAGATCCTTAGGTCTGTAAACGATGTTTGGAAGGAGCGCTATGGGTTTTTTTTGCATCAGAAACGGAGTCAAGAATAATCGATTGTCCCATAAGCAAGCTCAGAATCAGCCGTTGCGATGTGGGATCATTCACAAGAGTGACGATGCCCATATTCAATTCTAGTTTGCCAAGTCGTGCCTGTTATCATGCTAAAGCAATTGTACCATCATAATGACGTTTTGTTGGAACTGCGTCATATGATTTGAGTTAGCAAGAGCAATACATCAAATGCGGTGTTTTGGGTTTGACAATTGAAAATGAAGAATTATTTTTACATGGCTCCGTTGACATGTGCTGTGCGAAATGTCGTATAGCGATTATCAGAAATTATGAATAGTTCAATATTTTCCCAACGATTCATCTTCACCTGCAGTATATCAAGAGCTGATATCAAAGATTTTGGTTACATGCTTCTCTAAACAGATTACAAGGCTTCCTGTCAATCTTCTACCACCCTACGAGCTGTTGATAATTCGACGACAGAATATGGATCGGCCACTTAATATGATTCTTTCAAACGGCTTCTGCCACCTAAATCAGATATGCTGATTCCACATAAACACGTCTGAAGAACAATTGGATATGCTGTTACCTTCCGAATAATACCAAGTATATAAGACTGCACCTAAATTAGTCTTTTATTGGCATCTCCTTTGTATAGATACTATACATGCAATGTCATCATCCTAACCACCATATATGGCTGAGAAGTTTTCTGCAATGCTTTATATAATGCTATGTCATCACATTTTAATTTGTTTAGTAAGATGATGTGGTATAGCGCGAAAAATAACCATCTTGGGGCATAGCATTGATCCGCATAAATCTCGATGAAATGTGTAGCTCGTTGCAAAAAGGCCAACCGCTTTAACACTGATAAAGAAGGTATCATCATTAAGTATTATGACACAGCAGTAAATGTAGATCAATGCGACAAACATATCACACATTTTATTGACGTACTTACTGGCTTCTCATTGCTCGTTGGTAATGTATGACAAACAAATGCAAACCAGACTCACGTAAGGTATGAAAATGCATGTTAACGCTGTAAATAAATAACCGTGTCATGGTAGGTTGAAGTAGAGTTGGGCAATACAGGCGTCCAGCTAAAACAGAAAGGATCTAATTCAGTGGGTATGAGTCTCCCATAATATTTATGAATCATCTTTCCTCCAAAGATGCTCACGCAACACGGCCGACAATGGGTTGTGCGTGGGAGTTTGGGGGACCGAACCGAAGCCGAACATATCAACCGTTCCTATTCATATTGGACTCGTTACCGTCTGACTGAATATTTTGTGATACAGATAATGGACACAACAGAGCAGACTTATTCTTTAAAGCGCGTCATAATGGATATTGGATGATAAATTAACTTGATTGTTAACTTCTTGATAAATTGATGTTTCACATATGGTCGCGATTCATCTGTACGATATAACAAAGCTACATAACAAAGGTTATTGCGTAAAATACGAATTGAATGCAATCTACGAGGTACATCGATTACGATGTGTGAGCGCCTGTCACATTAAGCCGCTACTGGGTGCGGCTATATTGGATGTCGCAACCTGCAATCAAATTAGGCTATCAATCAGTTCCTTCTCATACTGTTCCTCATATATAGGATAAGCGCTTTTGCACTACAAAGGGTTGTCACATCAACCTTCTGCTAATATCAGGCGGACACATCAGAGAGATACATCATAGATTATCCGGCGTATTACCACAATCGCAGCGTGTTTCAACTTCTGATATACACCAGACGATGCAGCCCTCTTAAAATGAGTTGCTCATTTACAGATCAATCCAATAGATCACGTGTTCGTCATTAGTGTCGTTTCAACAACAATATAGTCTGAAGTTTCACCATTGTTAGGCATGATTAATTCTAGTACTAGTAACATCCTATAAGCAAACATGTGATACATATATTATATGATGAGTAACGTATCCTACATAAATCTCAACTTTTGCATCTTAAATAATGTCGAGCCTCTGAACCTGTAATCTTGTTATCGCATCATTACCACTAGGCATAAAGAAATACATCATGCGGATGTCTACTGATTCGATTCGGAATTTTTTAGATTTCTAATGCATTTATTGATAAGTAATTTCAATCGATACCAACTAAACACAGTCTTATAATAAATCTCAATAAACTTGTGGCAGTCATCGCAAGTGTGAATTAAAAAGCTTTTCAACAACAAAATATATTTTTCGCATTCATAGGGTGTTACTCAATTTTTAAACATTATTTATATTGCTAAGTGTCATTTCGCCGGACGCTTCTTAAGTACAGACTGTGATGTTAGCTGTTGAACATTCCCATGGAATATCATTACCAGAGCTCTGCGTTAGCTTGCTATGTTATTTGTAATGGGGAACCTGTTGGTCGGTGGGTAATGGGATGCTGGTGGTTGCGTAGAGTGGTCCTTGTATGGGCCAAATCTACAACTCACCACTTATGCCCGGATTTCGCCCAGAAGAGAGGCAGGAATGGCTTGGTCCAGTCAATCGGACGGTGGTAACATGCAGTATGATACTTTCAGCATTGTGTTCTTTATATCTCCGTCTTGTTCTCATCAGCATCGATTTCCCTAATCCCCTATTTATCCTAGAAGGCGGCTGTTTAATGAGGTCTTATCTATTCACCTTTGTAGGCACCATACAACACATGAGTAATGGTTTACATTTAATAGGTTATTTGTCAGATCCTTAGGTCTGTAAACGATGTTTGGAAGGAGCGCTATGGGTTTTTTTTGCATCAGAAACGGAGTCAAGAATAATCGATTGTCCCATAAGCAAGCTCAGAATCAGCCGTTGCGATGTGGGATCATTCACAAGAGTGACGATGCCCATATTCAATTCTAGTTTGCCAAGTCGTGCCTGTTATCATGCTAAAGCAATTGTACCATCATAATGACGTTTTGTTGGAACTGCGTCATATGATTTGAGTTAGCAAGAGCAATACATCAAATGCGGTGTTTTGGGTTTGACAATTGAAAATGAAGAATTATTTTTACATGGCTCCGTTGACATGTGCTGTGCGAAATGTCGTATAGCGATTATCGAATCAGAAATTATGAATAGTTCAATATTTTCCCAACGATTCATCTTCACCTGCAGTATATCAAGAGCTGATATCAAAGATTTTGGTTACATGCTTCTCTAAACAGATTACAAGGCTTCCTGTCAATCTTCTACCACCCTACGAGCTGTTGATAATTCGACGACAGAATATGGATCGGCCACTTAATATGATTCTTTCAAACGGCTTCTGCCACCTAAATCAGATATGCTGATTCCACATAAACACGTCTGAAGAACAATTGGATATGCTGTTACCTTCCGAATAATACCAAGTATATAAGACTGCACCTAAATTAGTCTTTTATTGGCATCTCCTTTGTATAGATACTATACATGCAATGTCATCATCCTAACCACCATATATGGCTGAGAAGTTTTCTGCAATGCTTTATATAATGCTATGTCATCACATTTAATTTGTTTAGTAAGATGATGTGGTATAGCGCGAAAAATAACCATCTTGGGGCATAGCATTGATCCGCATAAATCTCGATGAAATGTGTAGCTCGTTGCAAAAAGGCCAACCGCTTTAACACTGATAAAGAAGGTATCATTAAGTATTATGACACAGCAGTAAATGTAGATCAATGCGACAAACATATCACATTTTATTGACGTACTTACTGGCTTCTCATTGCTCGTTGGTAATGTATGACAAACAAATGCAAACCAGACTCACGTAAGGTATGAAAATGCATGTTAACGCTGTAAATAAATAACCGTGTCATGGTAGGTTGAAGTAGAGTTGGGCAATACAGGCGTCCAGCTAAAACAGAAAGGATCTAATTCAGTGGGTATGAGTCTCCCATAATATTTATGAATCATCTTTCCTCCAAAGATGCTCACGCAACACGGCCGACAATGGGTTGTGCGTGGGAGTTTGGGGGACCGAACCGAAGCCGAACATATCAACCGTTCCTATTCATATTGGACTCGTTACCGTCTGACTGAATATTTTGTGATACAGATAATGGACACAACAGAGCAGACTTATTCTTTAAAGCGCGTCATAATGGATATTGGATGATAAATTAACTTGATTGTTAACTTCTTGATAAATTGATGTTTCACATATGGTCGCGATTCATCTGTACGATATAACAAAGCTACATAACAAAGGTTATTGCGTAAAATACGAATTGAATGCAATCTACGAGGTACATCGATTACGATGTGTGAGCGCCTGTCACATTAAGCCGCTACTGGGTGCGGCTATATTGGATGTCGCAACCTGCAATCAAATTAGGCTATCAATCAGTTCCTTCTCATACTGTTCCTCATATATAGGATAAGCGCTTTTGCACTACAAAGGGTTGTCACATCAACCTTCTGCTAATATCAGGCGGACACATCAGAGAGATACATCATAGATTATCCGGCGTATTACCACAATCGCAGCGTGTTTCAACTTCTGATATACACCAGACGATGCAGCCCTCTTAAAATGAGTTGCTCATTTACAGATCAATCCAATAGATCACGTGTTCGTCATTAGTGTCGTTTCAACAACAATATAGTCTGAAGTTTCACCATTGTTAGGCATGATTAATTCTAGTACTAGTAACATCCTATAAGCAAACATGTGATACATATATTATATGATGAGTAACGTATCCTACATAAATCTCAACTTTTGCATCTTAAATAATGTCGAGCCTCTGAACCTGTAATCTTGTTATCGCATCATTACCACTAGGCATAAAGAAATACATCATGCGGATGTCTACTGATTCGATTCGGAATTTTTTAGATTTCTAATGCATTTATTGATAAGTAATTTCAATCGATACCAACTAAACACAGTCTTATAAATAAATCTCAATAAACTTGTGGCAGTCATCGCAAGTGTGAATTAAAAAGCTTTTCAACAACAAAATATATTTTTCGCATTCATAGGGTGTTACTCAATTTTTAAACATTATTTATATTGCTAAGTGTCATTTCGCCGGACGCTTCTTAAGTACAGACTGTGATGTTAGCTGTTTGAACATTCCCATGGAATATCATTACCAGAGCTCTGCGTTAGCTTGCTATGTTATTTGTAATGGGGAACCTGTTGGTCGGTGGGTAATGGGATGCTGGTGGTTGCGTAGAGTGGTCCTTGTATGGGCCAAATCTACAACTCACCACTTATGCCCGGATTTCGCCCAGAAGAGAGGCAGGAATGGCTTGGTCCAGTCAATCGGACGGTGGTAACATGCAGTATGATACTTTCAGCATTGTGTTCTTTATCTCCGTCTTGTTCTCATCAGCATCGATTTCCCTAATCCCCTATTTATCCTAGAAGGCGGCTGTTTAATGAGGTCTTATCTATTCACCTTTGTAGGCACCATACAACACATGAGTAATGGTTTACATTTAATAGGTTATTTGTCAGATCCTTAGGTCTGTAAACGATGTTTGGAAGGAGCGCTATGGGTTTTTTTGCATCAGAAACGGAGTCAAGAATAATCGATTGTCCCATAAGCAAGCTCAGAATCAGCCGTTGCGATGTGGGATCATTCACAAGAGTGACGATGCCCATATTCAATTCTAGTTTGCCAAGTCGTGCCTGTTATCATGCTAAAGCAATTGTACCATCATAATGACGTTTTGTTGGAACTGCGTCATATGATTTGAGTTAGCAAGAGCAATACATCAAATGCGGTGTTTTGGGTTTGACAATTGAAAATGAAGAATTATTTTTACATGGCTCCGTTGACATGTGCTGTGCGAAATGTCGTATAGCGATTATCAGAAATTATGAATAGTTCAATATTTTCCCAACGATTCATCTTCACCTGCAGTATATCAAGAGCTGATATCAAAGATTTTGGTTACATGCTTCTCTAAACAGATTACAAGGCTTCCTGTCAATCTTCTACCACCCTACGAGCTGTTGATAATTCGACGACAGAATATGGATCGGCCACTTAATATGATTCTTTCAAACGGCTTCTGCCACCTAAATCAGATATGCTGATTCCACATAAACACGTCTGAAGAACAATTGGATATGCTGTTACCTTCCGAATAATACCAAGTATATAAGACTGCACCTAAATTAGTCTTTTATTGGCATCTCCTTTGTATAGATACTATACATGCAATGTCATCATCCTAACCACCATATATGGCTGAGAAGTTTTCTGCAATGCTTTATATAATGCTATGTCATCACATTTTAATTTGTTTAGTAAGATGATGTGGTATAGCGCGAAAAATAACCATCTTGGGGCATAGCATTGATCCGCATAAATCTCGATGAAATGTGTAGCTCGTTGCAAAAAGGCCAACCGCTTTAACACTGATAAAGAAGGTATCATTAAGTATTATGACACAGCAGCAGTAAATGTAGATCAATGCGACAAACATATCACACATTTTATTGACGTACTTACTGGCTTCTCATTGCTCGTTGGTAATGTATGACAAACAAATGCAAACCAGACTCACGTAAGGTATGAAAATGCATGTTAACGCTGTAAATAAATAACCGTGTCATGGTAGGTTGAAGTAGAGTTGGGCAATACAGGCGTCCAGCTAAAACAGAAAGGATCTAATTCAGTGGGTATGAGTCTCCCATAATATTTATGAATCATCTTTCCTCCAAAGATGCTCACGCAACACGGCCGACAATGGGTTGTGCGTGGGAGTTTGGGGGACCGAACCGAAGCCGAACATATCAACCGTTCCTATTCATATTGGACTCGTTACCGTCTGACTGAATATTTTGTGATACAGATAATGGACACAACAGAGCAGACTTATTCTTTAAAGCGCGTCATAATGGATATTGGATGATAAATTAACTTGATTGTTAACTTCTTGATAAATTGATGTTTCACATATGGTCGCGATTCATCTGTACGATATAACAAAGCTACATAACAAAGGTTATTGCGTAAAATACGAATTGAATGCAATCTACGAGGTACATCGATTACGATGTGTGAGCGCCTGTCACATTAAGCCGCTACTGGGTGCGGCTATATTGGATGTCGCAACCTGCAATCAAATTAGGCTATCAATCAGTTCCTTCTCATACTGTTCCTCATATATAGGATAAGCGCTTTTGCACTACAAAGGGTTGTCACATCAACCTTCTGCTAATATCAGGCGGACACATCAGAGAGATACATCATAGATTATCCGGCGTATTACCACAATCGCAGCGTGTTTCAACTTCTGATATACACCAGACGATGCAGCCCTCTTAAAATGAGTTGCTCATTTACAGATCAATCCAATAGATCACGTGTTCGTCATTAGTGTCGTTTCAACAACAATATAGTCTGAAGTTTCACCATTGTTAGGCATGATTAATTCTAGTACTAGTAACATCCTATAAGCAAACATGTGATACATATATTATATGATGAGTAACGTATCCTACATAAATCTCAACTTTTGCATCTTAAATAATGTCGAGCCTCTGAACCTGTAATCTTGTTATCGCATCATTACCACTAGGCATAAAGAAATACATCATGCGGATGTCTACTGATTCGATTCGGAATTTTTTAGATTTCTAATGCATTTATTGATAAGTAATTTCAATCGATACCAACTAAACACAGTCTTATAAATAAATCTCAATAAACTTGTGGCAGTCATCGCAAGTGTGAATTAAAAAGCTTTTCAACAACAAAATATATTTTTCGCATTCATAGGGTGTTACTCAATTTTAAAACATTATTTATATTGCTAAGTGTCATTTCGCCGGACGCTTCTTAAGTACAGACTGTGATGTTAGCTGTTGAACATTCCCATGGAATATCATTACCAGAGCTCAGCGTTAGCTTGCTATGTTATTTGTAATGGGGAACCTGTTGGTCGGTGGGTAATGGGATGCTGGTGGTTGCGTAGAGTGGTCCTTGTATGGGCCAAATCTACAACTCACCACTTATGCCCGGATTTTGCCCAGAAGAGAGGCAGGAATGGCTTGGTCCAGTCAATCGGACGGTGGTAATATGATGTATGATTCTTTCAGCATTGTGCTCCGTCTTGTTCTCATCAGCATCGATTTCCCTAATCCCCTATTTATCCTAGAAGGCGGCTGTTTAATGAGGTCTTATCTATTCACCTTTGTAGGCACCATACAACACATGAGTAATGGTTTACATTTAATAGGTTATTTGTCAGATCCTTAGGTCTGTAAACGATGTTTGGAAGGAGCGCTATGGGTTTTTTTGCATCAGAAACGGAGTCAAGAATAATCGATTGTCCCATAAGCAAGCTCAGAATCAGCCGTTGCGATGTGGGATCATTCACAAGAGTGACGATGCCCATATTCAATTCTAGTTTGCCAAGTCGTGCCTGTTATCATGCTAAAGCAATTGTACCATCATAATGACGTTTTGTTGGAACTGCGTCATATGATTTGAGTTAGCAAGAGCAATACATCAAATGCGGTGTTTTGGGTTTGACAATTGAAAATGAAGAATTATTTTTACATGGCTCCGTTGACATGCGCTGTGCGAAATGTCGAATAGCGATTATCAGAAATTATGAATAGTTCAATATTTTCCCAACGATTCATCTTCACCTGCAGTATATCAAGAGCTGATATCGAAGATTTTGGTTACATGCTTCTCTAAACAGATTACAAGGCTTCCTGTCAATCTTCTACCACCCTACGAGCTGTTGATAATTCGACGACAGAATATGGATCGGCCACTTAATATGATTCTTTCAAACGGCTTCTGCCACCTAAATCAGATATGCTGATTCCACATAAACACGTCTGAAGAACAATTGGATATGCTGTTACCTTCCGAATAATACCAAGTATATAAGACTGCACCTAAATTAGTCTTTTATTGGCATCTCCTTTGTATAGATACTATACATGCAATGTCATCATCCTAACCACCATATATGGCTGAGAAGTTTTCTGCAATGCTTTATATAATGCTATGTCATCACATTTTAATTTGTTTAGTAAGATGATGTGGTATAGCGCGAAAAATAACCATCTTGGGGCATAGCATTGATCCGCATAAATCTCGATGAAATGTGTAGCTCGTTGCAAAAAGGCCAACCGCTTTAACACTGATAAAGAAGGTATCATTAAGTATTATGACACAGCAGTAAATGTAGATCAATGCGACAAACATATCACACATTTTATTGACGTACTTACTGGCTTCTCATTGCTCGTTGGTAATGTATGACAAACAAATGCAAACCAGACTCACGTAAGGTATGAAAATGCATGTTAACGCTGTAAATAAATAACCGTGTCATGGTAGGTTGAAGTAGAGTTGGGCAATACAGGCGTCCAGCTAAAACAGAAAGGATCTAATTCAGTGGGTATGAGTCTCCCATAATATTTATGAATCATCTTTCCTCCAAAGATGCTCACGCAACACGGCCGACAATGGGTTGTGCGTGGGAGTTTGGGGGACCGAACCGAAGCCGAACATATCAACCGTTCCTATTCATATTGGACTCGTTACCGTCTGACTGAATATTTTGTGATACAGATAATGGACACAACAGAGCAGACTTATTCTTTAAAGCGCGTCATAATGGATATTGGATGATAAATTAACTTGATTGTTAACTTCTTGATAAATTGATGTTTCACATATGGTCGCGATTCATCTGTACGATATAACAAAGCTACATAACAAAGGTTATTGCGTAAAATACGAATTGAATGCAATCTACGAGGTACATCGATTACGATGTGTGAGCGCCTGTCACATTAAGCCGCTACTGGGTGCGGCTATATTGGATGTCGCAACCTGCAATCAAATTAGGCTATCAATCAGTTCCTTCTCATACTCTTCCTCATATATAGGATAAGCGCTTTTGCACTACAAAGGGTTGTCACATCAACCTTCTGCTAATACCAGGCGGACACATCAGAGAGATACATCATAGATTATCCGGCGTATTACCACAATCGCAGCGTGTTTCAACTTCTGATATACACCAGACGATGCAGCCCTCTTAAAATGAGTTGCTCATTTACAGATCAATCCAATAGATCACGTGTTCGTCATTAGTGTCGTTTCAACAACAATATAGTCTGAAGTTTCACCATTGTTAGGCATGATTAATTCTAGTACTAGTAACATCCTATAGGCAAACATGTGATACATATATTATATGATGAGTAACGTATCCTACATAAATCTCAACTTTTGCATCTTAAATAATGTCGAGCCTCTGAACCTGTAATCTTGTTATCGCATCATTACCACTAGGCATAAAGAAATACATCATGCGGATGTCTACTGATTCGATTCGGAATTTTTTAGATTTCTAATGCATTATTGATAAGTAATTTCAATCGATACCAACTAAACACAGTCTTATAAATAAATCTCAATAAACTTGTGGCAGTCATCGCAAGTGTGAATTAAAAAGCTTTTCAACAACAAAATATATTTTTCGCATTCATAGGGTGTTACTCAATTTTAAAACATTATTTATATTGCTAAGTGTCATTTCGCCGGACGCTTCTTAAGTACAGACTGTGATGTTAGCTGTTGAACATTCCCATGGAAATATCATTACCAGAGCTCTGCGTTAGCTTGCTATGTTATTTGTAATGGGGAACCTGTTGGTCGGTGGGTAATGGGATGCTGGTGGTTGCGTAGAGTGGTCCTTGTATGGGCCAAATCTACAACTCACCACTTATGCCAGGATTTCGCCCAGAAGAGAGGCAGGAATGGCTTGGTCCAGTCAATCGGACGGTGGTAACATGCAGTATGATACTTTCAGCATTGTGTTCTTTATCTCCGTCTTGTTCTCATCAGCATCGATTTCCCTATCCCCTATTTATCCTAGAAGGCGGCTGTTTAATGAGGTCTTATCTATTCACCTTTGTAGGCACCATACAACACATGAGTAATGGTTTACATTTAATAGGTTATTTGTCAGATCCTTAGGTCTGTAAACGATGTTTGGAAGGAGCGCTATGGGTTTTTTTTGCATCAGAAACGGAGTCAAGAATAATCGATTGTCCCATAAGCAAGCTCAGAATCAGCCGTTGCGATTTGGGATCATTCACAAGAGTGACGATGCCCATATTCAATTCTAGTTTGCCAAGTCGTGCCTGTTATCATGCTAAAGCAATTGTACCATCATAATGACGTTTTGTTGGAACTGCGTCATATGATTTGAGTTAGCAAGAGCAATACATCAAATGCGGTGTTTTGGGTTTGACAATTGAAAATGAAGAATTATTTTTACATGGCTCCGTTGACATGTGCTGTGCGAAATGTCGAATAGCGATTATCAGAAATTATGAATAGTTCAATATTTTCCCAACGATTCATCTTCACCTGCAGTATATCAAGAGCTGATATCGAAGATTTTGGTTACATGCTTCTCTAAACAGATTACAAGGCTTCCTGTCAATCTTCTACCACCCTACGAGCTGTTGATAATTCGACGACAGAATATGGATCGGCCACTTAATATGATTCTTTCAAACGGCTTCTGCCACCTAAATCAGATATGCTGATTCCACATAAACACGTCTGAAGAACAATTGGATATGCTGTTACCTTCCGAATAATACCAAGTATATAAGACTGCACCTAAATTAGTCTTTTATTGGCATCTCCTTTGTATAGATACTATACATGCAATGTCATCATCCTAACCACCATATATGGCTGAGAAGTTTTCTGCAATGCTTTATATAATGCTATGTCATCACATTTTAATTTGTTTAGTAAGATGATGTGGTATAGCGCGAAAAATAACCATCTTGGGGCATAGCATTGATCCGCATAAATCTCGATGAAATGTGTAGCTCGTTGCAAAAAGGCCAACCGCTTTAACACTGATAAAGAAGGTATCATTAAGTATTATGACACAGCAGTAAATGTAGATCAATGCGACAAACATATCACACATTTTATTGACGTACTTACTGGCTTCTCATTGCTCGTTGGTAATGTATGACAAACAAATGCAAACCAGACTCACGTAAGGTATGAAAATGCATGTTAACGCTGTAAATAAATAACCGTGTCATGGTAGGTTGAAGTAGAGTTGGGCAATACAGGCGTCCAGCTAAAACAGAAAGGATCTAATTCAGTGGGTATGAGTCTCCCATAATATTTATGAATCATCTTTCCTCCAAAGATGCTCACGCAACACGGCCGACAATGGGTTGTGCGTGGGAGTTTGGGGGACCGAACCGAAGCCGAACATATCAACCGTTCCTATTCATATTGGACTCGTTACCGTCTGACTGAATATTTTGTGATACAGATAATGGACACAACAGAGCAGACTTATTCTTTAAAGCGCGTCATAATGGATATTGGATGATAAATTAACTTGATTGTTAACTTCTTGATAAATTGATGTTTCACATATGGTCGCGATTCATCTGTACGATATAACAAAGCTACATAACAAAGGTTATTGCGTAAAATACGAATTGAATGCAATCTACGAAGTACATCGATTACGATGTGTGAGCGCCTGTCACATTAAGCCGCTACTGGGTGCGGCTATATTGGATGTCGCAACCTGCAATCAAATGAGGCTATCAATCAGTTCCTTCTCATACTCTTCCTCATATATAGGATAAGCGCTTTTGCACTACAAAGGGTTGTCACATCAACCTTCTGCTAATATCAGGCGGACACATCAGAGAGATACATCATAGATTATCCTGTGTATTACCACAATCGCAGCGTGTTTCAACTTGTTGACCGCATTTCCGATATACACCAGACGATGCAGCCCTCTTAAAATGAGTTGCTCATTTACAGATCAATCCAATAGATCACGTGTTCGTCATTAGTGTCGTTTCAACAACAATATAGTCTGAAGTTTCACCATTGTTAGGCATGATTAATTCTAGTACTAGTAACATCCTATAGGCAAACATGTGATACATATATTATATGATGAGTAACGTATCCTATATAAATCTCAACTTTTGCAATTTATATAATGTCGAGCCTCTGAACCTGTAATCTTATTATCGCATCATTACCACTAGGCATAAAGAAATACATCATGCGGATGTCTACTGATTCGGTTCGGAATTTTTTAGATTTCTAATGCTTTTATTGATAAGTAATTTCAATCGATACCAATTAAACACAGTCTTATAAATAAATCTTGTTAAACTTGTGGCAGTCATCGCAAATGTGAATTAAAGAGCTTTTCAACAACAAAATATATTTTTCGCATTCATAGGGTGTTACTCAATTTTTAAACTATATTTATATTGCTAAGCGTCATTTCGCTGGACGCTTCTTAAGTACAGACTGTGATGTTAGCTGTTGAACATTCCCATGGTGCCAGGAATATCATTACCAGAGCTCTGCTTTAGCTTGCTATGTCATTTGTAATGGGGAACCTGTTGGTCGTGGGTTGCAACTCGGTGGGTAATGGGATGCTGGTGGTTGCGTAGAGTGGTCCTTGACAGGGCCAAATCTACAACTCACCACTTTTGCCCGGATTTCGCCCAGAAGAGAGGCAGGAATGGCTTGGTCCAGTCAATCGGACGGTGGTAATATGATGTATGATTCTTTCAGCATTGTGTTCTTTATCTCCGTCTTGTTCTCATCAGCATCGATTTCCCTGATCCCCTATTTATCCTAGAAGGCGGCTGTTTAATGAGGTCTTATCTATTCACCTTTGTAGGCACCATACAACACATGAGTAATGGTTTACATTTAACAGGTTATTTGTCAGATCCTTAGGTCTGTAAACGATGTTTAGAAGGAGCGCTATGGTTTTTTTTTGCATCAGAAACGGAGTCAAGAATAATCGATTGTCCCATAAGCAAGCTCAGAATCAGCCGTTGCGATTTGGGATCATTCACAAGAGTGACGATGCCCATATTCAATTCTAGTTTGCCAAGTCGTGCCTGTTATCATGCTAAAGCAATTGTACCATCATAATGACTTTTTGTTGGAACTGCGTCATATGATTTGAGTTAGCAAGAGCAATACATCAAATGCGGTGTTTTGGGTTTGACAATTGAAAATGAAGAATTATTTTTACATGGCTCCGTTGACATGTGCTGTGCGAAATGTCGTATAGCGATTATCAGAAATTATGAATAGTTCAATATTTTCCCAACGATTCATCTTCACCTGCAGTATATCAAGAGCTGATATCGAAGATTTTGGTTACATGCTTCTCTAAACAGATTACAAGGCTTCCTGTCAATCTTCTACCACCCTACGAGCTGTTGATAATTCGACGACAGAATATGGATCGGCCACTTAATATGATTCTTTCAAACGGCTTCTGCCACCTAAATCAGATATGCTGATTCCACATAAACACGTCTGAAGAACAATTGGATATGCTGTTACCTTCCGAATAATACCAAGTATATAAGACTGCACCTAAATTAGTCTTTTATTGGCATCTCCTTTGTATAGATACTATACATGCAATGTCATCATCCTTACCACCATATATGGCTGAGAAGTTTTCTGCAACGCTTTATATAATGCTATGTCATCACATTGTAATTTGTTTAGTAAGATGATGTGGTATAGCGCGAAAAATAACCATCTTGGGGCATAGCATTGATCCGCATAAATCTCGATGAAATGTGTAGCTCGTTGCAAAAGGCCAACCGCTTTAACACTGATAAAGAAGGTATCATTAAGTATTATGACACAGCAGTAAATGTAGATCAATGCGACAAACATATCACACATTTTATTGACGTACTTACTGGCTTCTCATTGCTCGTTGGTAATGTATGACAAACAAATGCAAACCAGACTCACGTAAGGTATGAAAATGCATGTTAACGCTGTAAATAAATAACCGTGTCATGGTAGGTTGAAGTAGAGTTGGGCAATACAGGCGTCCAGCTAAAACAGAAAGGATCTAATTCAGTGGGTATGTGTCTCCCATAATATTTATGAATCATCTTTCCTCCAAAGATGCTCACGCAACACAGCCGACAATGGGTTGTGCGTGGGAGTTTGGGGGATCGAACCGAAGCCGAATATATCAACCGTTCCTATTCATATTGGACTCGTTACCGTCTGACTGCTTTTCGTCCGTTCTTTTTCCTCTGTATAGTTAAAAGCGGAGATAAATAATTGATATGAATATAAAAAAATCTACATGAGAACGGATTTACTGATGCATGTTAAATATCACTATCCCTTTGCACTCAACAGGCCAGCTTGCTCAATGATGTACCATTATTGTAGCACACTTTCTCTCCAGACGCTATTGGCAGCACGGAGAGACAGTAACCCATATCTGCTAGATCAAGAAAGGCTTTCAAGAATAATGGTTTGCAATGCTGTTTATCATATCCCTTTTTGCCAATCCGTCCAAATCTACACACATTCAATAATAAATATACCAGCGTATAATAAGTTTCAATTCCTCTAAATTATACTAAATGTATATATGTCGGAGTAATATACGGTTTCATCTAATGTTTGCGCGCCTCTGTGTAGCAACGTAGCAGAGTATTACAGCAGAAGAATAAAAGTAACGGACTGTAGTACACTGTAGCAATGATAACATGTGTTCAGAGAGGTTTAATTGATACATGCTGCCGCTTGTGGCTTTATACGGCTGGCATTGTATACAATACAGCGTTAGCACAATGCCCTGTTGAGGAATGCGGAACACGTGAGCTCACATTATGAGCATTAATGCAAAAACGTACGCAAACCATGCACGCCGACCCATAAGGAGGAGCCTACATCTGTTACAAGATATCGTGTCTTGAGTTTAACCGCACAGCTTACTGTGCTGCTGTGTTGGATGGCATCATCTGATCTGATTATTGTTGCCAGATTTGTATGTATATTACGTGAGCAAAACACGTAAATTGTGACATAATGCATGAATTGTAGTCATTATTCTACTTTTGTTGGCGCTTTGTCTATAAATGCACTTATTTCGAGGGAAAATCTGGCTCAATCCTCAATTTGGCATGAAACTTAAATACATGAGATGTTATTAAATAAGAGTAACAGCAATACCAAGGGTAACTGAAATGGTCTACAAATTTTGCTGAAACATCAAATCATACTTATTTCTTACCTCTAAGATCCATGTCAAACAGTAATTTGACACTGCTTATTATTCAACTTCAACGCAACCATACATGGAATCACAAATTACACTTATATTCATTCAATGCTATTCGATGCTCATCAATATAATTCTCGCACTACTGCAATTGAAACTTATACATATCAGAAACCAAACGGCATCTTGACATTAACTTAAGTATGCGAAGAACACTTGAGCAGGCGTGTTGTATATTTGCAAAACATAATATTGACGTATACAATGTCAAACGTTGAGCTTCGTGATGTCTATCATTGTATGATCGCGCAATGAGAGCATTTTAACATCGCAAAGGTTGAATAAGGAGGCAATCATAGCTGACAAATAAAAAGCAATATCTAGGCCATATACCATTCTAATCGCAAATACTTTGTCCCAGTAAGGAAGTCTTTGTATAGAGCACCTCGGAGGATAATCGTTTAAGCAGTTCCTTATTCTCGGTATATGATATTGTAGCCAACATTGTAGGATATCTGAGGCTTTTTGAACAGCTTGATTGCCGAACGGGAATTGTAATCTCGTTTTCCTAAAACCATACTTCCGTTCTTTTATTTCCCATCATAAGCATTGAGGTCATCATTTAGCCCCTTGTTTCAGTAAGTATTGTTGTTTGCATTCGCCACTGGGTGTGGTTATCTTGGACGTCTGAACCTGCAATCAAATGAGGCTGCCAAATAATTCCTTCACACATTATTCCTCATTTATGGGACAAAGCTATTGCATTACGAAGGATAGTCACATCAAATATTTTACCAATATCATGCGGATACACTAGCGAGATACATCAGCGAGATACACTTTTGTGATATCTTGGGGTGACACATCGATGTGATACATCTGGTGATACTTTATGATGATACATAATATGAAGGTGATACACTGGGTTGCTACATAAGGGTGAAATATCTTAATTATACATAGGAGTGATACATTAGGGTGCTATATGGGGTTGACACATCGTGGTGATGCAGCAGAGTGATGCGTCAAATTGACACATCAATGTGATACAGTGGAGGGATACGTCAAACTGACACATCAGGGTGATACAATGGAGTGATACGTCAATTTGATACACCAGGGTGATAAGTAAAAGTGTTACGTCCAATTCATACATCACGGTCATACATCACGGTCAAATGCAGTTTCTATAGTTATAAACTTTGGCCAGTTTCTCATGTAAAGAATATTTACTGTTACGCCATCACCAATGTGTGAAATATGATGGGGTATATTTCTTCCTGCGATTTTACACGGTGACTGGCTTTAGCTATGAGCAGACTGTTTTCTTAAGTTTCTCAAGTATACAAATGTCAAAACACAAATAATTCCACCGCCATAATATGTTCGCGTCATCTGAACACACGAGTTTTAAATTAAATAACTTTATTATCAACTTGGATTCGACAGTGAAATCGGGTAGAATCCGCGCACTAGTTCCGTCCCCGGGATATCACAAGTGTTGTCGTGGTGGGGGGGGGGAGCAATTATTTATTTTTGTCCTCCATGTGATTATCGTTCGTCATAAATAAATTTTGCTGCTGCGTGTTCTAACTGAATACATTAATTAGCGACTCCTTGCGGTTTGGGTAAGTTATATAAAATGTGGGTTTGTTGCTGTTTGAGGTTATTGTGTAAACATATAGGTAAGTTGTATACCGAAAATTCTTCAGCGTTTCAACAGGCTATTGCTTAGCGCAAACGGTTTCTAAAAATTCACCAACAGTGGCAAAGGTCTTGATTTATTTATGCTGCGTGGTCACGAAGAGAGTTGGGTTCATAGGGTTCTGTTGTGTCACTAGCAATTGCAAGCACCGTGTGATTTGTCGCTACCGTTGTCTAGCTTGAACAATATGAAATTGTGAAATAACCTTGAAGTAATGGTATGCATGCAATATCAGCAAAATATAGCATATAGCAAACCATGGTAGTCATGACAACTTCATTCCCTAAATAATTTCATAACGCGCTTAATGGCACAGACTATTCATTTACACGTATATACGTGCATACATTACGATGCAAAGCGGGTGCTAAGAGATCCCATCAAGATACTAGAAATGAAGAAGTATACTGATATCCTAGTGCCTTAAGTGAGTACTTTTACGTTTGCCTGTGAAGAATAACAAGAGTATTGACAAATGAGTTTCATATTAGATGCTTCAGTTAGGTTAGAGTGGGCTTCCAGCCCACAACCACTCCCCAGTGATCACCCAGCGGTCAACTTATAATAGTATTGTATGGCGTATCAGCAATATAAGAAGGACTTTGTACTGACCCTATATGTACAACTTCATTTACTAAGTAACCAAAGTATTAACTTCAAATAGCAATGTCAACATTCAATATATATGTATTATAATTTTCACAGTAGATAACCCATCGAGGTGGCTGCATTTAAAATTGAGTTCAACACGAACTCAAGAATGTTTTTCTACACAGATTAAAATCTTCCAAAGCTCATGTGTTTACTGAAGTTACTTTACTGAACTTGAAAACAAACATAGGTAATAGCAACGATAAGATACATACATAACATGCCAAACTGTCGGTATTATCTTTCTAACCATTACATCAATGCAATCACAGGCCACACGATAACAGCTCATACAAACTGCTCCAAGGTATATGCTACTGCAAGCCGGAGAGCATTGCAAATGCATTCATATAAGCACCAGCAGATTTTCCTAATGCTTATTTATCCGCAATGTGATTATATCGCTTCAGCATTATAACACTGTGTTGGCGTGCAGTGGCATAGCGATTTGAAAACAAGAGTTGGTCCAAATAAGCATCCATTACATCGCATCAGCGTGCCTCCGAGTCGTGTAACTCCGATTCGTCTGAAAACACTAACTAACCGATGCCTACTGAATGCGTCTTGTAAACAATAGATCAAATACATACTTTATGTGCTAAATGTCTCACAGATGAAGAATACTTGTTCGATTGGTCAGATAAATGAACAGATACAAATACGGCTTGATGGAATGCATACGATATTAACAATGACTACAATGTTGGATTAATAAGTCAAATATTACCTGAATAATCAACTACAACATTTAGCATATGTAAGGTTTAGAACACCGCTCAGGAACACGCAATATATTTATCAATTAATCAAAAAGCACTCATAGCATTACCGGTATCAACTTGGTACATCATGAACAACATCATTATGGACTTGCTAGGAAAGCACGTTGTTATCTAGATCCAGGCATTTAAGTATTCTGCATAGAATCGAGAATGACATTGTACTGTTAGTTTGAATAATGATTTTGACATTTGTTGACATTCAAGCAATGTTTAAACACCATGGGCGTTGAATGACGCAGCGTACACATGTATAACAACTTTTCCGTTTTATCCACAGTCAATCCAAATGCTTGGTTGCTTGTAAAATATTTAATCATTCTCCGCAATGAACTGAATTCGGTAATAGTACTAGAGTCTTCGTTACACAGCCCATTACTTTGGCCCAGAATATATTATATTAGCTGCGAGTGTAAATAATGGTGTAAACTGCAATCGAGGGTTCCAGCTCTAAGATTACCTCAATGCTTTGAATGAGTCATCAGTGAGAAAATGATGCGGTTATAAAAAAATCTCCATTCTAATATCTTTTCGGCAACTAAGCAATTCATGAGACTTTACCGGAAATAGTTTTTGACGTATCGCGCATATGCTGGCAGTTGAATCCATTTCGTCAGCATCATAAAAGGATCAAGAACAGATTGAATGTACTGGCTACTCGGGAACATTGTACACCCTTGTTTCAATGGAAGATTGTAAATAAATTCCAAAGGGTGTTCCCCTCACCCCTTCTGCATACCGAGTACATTCTTGTGGATCGGACAGGGGTAATGAATATGTGGACTGGATAGAACAGCAGATGAAAAAAAAATGTGCAGCTGAAGTGGCAATATGAGCTTATGGACAGGAAGTCAGAGGTTCATCATGCAGAAACAATTCTTGTCACCTCAATCAACTTAGTCATCATTTGCAAATGTGATACATTTATTTTATCAAAGCAGTCCAATCTTATATTCATTGAAGTAGTGAACGTGTATGTTCTTTATATATGGTCGCTTTGTGATGCATATGTATTATAATATGCTGAGAAACGAACGTGTAAACTAACAGCGATGTTTGATCTGCTTTCGAAATTAAGCAGAAAGTTACAACTGACTACAGTCTGTCATGTACATTACTGGTAAAACTTGGCATGTTGATTAAGAGCACGACCTCGCGAGCAGCTTTAATTCACCTATGGGCAGATTTATCATGCAACCAAAGGAGCATCATTATTGAACATTAGAAAGTTCTAAGTGGGTTCAACGCAACGCTACAGGATTCATGGCCTTTGTAATTCCTGCATCTATTGCAATAGACGACAAACTGCAATCGATAGCTTGCGGCTTCATTCGTAATTAGACATTGGGTATGGTGTCACACCATGTTGCATCTTATGTATATGATTAATGGGTATTAATCTGGGCTGTTATTTGACAATAAACATCAATTCATTCAAATACGGTAAAATACTTAGTCTGTAAGTCTCTTTCAACAACGAAATGACTCACGAAAATGGAAGAACACTTCTTTAACCAGCCAATCAACGGAATACCCTTAAATTGCTGCATGCTGGTTCACATGCCCTTATTCGCAAATGCATTTAAGCTGCCCTGTTATCTTTCAGTTTTATTATGTATATTTAATAGATGCTGCCATAGCAATATGCAGATTAAAGCTATATAGGAACAACCCGATGTATCCGTTAAAGGGGTAGGGCTGCATTGTACTTTATTATAAATAGTACATTTCGATCGACAAAACGCCGGTGTTTACTTTAGATGGTACCAATGACAAGGAGAACATAACAGTACTATCAAATAATACGATCCTAGCCTTGTGAGCAGTATTGAAATTAGGAAGGCTTTTAGCCATACTTGACAATGCCAATCATACAGCTCATAAAAGCTATTGGTGAATAAAACCATCATAATCTACATCGCAGCCAGCGTCGCCGAGAATCTTCGCTATAATGCATTAAGGTTATTGCTATTGAGTTCGTGCGGCAACGCTATAGTGTGTCGGTCCCAGTTGCTCAACATGATATGACCTTGTTGGTTATGTTCAGCTCGCTATGGCAATAATAATGTCGCTCGAATGGCATAGGTCGATGAATTCACTTGCACAGATGACATGCGACTAGTAAAATATTATTTATTCAACAACAGATAATAAAATTGTCTTGCCAAGGTCGATACACCCCTAACCCCCCAACCCCCCTCGCCCCCTAAACCGCTGCAATAGACATAACTTTCGACATTGCTTGATCAGTATGCACCTCGTCACGATTTGTATGACCAACTTAAATGCAAACTCATCGGAAAGACGAATAGTACCACAGTAAACATTGCTGACTTATTGCGCTTCCGATAACTCCTGTTTTGGCCTTTTTGGGGAGTTTTTGTGTTAAAGGCGATAACCTTGCAAATATTAGTGTAGAGCAGCAATGGAAACGTCTAATATTTTACATGGCTATGAGGAGAATATATTGGTCATGCAATCGAATTATGTAACATTAAAAAGGAATTCAACAAAGCTCCTGTCTCTCCAATCGTTATAATGGCAGGGTAGATAGATCGTTTAAATTTGTTATATCATTTTCGTTGAAAAGTATCCGAGAATCAGCCATAGAGAAATCAGACCATTAATTGATCTGCAGACACTGGCTATTCGTTTCATCGTCATCTGCAGTGCAGCCTGCTAACCGCAACAAAACAAACAAACACCGTTCATGAAAGAGGCAATAGGAGTAGTGCATGCATATTGTTTCATGGGAAAAGCTTCAGATAATATCAATACATAAACTATACCTTGTCCGACATAAGCTATTATTCCTTGAAATAGCTAGGCTCACAGATGCTCATCCCAACCATAACTTGCTTTTATATGCAAACTACGAATGAATTTGTCAAGGGCCGCACCAACCGTGATACATGATGGCAGGCTTGTCCAGACACTTTTAGTGGCATTTTCTGATATCTAAAAAGTTCGCGTAGATATTAAGTAATCACCAAGGTACACAAAATGAACAGAACCGATCCAACTAGGTCAAATAAGCGTTAATGCTGCTGTTTTATAGATGGAAAAAAACACAATTGTCTCTATACTGCTAGAGATGGGTCGTGAAGTATAACGCCTAGCACATGCTGCTTCGCGCCTGTCAACATTTGCTAAATTGGTACATACTTCGAATTGTCCACTGTTTGACAATCACAGCTAATGAGAGTTGACATCACATTCTCTGCTTATTAGGATACCACGGTGACCGATTTGAACACCTTATCTAGTTAAATCTATATCGGATGACATGATTGATGCTTGAGATTGATCAAAGAAATTGGCATGTACACCCAGCACATGGCTTGATCACGTTTTTACTCGCCATGGTGATTACAATCGATACGAATACGCAGAGAGGCTCTTCATCCGTATCAAGTAGTCAATGATGAAATTTTATTATGTATTATTCGGCAAGGTATATTGTAACAGTGGTAGATTAAATGCAAAGTGTAGTGTATAATGTCGACCGCCCAAAAAATGCATATTAATTAAAAGAGATATTCCATGAGCTCAATTGCGGATAAGGGAACGATTCTTATTTTATGCAACTTTGTTTTATCCATGCAGAACCGGAATTGACCAGCTGAGCATATTCTCTCATCCTCATCTTTGTCGATAGGACCTACCTGTTGTGTGATGGACGTTATTCTTGAATAATAAATTAATCCAGGACATAATTGAATAATAAACTTCAACAGGTTTTGCTTATGTAAATAAATATTTAAAACTAACAAAGGTATTTGAGATTCTAAAACTCATTAGATCGGGGAAATACTGAAACAGAACAACTTATTAGACAAGTGGAGAGTAAGACTAATAGTCTATTTCCCGGTAACCCCTATTAAGCATGCACGCATGCGCAACAGCGCACCTGGCGTAACGAGGGGCGTGGCCTGGGTACAAACAAAGAGGCTCATGTACACGACAATGTCGGACAAAACAGATTTCTCGTGTTGGAAAGTTGATCAACTGCGGAATTTTTTTAAGGATAGAGGAGTTACCACGACGGATTACCGGCGTCAAGCTCTAGTTAAACTTGCGGAGTGTGCAAGTGGACTTAATTTGCCCTGTGATCCTGACTTCAGTCATGTTAGTGAGAAGCCCGACGACCGTTTGGAAAAATTTTGATTGCCCCCGTGCTCGGATGCTAGTTTGCAGTTCTCCACTGACTTTTCTGTGGTTCCGGAGATTACTCTCTACATTTTTAACTATTTAATAGCATTGCGCTCTGATTTCGACAAGAGAAAAGTCAAAAGCTACAAGTCTTTCGAAGACTACAGACTTTTTGCCGATGGTCATGTGCTCCAGCTAGAGTTTTGCCAGGTGACCAGCCGAGATGGAAAGGTGTGTTGTGTTGGTCGTGGCCGAGTAAAGCCAACATGCAAGGACAAAACCTACCTAAAGACTGACTCATACCAAGCCTGGATTGCTGGAGTCGCACCTTTGAGAGCTAGAAGGTCACGTATAACAAAGCCTCTGTCTGCCATGATATCATCTCCTTTTTGTACATGGTCAAGGAAATTACTTTCCTTGACAATTTGTCTTTATATCGGCTGTCTGAGTTGCACCTTCCCCAGCAACAATGTTTTGTTAGCATTTTGGTTCGATATGATCGTTTATTATAAGGCAAAAACAGATTCAAACAACAATTTACGATACGCTACAAACTGTTCATACAGCGTTGCTAGGGACAATCTTGTTTCACGTAGCAACAAGACGGGGTACGAAAAGAACTACTTCCGGGTCACCGGGAAATGGTCTATTGGGCTGTTGGGTCTGCTTATTACTTTTCTTTCCAGGCCTAATAAAATTCCAATCATAATGAATATGTGTTTAAACTATTGCAGGAGATATTATCATGCAATAAGATGTCCATTATTGCATTCGAAGATGTTAGTGTGTCTACATCAGCAACTTCGGATACATCCGATTATCTAGTTACGATTATATCGATCTCATGTAAGACTTATACTACATCGATTGTCAATAGTTTAGGTGTATGAGCTCCGGCATATATATATATATATATATCTATATATATATATATATATATATATAGATATATATATATATATATAGATATATATATAGAGATATATATATATATATATATATATATATATATATATATATATATATATATATATATATATATATATATATATATATATATATATATATATATATATATATATATATATATATTGAAACATTGTCAAATTACATTCATAAATCTACTTTGGAGAGGATCGTAATGTATGGTGCTTAAGCCAAATAGGCATTTATAGCAACGCACCACCAGCAGGCACGATCGAATCATTCAACACACCAGGGTATATTGACCATAAGCTTTTATTTGTGATGAATAGTCTTGTTGATACAAAACAGTGTCGGGTGTCATCTGCTTCCGAGCAGAAGTGACATTGGTGATTAACGAGCATAGGAACCTGCTGCACGCGGGATTCATCACTGATAGTCTGTGTACCATCCGTGTAATTTCTACCCCAGCGTCGCATCCCGACATCCAAAATTCTCGGACTTGGATAAGCCATTGAATGGAAAATTATATCGATAGAAGTAAAAGAATACGACATCCACAGAGCGTTATTATTGTTTGTTTTACGTGGATGATTGAATACCTTGATCGGTAAACGAAAAATAGTAATATGACCAACAAGGATGTTGATTAGAATTTGAAAAACCGGATTTCGAATATGCAAAACATGTTGGCCACCAATGTCAATAGATTGAAATTTTTAAAGCCGATCAACCCCTCCGATCCTAGCTTACAAACTCAACCTGCACCATGCAAATAATCAAGTCACACTTATATATTTGTGCAATCATGTTTCGCTATTTTGTGTGTCACAATCAATGACCACAAATATTCTATAAAACACAACACAAGGCGCTGTAAACACAATGGAGGAACAAATAATCTCCTGGTCGTTCTTAATGTGCTGTGGGATCTGCTAGCTACTTTGAAAAGAACACCATTTCTTACAGCTGCCTTGCGCTATAATCCTTCGAATTGTGTGATTCGTTATACCAGCATAGGACCGTTGCAAGTTTCTGAGCTTCGCCATTGGATGATAGCATATAAAAGGATTTAAGATGACGACAAAATGTCATTGGTCTCTTGTAATGACATATCATGCAGCCATGATGCTTCAATATGAAGAACATGCCAACCATGTGTGTATTTTCATATGTCAAATGAATTTCAGAACCGATACATATTTTTGGGAGCGACTATTAATGATTGACTATGCATCGAAAGACTAAGCTTTTAATTCGTTGCGTCACTCCTGTTTATCATCTTCTGAATTTCCACAGTATAACGTTGATGGAATTGTTGGTAGTATCGTGGCATTGTGGCTGGCATATTTTGTGAATATGAACGTCCTGTCAGGCGGCCCATGTACGGTATGTCATAATAACACACATACGATTGTAGACATTTAAAAAGAGGCTTAAGCGTAGATTGCTGTATTAAATCTCAGCTTGGGGTAGTTTTGTCCGTACTTTCACAAGTGTTTTTACAACAGCGGTTTATTATACGAGCCAGAAAAGTAACCCAATGTTGTATCAAAAGCAAGGTTATTGTGTATGATTGCCATGCATTGACGAGAAGCGTAAGGCAATAAGTGGTGGCTTGTAAGCCAGGTAACCCTCAATTATGCAGATGTGTCACATAACCCTAGAATCACCAATTACCTGTAGCTGTTATATATATAAGTGTCAGAAGGCTGGTTCGGCTATTGCCGAATAAAAACTATTTTTCTAATTTAATCAATTACGCCGTATTGCTATAACCGTTTCACCTTGCTGTGAATGCAGACGCCTACAACCAACAAGCAAACTACGTCGACAAGTTAATACCTCGAACCGCTAAGCAAACGTTACATACTGAAACGTTACATACTGAATAACGCTCCACGCACTTTATTATGAGCCGGACACTATTCATAATGAGCTTTCAGCAATGTTGAGAGGTAAAGTAATAGCTAATCTTGTGTTCTATGTTTGACTTAACTATGTTTGACTTGACCGAATGCGCAACACTGGCATGTTGAGTCTTTTGACTGGGGAGCTATGTCTGTGATTTTACCCGGCAGGTGGTGCAACTCCTCTAAATCGCAACACACTAGTCCGTACGCACAACTGCTGCTTTCACCGTGTGCATTTGATTCGCGTTGCTTGATTTGGGGTGCTACGTGATAGTGGCAAACAAGGACGTTTACGTAGGATTGACATTTTTAGCTGTAATATGAAACGGGTAGAGCACAATCAGGTTCCTGTACCAAATTACCTTGCAGTATTCCATGCTTGGATACTATGTTAGTTACATCAAAAGTAGCTTAAAACCTCGAATAGCTGCCGCATATGAACTAGGGATTATATGGAAATTAGTCCACCACATACGTTATTATCATTATCATGCAATGCTAACTCACGCGAATACCGTACGCTGCACCAAGCATTGCCATTGATGTGATCCACTGTTCACCTAATATTATGATTTGCTGGCCTGTATCTCTCATTCATTCGATATTAGATGGCTTAAGCTTGAGTAATGTAACAACGTAGACACATGCAAGGGATTTTAAATGCCCGTTGAGGAATCAGGGTTGATAGCCAATTTCCGCTGCTACTGTTCTCTATGACCCCTATGCAGATTAATGGTACAAGACTATGCATTGTAACGAGTTTTATACCCATCGAGTGAAGCAAACCAATTGTAATTGCTGCCGCGAGTGGTAATTTATACACACATTGAATATATTCGATGTGATTCTCGATTTAAAAATGTGCGACGCACATGACATCGATTTAATGTATAGGTATATTAAACGTTTAAAGCAGGCAGCTGAAACATCATCAATGGTGATATACAATACGAAATAGTTTGCACTTTGTCATTTTGACACTTGTCATGCATACTCAAGTTATATGAGGATGCCAACGATGTTTGCATGTCCTCGGTCACAATGTGGTTAAACGCAGTTCCCTCCAATAGAGAAAGTAACTAATGAATAGATCTGTAAGAGGCCTATCCTGAGTTTTCAATTGCTTACCTTGTATGGGGAGAAATGGCAATCACATTTACACAACGGGTAGAGAATGGAATGCGCAGTTGGTATTGCTTGTAAGAAAGCAATGGGTCTTGGTTTCGATCACTGAAATCCATGATGATTCAGCCTCGAGCAGTATTACATACGTAGCCTTATTGTGTTTTTTATATCTTCACGTGCAATACTGAGGCAAATGTTGCCTCGCGCAAGCACCGTGCCACATAATAGTATGCTTGCATTGCACTTAATATAGTGACAATCATTGTGACAGTTTCAGATAACTGATATGACATAGCTTGGCCACGGGTTGTCTTTACAACCTCGCCTTATACAGCATGAATATTCTCGTGATGGCTATTCTATTGTCGTTCAAATATTATTCAAAACAAGGAAGTGATTTCGGCGCAGAGCAACAAATTACATTGAAGCAGTTTCTTTGCCACACAGAAATAAATGCGCCATTTTATTGAAAATCCACTCGCTTTGGAAGCACGAATCCCATACGACAGAATAAATCATATGAACGATATGTCTTGACCCCAATCAAACAGAAGCATCAACACATTTTAGTTGAATAATATAATACGTGCAAAACATCGGGGCATTTTAAAAGAAATATCACATTGGTCGGTTCTATTCCGAGCAGAACAAGAAAATCTCAAAGTAATTGGTATTTCGCGACACAAATAGATTTTTATCCGTCCATAATAGCCCACGATCCCGCGAAGAACTTGTTAATGCATTGGCCGTGCGTGGGATTCAGGTGACTTTACAACCTAATGGATTCGACCTTTGATTGAGAAAAAAACAGCTTGTTTATCTGATTCAACAATGTGGCGTGAAGTGAAAATCCAGAAAGTTCTTTAAATTAACGAGCCGAGTGATATATGTGATGTGATATAAATACTAAAAAAGTATGCTAAAAAGCCTGGCAAGTGCGTGAGTCAGCAATGCAATGATCGACAGAGCACTATTTGCTGATAGAAAAATGAATCAGGTTGTGACATGCCGTCAATGGATGCAGTGGTTTCTCTGATTATAGATAAATCCAACCAAAATATACTGTTCTTTCGAAGACGACGACGACGACTTTGACGATGAAGATTACAGGTTGATTATGACCATGATGATCACGAAGATCACGAAGATCGTGATGACTTGATCCGGATTGAGCAAAGGGTATGTTGAATATTTATTGTTAAACATACAGGGTGCAAGTACATATGTTTCCGCCTGTAATCAGACTAACTCAGTAGAAATGTCCTATTCTGTTATAATAATCGATTGTTTTGACAATAACAGTTCCTTTTTATCAGGTTCGCTTAACGTGCTTGTAAAGACAATGTTCGTGCAACATAGCATGCAATACTATTCATGCAATAATTGCTCAGTCGTTTTCTCTGGGCTTTGTTTACCGAATAATGCCAAACATAAAGCTAAGCCAATATCTGTCGATGCTATGTACACCCAGTAACACTCTGTAACATACTGCATTAATCAGTTGCAAATTGTCTAAAGCTGCTGCTCAGTGTCTAAAAACATAACCAGCGACGCACTCTAATGCTAAAGTTAATACTTACTAATGCGTATCTCGTGGCTCTTTGGTGATTAATCATTCCGCTACACGAGCTCATTGAAAGACAACGTTTTTGCCTTGTAATGAAATAACATCGGTACGATTACTTTCATTACCACCACCTATAGATATCATTAATAAGCGGTCGTTTGAAAAGGCAGCCTGAGCATGTCAAGACTTGCATACCGAAGGGTGTGTTACATTAAGGCAAAGCATTAGCAAAGCCCGTGGCATGGTACGGCTTCGTCTGCACTTGTACGGGTCGGTGCAAGTTAAAACCGGATTAACATAGTTTCGTTCCGTAACCGCAATTGCAAAGAATGCTTCAGAAAATAAATCACTTTATAATTACAACCTGAACAGTTCTGTCGTTATATCACTTAACCATATAATACGATAATAGAGTCTTAGGCTTAGATGTTTGCGTATACAAACAAGCAACGCGTAAAAACGTTTGGTAACCCTTTAAATTTGCTCCGACCTTTTAAAACATCGAAGACGTCGGACGTTTATTTGCATTGGGCAGTTCAATAACGATTCTGTTGTTGGTCCTGATCAAACAGATATCAGGATGATAAACGAACGACAAATGACTGTATGATTTTTTTTAATGACAGCATATATGGAAATCATTCCCAAAACAGATATAGTTTTGATTGTAATAAACTGTGATTTAATGGAAAACGCAGATATATTGACCTTAACGCAATGGGCAATATTTCAACTTTCGTATCAACATTTAATTCAGTGCGACTTGCGGGGAACCATGAGTCCATACTTCCTACATTCAAACTTGATGAATTTACGCCTTTTTATGTCATCGTTGTGTACTGCTGCGCTGTGTATAGTTATATGCAGCTCTACAATCTATACAAACAATTTCAACATTTGCTCTCACTGTTACAAACATTTTTGTCTGTAATCGCTGTCTTTACGCATTTAAAACTTTATTGTGGCTATACATATCTAATCTATGATGTATTGAAAGATGGACATACAATTAACCTGCAAGTCTACTCATCAGATTGCGAATCGCTCTGCCGGCTTTGTTTTTGTCTACCTGCTCAACGATGCAACCACAGCAGTGGTAGACTACAGGCTGTGGCCAGAAGCGGAAAACCCCGGACACAGAAAAGTGAATAAGAACCAGACATTGTTGGTTCTCTTGAGCAAAATCGAATAAGCATTACTTGTAGAACTTGGTTAATACGCCGCCTTATATAATGTACCAGCGACGTTCATCTTGATGATTGATGTGCAATGACACAAGAAGGATCAAATATCCTGCCGAACATATTAAATGCCTGTAAACATTATTTTAGTTATATAGCATCTTTTGCACATGATACAGGATACAGGAACCTGCGGGAAGGTCATGACGATAAATAAGGTGGACAGTACCTACTTAACTAACTGGCTACAATATTTTTTAGCAACAGCTTAATAAAAAACAAAAGAATACTACACACGCTATACTTTTTTGTCCCTTTATTAATGTGATGGCAGTTTACACCAATAAAACTGAAACCACTATGTTAACTGCTGAAATGCCATGAATCGGAATAGCCTGCAATATAAAGATATGTTTACAGCTTTTCCTTCATTACATGATGATTTTTCAATGGGTATCATCTGAGCAAGATCATATTTTAGTATACTTATATGTTTCTTCTTGTACCTGCGACATTAAGCACTGTATGCTAATTCTAGTGGCCAGGGACACAGTCACCCAGAGGCAAATCCTGGATGTTCTGCTATACAAGCCACAGTCATAGCTTGCACTTAAACATGAACTTCTTGAGAGCATTTGCTTTCTGTCACTGTTAGCATTTGCCCAGATGAGCAATATTAGCAACTTGTACAAGGCATAATTACAATGATCGCTCGGTCCCCATTGGTTGACGTTTTCACATGTTATAACAGAAGAATGTCACAATTTGATATATTCTTGGCGAACAAGTACTCGAAGCCACATTTAATGATGTGATTCGTTGCGGTATATGATGTACATGATGACGCAATAAAATATTATTATGCTCACACCTACCTCAGCTCCCATGCAAACAAACGAGGAAAACATCACGCTATCCAGCTGGGTGGCGAAATATTACGTATTTTGGCGCATATGTCCAAAAAGTCCGAATAATCGACGGAAATACCGAAAAAAATTAAATGACTTCAATGGACGACAATATTGTCGGAAACGTATATCATAGGCCGATAATAATAAATCTTCGGTTTGGGAATCGAAAAAAGACCCTACTTGCACTTTAAATATCATACAATGAAATATAGGCTTAAATTATGTGCTGACATTGCTAACTAACGAACAGTGCCGCAGCATTTGCTATAACGTCATCATTATATTTCTACCCGCGGAATCATCATTGGTAAAATCACCACTGGGAAATCAAGGTCGCAACCTAATTGCAGCCAGTAGCATCTGTTTACAGCTCTATCTGCCCAAACAGCCACTTACGAACGCACTATGTGGCCCTAAGGGGCCAATATAAAGAACACTCTCATCTTACATGGATGTTAACGGCCACCAGTTTATTTAATCAAGGGAATACACCCTAGTTGCTCGACGTGCCGCATGTTATGTGAGTACAATCTGTCGGTCCACAACACAGAAATCATTGTGATGTTGGTGTTACTTCCTCGAACCTCAAGTGCAGTGTTTTGACACATGCTCCCAAAAGTTCTTCACCAAAAACTTTTGCGTTTACCTTTATCGAAGACCCAATCAGCTTTGAAACGTACTTATATTTTATAAATCACATCCGTGAACTACGATGAAAGTTAATAACTGTGTGCTCTGTCACATTGGCCTTTGTGTTCTCTCTGTACGTCCTTCGTGTATCCCCTTTACTACGATTTATTATATTTGTGTTGTCTAACCGGTTATTGCAGGGGTAGATCTTAACAAATCAACTCGTCAAGAATCAATGGGGCGCCAAGTGCTGCTAAAGGGATGGTTCGCGTGAGATTTAAGGACATCTTGGTGCGACTGCCAGTCTCTTGAATGGTGATATTGAATACCAGCAAGCCGAAGGGTGAGGTATATCTTTGCAAACAAGGGCTGCCGGACAACTACAAATCGTTATATTACGCCATTCACAGTTGTTAACCGAGCAAAGATAAGTGCGGTTCGATCCCTAGCTGAGAAAATCAAAAAGGTTACTTGTGACTCGGATGGTCACGTTAAATGAAACGAGATGCACCCAACCTGGTTGATCAATAGTATCGTTGTGGACCTTTGTACAGCCCGGTCTCGGCAACGGTTTAGTGCCAACTTGGCGCATGAGCTTAAGCGGAGCTATCACAATCATCCTCATCCATCAACGTCGCAATATCACCTCGTTCTCGAAAGAAAAACCACACGATATTACTTATGCCTGACAGGTTAGTAATGGTTATGCAGATGAAGAGACCTAACCGTGCTACCGTTATATCACTTATTCTCATGTTTTTAATATACGATCTGAGGTGTAGATATTTACTTATTTAAACATGCTCCGCACAAATACGTTTTTGCGATCATGCATAATGCAATAAGATACATATAATTTTCAAATCATTAGGGATGTGATAAACTGTTCTGCGTCTGGTAGCTTACTAAAATATATCCTAATTCTGTGGTTGGTCACAAATAAGCACATTTCGATATGCTAAATGTTAGAAAATTCTGTAACTAAAACGATGGTAACCCCTCCCGACAAATGTATAGTTTTGCATACGCGGTGATTTAAAGGAAGACAAAGGTAGGTTCGTTTATGACAGCTTATGCATAAATCAAAATAGAATATTAATGGTAAAACAATTCTTGCCAGTTATTATGGCGGCAGTATTTACTGTAGTGTCAATTTCATTGCAAGCACTGAACAAATCATATTACATCTATCGCTCAGCGTTAGCTTAATGGGTTGAGATGAAATAAAGTTAGGTCTAATAACCGATTCACAATGCAAGACCGTGTTGGCCTCATGGAATGAGAAGAAATGAAGTTATGTCTCTCCATCAAAATCATATTGAAATGAATGGGTGCAGGAAAGTACAACGAAATCTATGTAAATAAATAACCTCTGCTACAGCTTACTATTTGCTAGTTCATTGGCGTTTTCCGTTATTGTATGTCTTCTGTTAGTACTCTTTGATAGATTATTGTTGCAGCATGCTGCTCTTTAAGGCACAATAAAATGATCTACAATTTTGGCTTTGTGTACATTGTGAGTATTGGTTTGGCAACAGCACGCTACCTATACATTTGTGTTGTTATTGGGACTATGTATTTCATTCCGGCCTATTGCTTTTTGCCAAAGTCGTTATCTTCTTTCTCATGAGAGTTGATATTGTTGATAAGCCGAATCAGCGGTGTCAGAGGTGCAGTTAAGAAAATGAAACATTGATGCAAACTGGTGTGTATCACAGAGGCTAGGGATTTGTTATTTCCTCTCTGCTTTGAACATGAATCACCTCGTTGAGTTTCAAGATTGGTTCAGTTGTTATTTTTCTAATTTTCTGCTCATGTAATTTATATTGCTGTCGATCGATAACTATCAGGATAAATTATATTTTCTTTGTGATATGTGTTACGGGCAATAGCCGTCCACAATGATTATGGCAATTTAATAACTAATTGTCCCAAATGAATGCAGTCGTGTTGTCAATATTGCGAGACTGTCAATTCGTTTGGTTTGCTAGAGATACAGCGATCATTTTACGATGCATTTCAGATGCAAATGATGTTTCATTATGCAATATCGCCTAACTTACCACATGATCACAAATACTAGTTGTTTGTACTATTCTTTATATTTTTACGAGATTGCTAACTGCAGAAATGAACTGGCACCAGGCAGTGGCTATTTACAGGCTGATCAGTTTGATCAATAGCGTATTATCCATTTGCACTAACTGCAATATTTAATAAACTAGCGCATTATCCGGCGTTGACCTGTCTACAAAGCAGCTTCAAATATTCATGAATTGTGAATAAAGACGAAATTTTCTACAAGATTTTCATTAGTACAGGATTCCCTAATCCCCATCATGACCAAAAACATAATTCCGGTCATGACCTCATGCTAGGGCCCGTCGTGACCAAGGGGATATAAAAGCAAATGCTACTTTACACAACGTTCATATAAGTTTTGTGTCGTATGCACATATTTTGAAAATGTAGGTACTTACGGCATTGATAACGACGACCTTGCTCACAAAAGTGCTCAGCAACAGCGCAAATGTTTCATATGCTGTATAATTTGTAGTTTGCTGTAAGCATCCGTCTAGCATGAGATGCGTTGGTTTACTCAGTAGATCACTTGATCTGCCATATAAATATATAAAGATTACTTTGTTGCTGTTTGCAATCATCGTTCTACGTACCGGACGATAGTGGGACAAGGAATAATCACCATTTATACTCTCCTGACTGTTTGAATATGTAATGTCAACGTCAGATAAGTTATTGCCCGGTTATATATACAGAGTTTGGCTTAAATTTGCACCGTTATCTGCGCCTATGCTGATTGTGCATGCGGTAAATATGCGCAAATATTTTTCCATGTGAAGCAGCACCTGCATACGACCTTCACACCAGAACCATGATAGAAGCAAGCTTAATTAGACAACGTACGTCAGGGAGATATCAATACCACATTCCGTCTGCTAGAACTTACAACCGACGTTAATGATTAATTGATGTATTACAATTAGTGGTTTGGCCCAATTGATCTTTGTCTTATAAAGCTGGCATGTCCCTGGTATAGTTGCATAGCGATGCTGTGCAATGTCATATTAAGTAACCGTCCAATTTCATGCGCGATTGCAATGTTCGGTTAATATGGCGAAGAGGCGTTCTATTTAATTTGGGCAATCTTGCGGTTGTCTATCTGGGGATTTCATTGTAACGAAGTTCATGGCGCCCTGGCTAATTTAGAATTGCTGTTCAATAAAGGCGAAATCCAATGTAATTTACATTGGCAATACAGGTACCACTGAATTATAGAAGTATGTGCAGCATCACACATTGCTAAAGTACTTAAGGTGTCAATCGATAAGAAGCTCATCTGGATCACTATTCATGGATTACTAAGGTATAATATCATTTAATCCAGGGGGCGATTCACAACCTACGACATGATGATGAATTGCAATAAGCAAGGGGTCAAAACGATACAGCACCATCAGATGATGAAATGTGGTAATAGGCAATGGCACAGCAGCGCAATAATGTGCGAATTAACTAAGAAAGATCTCAATCCAATTCAATTAGCTTACTGGCTTTGTGTGCGATTTATATGGCAACGAGACGTCCTATGCCATCTAGGGAAATCATGTGGTTTTCCAGCGGGGTCTTGAATGCCAATAAAGGTTATATTGCACAGGCTTAATAGAATTGACGTGAAACAAAGGCGAAATATTACGTTATTTACATTGACACTCCATGAACTACCGACTTATAGAAGCCTCTGCAACATCGAAGATTCTTAGAATATTATTTATCGATAACAAGCTCGGTCACATCATTATATACGGATATTAAGGTCTCAGGTGATTTAATCCCGGAGGCGGGATGCGTAAGACTAATTGGTAATAGGCACAATTATATTACTTATGCTGCGTCAACTATATCATGAGCAGCTTTTAACAACGGTCGGTCATTAAGAGGGCACCTCGCTAGGCTATATTTGCCAGAATTCTGTAGATTACTTGCTTGACGTGCCTGACCAGTTATCGGCGCTGTTATAAATAGTTCGACAGAAAAGCTACCATAAACCTACTCTGATTGCACCCTTATGATTTGTATAATAGAAGTTTCTGTATCAAAACGTATGTTTTTATAAATTTGAACCGTGCAAAAAGAAATTTCGATTCTAGCATTGTGCTTTGGGGTACCGTACTTGTTGAGCTGTTGTTTGTCATCGCCATAGACAAAGTCAGTCAAAAGCGACTTCTCAATCTCTGCTCATTCAAAAAACAAATCAATATGTATTCTGTATATCCGATTATACAGTATTTCATAGGCGTATGTATGCATAGGCTAGGCTAATTACATTATCAAAACTAGGCGACTTTGCTATATATATATATATATATATATATATATATATATATATATATATATATATATATATATATATATATATATATATATATATATATATATATATATATATATATATATATACACACACATCTATATTTAACATATATATATATAATATATTTATGTATATTAAATTATATTCTGCAAAAGTTTATCGTGGCTGACAACATGTTCTTGTCCAATGATGGTTGGTTTGAAAGGATTATTACGGATGGTTAATGCGTTGATTGACCGCGCTTTTTCAGTGTTTAAATGGTTCTGATGAATATTATACATCTATGCAACTCCATCAACATTTATAACGATTAAGATGCCATTAGTTACTTAAAAATTTAGCAGCATTTCATTGTAAATCTGCATGTTTTACGGTCCGTTGCGGGTGCCTTGTTTTGTTAACGAACACCAGTTATCGGAATGCAATATTGAACCACAAATATATTTGATACATATCCCCAAGCAGTGTTTGTAGGGGTTTGGTGGATCAATGAACTTTCTCAATGTCACTGAGGAACTTTCCAACATCTTGAAATTCTCAAATGTACCTTTTTTTCAAAACATACTACATGTGTCTTGATGTGAATATGCCACCAATGTTGATGGTTTTTAGGCATATTCTTCAAGTTGTTATTGACAGTGGGCAAGAGGCAATGATAGCTGGTATACTGTTTTGCTTTAAACAGGCAACCAGTTTGTGATATATGCAATAAAAAGTGATTTAATGGAATGCTAAAGATGAAGCACCCGGAAGATTAAAAACATTACACAGTGACAGGGCAGCAAACGTTAAACAATAATACGTGTAAGCAATAATACGAAAATACGAGCCGTGATCCTCGGTAAACTTTCAATTCAATCTCAATCGTAAAAGTTAATGCAATACCAGTTACCTATCCAGTTATGCTCGTGCACCATAAAAAAGGCTGCGTCTACTAAAGTGAGTTGATACTCCCAGATTTTTACGCGACGCCCATGTAACCAATAATATTGCTGGAGGTGTTTGTATGAGCGCCTCACATGAGCTTAGTAGATTGGCCCGATGTAAGCATGTCACTTAACATCACCGATAAGAAGACCTATTCCAGGCAACAACAAACAAAGGTTTCAATCACTTGCTTCAGCGGACTGCCTTCTAGATTTTATGATGGTTTGTATGAACGGCACTTTGTAGCATTGGCAACACATAAAGTATTTAACGGTCTCAATCCTTAGCCATTTATGGAAGTGAATCTACAAATAGTCGAGGTTTCCGGTTGTAGTAAACCCCATCGCTTATTCAAATGCATTTAAATGTGAGGAGAGCGCAATACATTAAACGTCATTCAAAAGAGAGGGCCGTCCAATGTAGCGTTTTATTTTAATTCCTTACAACTGCTGTCCCTGCTATCCTACACCTAAATATTAGTACGTAGTTATCATATCAAAAGCATGGTAGAACAATGCTCGTATACTTCCAAATAAGTACCATTCCATTGAAGCATTTATTGTTGCTTGTTTTGTTCATGGTATCATATAAAAGAACTGCTATTGCCATGCGGAGGTCAATGTGACGGTTTCGCTGAAATTGCTTTCATAATGTATATTAATTGCTGTTTACCATGAAAAGTATGTTATGAGTCATAAAAAGCCCCCTTCATTACATACAGCTACACTCATGTTAGTTAGATACCATTAATCCTCTTCTGGCAGACCATTAAATCGTTGTTATCATCATTGGGCCTAGTCTCTCAGCACATAGTCTTATATGCCTTCTGTGTCGCAGAGGTATTGTGGTTTTACACTAATGGATTTGACCTTCACGAAAGAAGACCAACTAAACTGAACAATCGTAAATGTGTAAAGAAGGTTTTCTCGTTCCACTTTGTTATTCGACTTACAAGGAATCACCTGTTCGACTGGTTGTAACAAAGAAACAATCTAGTAATAATGTGTAATTTGTGCTATGATATAATATCAATCAGCGTTGTGAAAGAGGTTAGCAAGTGAGCATTGCATGATTTTACTATACTGTTACAGTAAAATAACTTCTATTTGATTGAAATATGTCTCCCGTCATCAAAAGCAGTGATTACGCTGACCGTGCGCAAATCACACCGATATGAGCCTTATTCTAGCGACGGCAACTACGGAGATGAAGATGATAGGGATGATAATGAACAGAAAGCATGACATGGTTAAACCGTTGTATTTAATCAATATTCTCACTAAAGGTTCTAATCATCCATATATGACCTTATTCCATTCTGTCCCTAGCCTGTTGGTTTATTGGACGTCACAATGTTGGTCGTCTCAGAGGGAATCAGGTTTACTACAATTACATTCCAGGGAAACCACGTTTGTTGAAGAAGGTTTTTTAACAACACACATTGAACTGCTAAGTACAACTACGCCGTAAAACAGCAATTGAGGCAGGTTAATGAACTGAATATATGTGTAAAGTCGTGCTGAGATTTAAAAGAAGTCTAATATTATGTATGTATGAGAAAAGATGCCAAAAAGTACGTATATTACGATTTAACCGCGAATGTCAGGGCACTTATCTCTCCGTCGTCATAAGCAGCTACGTCGCTCACCAAGGACTAATTAGACCCAGTCATACTGCATCTTTGCATATCACCGACCATATCAATACGGCCGCTACCGAATTAGTCCAGCAGATTCAGTGGCAATAATTCCAGAATGTCGTGCATTTTACGAAAAATATTGCTTGCTTTAATCATTATATTTTTTATCCTTGTGGAGAATACATTGTTGTTGGGTAGCATGTTGCTAAAACACATTGCTGTTATTGTATTATCTAGACAAGCTGATAGAGAGAATATTTTGCATTCATCTCATCAACAATGGGCAATCCTAATAGCTGCATGCTGGCATCTGATAGGCGGAAAGCAGCATCGATGTTCTCATACTTCAATAATAATCATTTGCGCCCGGTGAATTCAAGAATGAACGTGTACCAAATCAATATGTGCGGTCATCAGTGCGTCATTCAGCGTGGTGTTTTCAAATAGCCATAGGTTAATGTCAGAAGCTTAACCCATATACATCCTGCTGATGCATGATAAACTAACCAATACAATAATGCATTAGACTCATTAACATATTAATTATTGTACATTTATAAATTTGGACGAACCGCTGATAAATATGTGCATCTATTTTATTGCAGATTGCACCTCCCTGGCGACATTTGCCCTAGACATGTCACCATGCAATGGTTTGTAATTGATCAATCAATTTGTATATGATTTTGTGGCCACCGAAGCTGGGAAAATAGAATGTGTCAAGAGGAAATAGACAGGACCAGCCTTTTCTTGTATACACAGGGCCAGTGTCCTAACGCAATACATGATTCTATCGCAATTCTGGACAGGCTTAATTTGAGTAAAAATGATAGAAATCAATGCAATCAGTATGTTCAACTAACTTTATGCCTCACACATGCTCAGCGTACATCAAAGTGATTGATGGCGTTGATTGTAGCTGAACATGAATAATAGTGGGAAAGCAGCGGTTGGGTTTGCTAACTACCATGTATCATACCAACTATGCTCAATGTAAACACGCGGAATCAACACATAAACATAGTTAAATCGCCGGAGGTTCTTATCGCCTATTTATTATTACAATCAGTTGACGTTTGAAGATTTACCAGTTGTACAATGATGTAGGCTGCTCTTACTATTGTCCATTGTGACACATAGAGATATCGACATTGCTTTGTGAGTTGACGACAACACAATAACTGACACAATATGTTCTACAACGTCGACTGCCGGGAAATCAAGGTCGCAACGTAGCTACCACCAGTAGCATCGGTTTTATACAGCTATTTGTTATGACAACCACTTACGAACATTTTTGACCCGCTCTAAAAGAACGTCATCTCCCAGTTTGGCGTTCGCGACAACGCCGTCAGGATAATGGATCAAAGAATTAAACTTTCAGCATCGATCTGCAAGCAGTAGCTAATCCGTGTATGATGACATTTAAAACATTGTGGCATCAATGCAATGAGTTTCTTGACTCCTTACTTATACAAACATGGATCAATGTAACTAAACTCTAGTAACTAAAACTACTGCGTTTAAAGTGTTTGAATCGCTAGCAGCCTTCATGCGATATACAATCACAAATGTTTGTTGTGATAAAACCGTGCATTACATACATGGTATGTGACCATGGCGTGTTTTCGAAGTGCGCAAAATGTCAAAGCATAATATTTGTATTATAACATACATATATATATATATTATATATATATATATATATATATATATATATATATATATATAGATATATATATATATATATATATATATATATATATATATATATATATATATATATATATATATATATATATATATATATATATATATCTATATATATATATATATATATATATATATATATATATATATATATATATATATATATATATATATATATATACATATATCCATATATATATCAATTGCCTGACAGTCTCGGTCAGACACCATTCACTTGTGTAACCTGATGTTTCCTGAAGGCTGCACTACAATATATATCTCGCTATCGGTCCATCTTAAGTAAAATACCAACTCCCGTAAGTTAGCAAAGATGTTGTCATGGATGGTACAGTCAATAGTTACTTTAGTCTCCATTAGCACGGGTGCGTTGCGTCTAATTATGTAGATATTGACCCGATGTCTGTAGATGGTTGCTAATGACTCGAATATATTCCCATTGGCCAAATGGATCAGTCAATATTACTTCAACCGCTACCTTTGTCGAACTCGCGTTAATCTGCATATGCAAGCATGCATCGCGTTAGAGGTTTTCAGTGTCTTACCTGAAGTACGATCGATTCCAACCGACGTTTATCTGCCCATTCTTCATTTCTCCATACAACAAATCATTCGAATGAATCGACGATCAGCTACAAAACAGTACCGCCGGCTAAAAATAATACATTTACGATAAACAGAAGACATCACTTTTTCTGTGGATTAGCGATGGGGAGTAGCATTTATGAATGTTAAATGCGTGTGATGGTGAGGGGAGTTAGATAGAGCTGAACGACTAAGCACAGAGAAGACGACGAAAAATCGCGTTGATATGTACGAACGAGGAATATATATATATATATATATATATATATATATATATATATATATATATATATATATATATATATATATATATATATATATATATATATATATATATATATATATATATATATATATATATATATATATATATATATATATATATATATATATATATATATAAATATATATATATATACATACATGTATATATATGTATATAAATAAATATATATGCCGATATATATTCATATATATACATATATTTAAATGTAAAAATATATATAATATATATACATATATATATATATGTTTATATATATATATACGTGTGTATGTATGTGTCTGCGTGCGTGTGTGTGTGTGTGTGTGTGTGTGTGTGTGTGTGTGTGTGTGTGTGAGTTTACTTTCTCCAGCTGTCATTCAACTTTTTCGCACCCAATCATGCAAGTTATTTTGAGGCTATCGATCGCGGGATAGCGGGGCAACGCAACTGCCAGTATAGCTCAATCAATATGCAAGTACAAATGAAGTGGACAGAGGCCTCATTTATTTGATTTCAAAACATGAAATTCCGTTATTCGCAGCCAAATACCTGATCATTATTATGATGTTTTCGTAACATATTTGCCACATATATTATCTATATCCTATTATCAAATCAGGTTGCCAGAGAGGTATATTGTCTCTGATCTGCTGAGCATGTATTAAGCGCTGGCGGGAATGTTTATTCAGTTTGATAACGCCGTTCGCTGGAAGACTAGAAGTCTATGACCATTGAGTCAATTGCATCTTCTATTTATTACCAGATATATTCTCTGTGGTGTATGTTGATCCACCATCGGGGTCTTTGGTGTAAGTATTGCATTTGAGTTAGAGCTTGCAGCAATATTCAATACCTAAATTAGACGGATAATCACAGTACAACCATACCTTATTCGTAAATCTTTACGATTGGGTGTTTTATGGATATCAATGATATAATGTGCTTACCTTGAAGGTAGTTTGGGCATTCTAGGCGGCAATCTTGCCGACAATAGTGTTCAGAAGCACAGAAAAGTTGCATGTGAAGAGTAATTCAAGGTGGCTATGACCGTCTGTGCGACAAGAGACGATTAGGGTTTGCGAGAGAATGATATCGTATAGAAATTCATAAGTGATCATATGCTAACATACATACATGCATACATACTTTTCATACCAAGATAGAGTAAGGTGTTGTAGCATCCATAGTTAAGATACCTTTCAAGATGAAATTAATTGAAATACACTCAATGCGACATGCCACCTGTACTACAAACATTTATACATACATATATACATACATCATACATACATCATGCGAATTAGTTCAATGAGAACTTTTAGGCCTCTAATCAAGATATCCAACGTTATATTGAAATTTTGCTGCCCCGAAATTTAAGGATAATATCCTTCAACGATCTAACTTTTTGATTGATAATCTGATTGATAGCTATCGTTGGTCATCGATTTACTTCGACTAGCCATGAGATCCCAATTAGGACAGTCAATCACACGGCAAGACCTGCAGTTTACAGTAAGATGGTATATTTGGATCTTGCTTGTGTACGTAAATCTCAAATCTTTATTTTCATACCTCAGAACGACCGAAAATGCATAAACCTCACCGCCTTATAAATCAGACATTTATTGATAGTTCAAAATGCATTATATTCACCTTTGCCTTATAAAAGCTTCGAAGACATTTATTCATTTTATCATGGGCCGATCAAACATAATTATCCCTACATGAAAAGCCTGATTTCGTCGCATCAAAGTAGGGTACGCAGTTCATATTGTATATGTAACGCAGTAAACGAGAACTACGCAAAATGTAACAGTATAAACCTCCCTACTTCTCGAATCGCACACTCCCTCTCTCGAATCGCACATTCTACTTCGGTATTCTATAACTTTCACATATTGACGGTTAAGAAACTATGTACAGTATATATTGCTCTGATGGTGCTCTTTATGATTTATGTAATTGCTGCATATGTCATGGTACGGACCGCTTGATTACATGGTTCATTGAGCTTGATATGCTTTACAGAATTTATGTTTATGGACAAAGCAGATTTTGAAAATGATATAAATTAAATTAGGCGTCTGCATCGGTGCAGGGTGCATAACCAGACCTGCAAAAATTTTCAACAACCAAGCCAAATGGAAGGTAGGCCAGATATGATACCGTAGTTTTGTCTTCGTAATGCATGAATAACAACTACATGTCCTATGCCAAGCAGTTTACATGAATTGTATACAGTTCATGATAAAGAAAATGTTTTGTCGTTGAACGCAAAGCGCGGTCATTAATGAATCGGTTTCAACAAATGCCATTACAAATGATACTATGCGATCAACAGGCAGTGAAGATCAAACGATGAAATAATAATGGACAACTTTAGAAGTATCTTATTTCTGGACGTTCAATGCGCGCGACTGATCATAGAGGTTCGGTGTTAAGGTTTTGATTTTAATAAAAACAGCAGAAACATCTGATATGGACAAATGCCACCGTAGAGCTACGATATCTTCGACAATACTTCGCCATATAAAAGAATAGTAAAGGCCGGCGACCAGAATCTTTTCTTCATTAACAAGATGATTTAAAACCTTGATGGCTATTCAAATTATCCGAAAAATTTTAAAAGTTATATGCAGGTAAACAATTTTCTCATATATCATGTCACTCTCGCTGTTTCAAACGGAAATATATTATAGTTCAAAAGGCGCGTCCAGTCAATTCAGGTTGTTTGGGCAAGCAGAATACCACACTGCATTTGATGGCCACAGCCTGAATTTGTTCTGTGTACATAAATGAGTACGTATAATACAGAGACATGAGACATGAAGCTGAAAAATCAACTTAGTATATTATTTAACCAAGCATTCATGATCGGCTTCACTTCTATTCTATTTATGAAAGCATCCACTACCGCCGAATCGGTCCGGCTTAGTTCAGAGTGCAAGTTGTCGATATAAAACAAAAGCCTGTGCATGTGAAGACCAGCAAGCCGAGGGTTAAATTATTCTAGTATACGGATTGAAGTAATGCTTTAACACAGACAGAGCAATACTGTGGCGTCCCTATTTGCCTTCTTTGACTGTGTGACGTTTCTTCTGTATTGAAGTGAAATCAAATTAAGTCAACTACTCCCCGCGGGATTGGTGTGGGAAGAGCCGAATGAATATGATTTTGTCTATCTACCCATGGCCTTCACTTTTCATAGCAAATACTTTTGAGTAATACAATTTCATTACTTTACTTGCATCACAGAATGATGAAGTGCTGTAGTGTATTGACTTACATTATCTGAACCAGTAAAATATCATTATTTCCAAATATTACAGATAAGAAGGTAATCACTTGTAACTACAGTAATTATTTGTTGCGGCATTTCTCCACGTTTGATGTCTAATTTAAATAGTTCACAAATTGTTGATAGCCGGCTTCGATGAGTTCAATCCCTAGCTGTAAAAAATCACCATAACGAGATACACCCAGCCTGGCTGATCAATAGTTTCGTCGTGGACTTTTGTACAGCCCGGTCTCGGCAACTTATCTGTGCCAAATTGGCGCGTGCACTTAAGCGGAGCTATGACAACCATCCTCATCAATCACAGTCGCCATATCACATTATTGTTGAAAGTGATGAAAAACACCACGATATTATCGTTATCTGATATGTTGATATTAATTTTGCAGATGAAGAGATGACCCGAACCGTGCAACCGCGTGTTTTCAATATCCGATATGTGGTGTAGATATTTGCTTAATTAAACATGCTCGGCATAAATTAGTTTTTTTGCTATCCTGGATAATTCAGTAAATTACATCTTAAACCATTAAGATCGTGATAAACTGATCTGCGTTTGGTAGCCCATTACAACATATACCAATTCTGTAGTTGGTCATGAATAAGCACATGCTTAATGTAAGAAAACTATGAAAGTTAAACGAGAGTAAACTCAACAAACAAAATTGGTTTTGCAAATAAGCATGCGCGGTGTTTTAGTGGAAGACGATGTTGGGTTTGCTTTGACACTATTGACATTATCATTAAACGTTCGTCTTCTTATTTTCTCTCACGCTAAAAAGGTCAGTTTTTGAGTGTGACTAATAGGGACTTTAACTAAATAAGGCATTTAATTTTCCCCAATTTGTACTTGACAATTTTTCACGCTATGTAAGTTCGTTCAAGGCCTCATCTGCTTAAATCCAAATGAAATTTTTAAACAGATCGTGCCAATAATAATAGCGGCAGTTATATGCAGGGCAATTATAATTACTGTTGTGTCAATTTCATTGCAAGTACAGAGCAAACTCTATAACATATATCGCTCAGTGTTGGTTTCATGGGTTGTGATGAAATGAAATTATGTCTCATCATCCACATCACATTATAAGGACTGCGTGCAGGAGAGTACAACGACATTAATGTAGATTAATAAACTCTGCGATAGCTGTCTATTGGCAAGTTCATTGGCGTTTTACATAATTTTATGTCTTCAGGTCATACTCCCCTATTAATTATTGTTGCAGCATGCTGCTCGTTAATCTACAATAAACTGTCTTGAATGTTTGCTACGTGAAGATTTGTGGGATCGTTTTGGCGACAGAGCGTACCCTATACATGTCAAATTTTTGTAGGACTATGAATATTTTTCTAACCTATTGCTTTATTGGCAATGTCGTTACATTTTTTCTCGTGAGGATTGATATTATTCATAAGCCGAATAAGCCTTGTCAGAGGTGCAGTTACGGAAATGAAACATTGATTCATGATTGTGTGTATCACAGAGGTTATGATTTTGTTATTTATATTCTTTGCCTTAAACATTAAAAAGACATCATTCAGTACAGCATTAGTTCAGGGTTCTCAATTTGCTCATTTTCTGCTCATGGAATTGTTATTGCTGCCGATCGACAAATATTAGCTAAGATCCCACGTGCTACTTTACGTTTTGTGACTATCCAGGATAAATTATATTTTCTTCGTTCTGTGTGTAACAAGCGGTTGCCGTGCTAAATAATTATGGCAATTATAATAACTAATTTTCACAAATAAATGCAATCTTGTTGAAAAAAATATTATACGATGCTGTACAAAAGTAGATGATATCGCACCATGCAATATCTCCTCATCTACCAAATAATCACAAATAGCATCTATTTATGCTATTCTTTATATTCTTGCAAATTTCTATCAGATTCGAGATGCTATCTGCAGCAGTAATAAACCGGCACTAGGCGGTAGCTATTTACCGGCTACTCAATTTAATTTATCAATGTACATTATCAGCTGGACGAGGTCTGATCACAAAATACTCTATTCACAGCTTATGTTCGATGATTGTTGAGCTTAAATAGGCAAATTGCTTGCTTGCGATATTACACTTGTCACAGTATTATATACTGCTATTCTGCTAATCACATACTGTTAAATTTTATTTTAAACATTCACACTTTAATATTGAACAGTTTATAATCATATATTTGGAGGGTTATTCCCATCATGACGTCATTGTATTTTTTAAGAAACTCTGAATGCATTAAAATTGATTTATTACTTTTATATTCCTACGGCTGACTTACAGAGAGGCTAATGGTCGATTTTGCGCTTCAGATGATATCGGTTGTGCTGTAATACAATATATCTCTACCTTCCTATGTTATAATTCCCGGTTTCCCTAAATGTGGCTTCTATTAAACATAAGTTACGTTGGATATCAGGGTGCATATTGCACCTGGCGTATAAGGTATGTGCAGGTATGATGGGTATGATGCATCCACCTGTCATACCACAAATGATTCACATCGTCTCACGGTTTGGTATTATATGGCAAAACACAATATGGCACAACTGCGCAGCTGGGCAACCTAAATATTTGTACGATCAATCAAAGAAATCGGCAAGATCAATGACTTAACTAATGAGTATTTATTTGAGAACAGAACGCGTGAGATATAGGTATTGTATTTAATCATTTTATCAACTGTCTCACAATCGTTTATCTGACCTCTTATATCAAACCTCTTATATGTTTTGTTTTATCGTACGTTCTATTTAGCGGCCATGACACGGTAATATTAGTTGCTTCCTCCTAGCACCCCGTAACGGTATCCACTACTTCCAGTTTCACCCCCTTTCGCCGTTCGGCTTGATATGGACGTTTTTCGCACAGCCTCGAGCCTTTTTCCTCCCACGCAGGTATTTTTGTCTGTAGCACTTTGAATATAGCGGTCGATAGTGCTGCAAGGTCGCCTAATCTTCTTTTGCAATTTCAACGTCGTTAATAAACACCAGCTGAGAAATTTTTGTCCAGATATTAATAGCGATTGTGGTTTCAATTTGCATAGTTATCTGCGGACAAGCTGATTGTGCACGTGGTAAATATGCGCATATATTTTCCCTGCGAAGCAGCACCTGCATCCGACTTTCACACTAGAACCATTATAGAAGCAAGCTCAATTAGACAACGTGCGTCAAGGAGATATCAATATCTATTGATCTTTGTCTTATAAAATTGGCATGTTCCTGTTAGGCATATTTAATGTTAGAAAAAGGTTCTGTGCTAGTCAAATAAGTAGTATTTAAGACTGCTTATTTGATTACTAAGTAGTTCTCACGTTATTGCTTACTATTGTAGATGAATAATGAGATAAACATGGACGTCGGGCTGCTTTATCAATTATATTAACTATCGTCACAGAGCTCATCCATCATGGCAATTTGCCACCGTGATCATTGCACAACAGCATTGATGTATAACATCATATACAGCACAATTTGCTTGCTGTACAACGCATCTCGTCATTGGAAAAAAATCCGCGAATGCGAGAACGTGCGATGCACAGCAGTAATTATTTTAGTCTTTACATTTAAAAGTAGGAAAAGCGGTTAAATAAGACATATCTTGTCTTAACCATGGTGACACATGTATACAGATTGGAAAAAGACAATAGCCAACGTTAACGGATGTTTTTTCGTTTAAAGAATTCGTTGGATATCTGTCTAGACTTTTCTCAAAGGTTGAAATAAGTGACGGTGAAGGAGGAAAAGAGCATGACATTGATCACTGCCAACAACGTGTATAACCCAACATAGAATGGCGCATGTATGCATCCTCAAACGCGTATTGCTCACCATTGATGGTATATTTTGATTTGATATCAATTTTGAATTATAGGCATAAAACAAATTTCAAACCATTCACATCCGTACTCACTTATATTGTACAGTACAAATGAAAGAAGACGCCGCTGGTCTGATATTCGGTTATTGTTATACTCAACTATAACTAATAACGCGGACCTAGGATCATATAATTAGCCAAACATATATAAGTCACTGATTAACAACTGTGCACGTTGCGTGGGAGTTCTATTGCAATTGATATTCTGTGCTGTTTACGCTTGTTACATGAATTATACAGTTACTCCTATAAACCATTCGTCAATAGATGTCATCTTATTTTAATTGAACGGTGACATGGATTAGGCTTTACTTCCATGTTTCCGATGGATAGACATCTTTTATGCAATACCAAATATTATGGAATATGTTGAATAGAGTGACCATGGCACAAATATAAATTTATATATGCATGTATACACGTAAATATATATGATGTGAGATTCTATTTCATTTGTATCTCCAAACTCGATTTGCAGCTGCAAATACGAGATGTAGCGCATCTTACATATTCATTAATAAGTATATTGCTATCAGTACTTGATCCATAAATTATGGTAAGCTAAATTGTGAATAATAACTCGATAATTCTCAGCCCACAAGGTCAAAGATACAAATGAAAAATCTTCGAAATTATATCGACCGATAATGCTATGACCTACTTTCCTAGCTAGATAACAATGTTTGCAAAACTGCATGTATTGGTACAAATGGATTGATTTGCCTTACGGGAAACATAGCTGAGGTACACGATTGCATTAGCGCAACATAGGTCATGCAAATTTTTTAAATGCAATCTCAACTGTAGAAAAGAAAATACAATACCAGTTCCCTATCCAGTTACGCTAGCCAGCCATGCGAACAAGACTGCGTTTAATCAAGAGAGTTTTACCCGACACCCATTTCACTAATAATATTACTGGAGGCGTTTGAATGAACGTCTCACATGCCACTTAACATTCCCGATAGGAAGACCTACTCCACTCAACAGTATCAAGCAAAACAAAAGCTTTCAATTACTCGCTTCAGCGGATTTCTTTTTCTTGGATGTTTTATTTTATGTTGGTTTGTGCGTACGGCGCTTTGTAGTATTGGCAATACATAAAGAATGCTACGGTTTCAGTCCAAGTCATTTGTGGATGTGAATCGACAAATAGCCTGGGTCTCCGAATGTAGTAAACCTTATCGCTTATTCATATGCATTTATTCGTGAGGACAGAACAATACCTTCTATGGCATTAACAGAAGATTGCCGTTAAAGGTAACGTTTTATTATAATTCCTTACAACTGCTGTCCCTACAATCTTACACGTATATGCTAGCACGCAAATGCTAGCTCTTCTTCCAATCCATTACCTTCAAATGTTGCATAAATTTTGCTGATTTTGTTAATGATCTAATATAACGGAACTGATATTGCCACGCGGAAGTCAATGAGATGATTGTATTGAAATAGCTTGCGTAGTGTATAGTAATTGCTGTTTATAAAGGAAAGTCTGCAATGAGTAAATATGACCTTGGTATGTTAATATAAAGAAATGAGTCATACAAGGCCCCCTTTATCATATCCAGCAATACTCATGTTCGTTACATAATATTACCCCCCTTCAGTCGGACCATTAATCGGTTGTCATTATTATTAGCCCTGTCTATCCGCATGAAGTCTTCTCTGTCAACTCGCTGTTTAAATGGCTGTAACAGAAAGATTTGTCACAGAGGTATTTAGGTTTTATATTAATAGATTTGACCTTCGCAAGAGCAGACCAACAAAACTGAGCACGTAACTGTGTAAGGGAGGTTTTCGTACTCCATTGTTTTATTACAACTAACAAGACAGCACATATTTGACTATTTCTAGCAAATAAACCGTAAACAAATAATAGAGATATAGATATATCAAATCCATGGGTTAATTTGTGCTGTGATATAATATCAATATGTATTATGAAAGAGGTTAGCAGGTGAACATTGCGTGATTTTGCTCTACAGTTAGTCAGTTAACTCCTCTTTGAATGAAGTCGATCATAATGTACGCTGCTTCGCACAAATACGCCGTACCACAGAAATCAAGGCGGCTAAATTAATTAGAAGTATGTGTTAAGTCATGATGTTATTTAAAAGAGGTCTAAAACAATGTATGTAAAGGAACAGAGCGCAGAAAGTACGTATTTTACGATATAACCGTGACTGTCAGGGCGGATATCTCTTCGTCGACAAAAGCAGCTACATCGCACTTATCAGATCCATCTTTGCATATTGCCAGCGATATGATCGTTAGTGAATTGGTCTAGTTGATTCAGCGGCATTAATTCTAGAATGTGGTGCATTTCACGAAAAATATTGCTTACTTTAATCTTTATATATTTAATCCTTGTTGAAAATACATCGTGGTTAGGTAATATGGGGCTAAACCCTTGTGTGTAATTGTATTATCTAGTCAGGCTGATAGAGAATATTTTGTATGCATCTCATCACCATTGGGCGATCCTAATTGTTACCTGCTGGCCACTGATAAGCGGAATGCAGCATCGATATTCTAATTCATCAATGATTACTAGTTAAAGGCGCCCGTGTAATCCAAGAATAAACGTGTACCAAACCGATACCTGCGGTCATCAGGGCAACATGTAGTGTGGTGGCTTCAAATAGCTATAGGTAGCATTAGAATGAATAAGTTAGGAAGGATTTCAGATAGAATTATTTTCTATTTATCGGTTTGATGTCAGAGGCCTAACCCATATGCGTCGTACTGATGCACGATGAACTGACCAATATATGGGTGCATCAGACTTATTTACATATTAAGTATTGTACATATATAATATTAGACGAACCGCTGATAAATCTGTGTATCTTGGAATTAATAGATTGCTCCACGGTGGCGCCACTTGCCCTTAACTTGTCACCGAGCATGTTTAGTGATTGAGCAATCAATTTATCTATGATTTTGCGGCCACCGATGCTGGTGGCAATGGAATGCGTCCAGAGTTCATAGACAGGACGCGCATTATCTGGCATATGCAGGGTCAGTGTCCAATCGCAAAATTGATATTGTCCGTCCATCCTTTTCCAATTTGAATTCTTTCGCAACCCTGGACAGGCTACGTTTGAGCTAAAAGGATAGAAATCAATGCAAACGCTGTGTACATGTAACTTTATGCCTCACCCATGCTCAGCGTACATAAACGTACTGATTGCTGGCGTTGATTAAAATTTTAAATGAAAAATAGTGGAAGGGTAGGGGCTTCGTTTGCTAACTACCAAGCATCATATCAATTACTGTCAATGTGAATACTCTCATCATTTATTACTCCATACTACAAATCAAGCAAATGAATTGGCGGTTGCTTACAAAACAGCACCGTTGGCAACCCGAAATACATTTACAGTAATGTTTCTGTTGACAAGCGAAGGGATGTATCGTTTATGCAATATTCATAGTGTGTTGGGGTGGAGGGGGTCAGTTGAACCTGAATGACAAAGCGTTGAAAAGACGACTGAGAACGCGGTAATGTGTGGGAAGGAGGTATGCGAAATGACTTTTTGCATTCAATAACTTTAATCCTTTCGTATCCTTAGTTATATCATTGTTCTGCTTGTATTTAAAAAGTCATGACACATTTTACTTCAATATTTTTGCGCCCTTTATAACACACACATACTTACACACACATATACATACAAACACACACACACAGATATATATATATATTTATATATATACATATATATATATATATACATATATATATTTATATATATATGTTTATATATATACATATATATATACATATTTATATGTATATATTCATACAGATGTGATTAATTATTTATATTAATTTATATTTAGATATATAGATATACAAACATATATATATATATTTATGTATGTATATATAAACATAAATATATATATATACATATATGTATTTCTATATTTATATATATATATATATATATGTGTGTGTGTGTGTGAGTGTGTGCGTGTTTGTGTGTGTATGTGTGTGTAAGAATAGGTCTGTGTATGTGTGCCCGATAAAAGGCGCAAAACAGCACGAAGTATGGTCCCAAATACCAAGCTGTTTAAGACCCCTCGCCATGCCGATTATAGTGCTTATAGTAAATGGGGGTCTGATAGATATCAATGAAATAATATGTTAACTTGAAGACATTATAGGCGACGATCTTGCTCACTTCTAATCTATATATGAAAGCATCCACTACAGTCTATTCGGTCTGGCTTAGTTCAGAGTGTAAGTTGTCGATATAAAAAGAAAGCTTGTGCATGTAAGGACCAGCAAGCCGAAGGGTAAGGTATTACAACATGCCATGACACAGTCAGAATAATGCTGCGGCGTCCCTATTTGCCTTCTTTGACTGTGTGACGTTTCTACTGTAATGAATTATTATCAATTTGAGTCAACAAGCCCCCGCAAGATCAGTGTCGGAAGAGCCGGATAAATATAATTACTTCTATCTACTCATAACCTTCACTTTTCAGCAATGCTCATGGCACTAGATCTCTGTAAAACTACAAACGTGGGCTACAGGAAAACCTAACATCGTTATATTACGCCATTCACAGTAGTCCATTGAACGAGGTTTAGCGCGGTTGTTGAAGCAAGCCCCGTGGTGTCAGATGGTAATTGCTGCAGAACACTAAATCATGGTGGCTTTGTATGCTAACATACCACGTGATAACATCGTAAACCATGTGTATATCATCGCTAATACAAGGCCCACTATCGCTTTAATAGCAAATAGTTTTGCGTAATGCAATTTCACACAGATATAAATTTGAAGAAGAACGACTGATTACTTAACTTGCATCACAGCATGGCGAAGTGCTGTAGTGCATTGACTTACATTACCTAAGTTAGGCAATATCATCGTTCCAAATATTACTGATGAGAAGGTAATCACGTGTAACTACAGTAATTATTTGTTGCGGTAGCTCTCCACCAAGGTCGATGTCTGATCAAAGCAGTTCGCACATTGTTGGAAGTCGGCTCCGATGGGTTCGATCCCTAGCTGTAAAAAATCTAGAAGGTTACTTGCGACTCAGACGATTACGTTAAATGGCGGTCCTATATCTAAAACGAGATGCACTCAGCCCGGCTGATCAATAGTTTCGTTGTGGACCTTTGTACAACCTGGTCTCGGCAACGATTGTGATGACGCGTGCACTTAAGCGAGGTATGCAAACCTCGCCCATCAATCACCTTCGCAATATCACATTGTTGTTGTAAGCGATGAAAAATACCACGATATTTCCATTACCTCATATGATGATATTGGTCATGCAGATAACCACCCGTTTTCAATATCCGATCTGAGGCGTAGATATTTTCTTATTTAGACATGCTCCGGGTAAATGCGTAATGCAATATTGCAAATCATTTAGGTCGTGATAAATTGATCTGCGTTTGGTAGCCAAATAAAATACATCCTAATTCTGAAGTTAGTCTAGAATAAGCAGATGCTTAAGGTCAGAATAATTATGAAAGTAAAACGAAAGAAAACTCTACCAACAAAGGTGAAGTTTTGGTTTTATAAGTTGCATGCGCGATGATTTAATGGAAGGCGCAGGTGGGTTTGTTTTGACATTTCCATTAACGTTCGGATTTCATTTTCTCTCTCCATACAAATGTAAGTTTGAGACTCATAAGGACCATTTTTAAATATTCACGGCATTTAATTTTGCCAAATTCGTACTTGGCAAATTTTTACGTCCTGTACGTTCGTTCATGGCAACAAATGTTTAGATTGAAATAGATTATTTATTGTTTAACAGATCTTGCCAATAATTATGGCGGCAATAAAACGCAGGACAATTATATTTACTGCTGTGTCAATTTTATTGCAAGCACAGAACAAACCTTGTTACATCTGTCGCTGAGTGTTGGCTTCATGAGTTGAGAAGAGATTAAGTTATATCTCATCATCCAAATCACATTAAAAAGACTGTGTGCAGTACAACGAAATTTATGTAAATAAGAAACCTCTGCTACAGCTAACTATTGGCTAGTTTATTGTCGTTTTACGTAATTTAAATTCATTTGTTAATACTCCTTCATTGATTATGTAGCGGCATGCTGCTCTTTAATCTCCAATAAAATGTTCTAAATGTTTTCTTCATGTAGATTTTGGGGATTCTTTTTGCAACAGCACACTGCCCATACATATCTAAGACTGGCTTACAGGTAGGCTAAGTGTCGAATGTACGCTTCAGATGATATCGGTTATGCTGTGATACAATTTACATATACCTTCTTATGTTATAACTCCCAGCTTCCCTAAATGTGGCTTTCATTGCTCAGAAGTTACATTGGAGATCAGGGCGCATTTAGCACCTGGGGTATATAGTATCTACAGGTATAATGGGTATGCTGCATCCACATGGCATACCACACATGACGCAAATCTATTCCTGATCGGGTATTATATGGAAAGGCACAATGTGGCACAACTGCGCA
>CM067351.1:43784379-43786879 GCA_034190875.2 Urechis unicinctus | reverse complement strand
CCGCTGGTCTAAAATTCGGATGTTGTTTTACTCAACTATTACTGGTAACGCAGCAAATATTTGCTATAAGTTTTCGAAGAAGTTGCCAATAGATCGCAATAAATGATTAATAGCGAATTCAACAAGATCTCAAGATGACCAGAGCTGAAATAGTGCAAAACAGTGTTTAATTAATCAAAGTTTGGGCCGTTTATTGCTTTTGATAACATTACCTTGTTTGAGCATTTTGTTAGTCATACCAGAGCGATGACCTTACAATCCCTCACAGGCAGAGTGTCCAATAGAGATTTCGATTAATTTAGCAGATGTGGTGATTTATTACGGGGCGTCGTAAGCATTGCGATACTTCAAGCAAATAGGACATTTTGTATACAATTGCTCAACTCATTTGTAAACATAAATTGTTCCAGGAATATTTTTAAAAGGAACAATCCAATTTCTGTTATGAATTGATTGTTGGGAATAACAATAGCTAATGATTACGATTCAGTGCTATAGCTTACCTTAAGTCTGTTTCACATCAGCCTTTGCGACAGCCGTGCACATGCCTACGAACACTTTTAGATTTTCGCGCGAATGTCTCAATACCTTCTTACGAATTTTACAAGACGCAAGGCAGTCGCATCGTCGCAAACTCAATTTTCGACATGCACATTATTTCTGCGAAATTCGGGCGATCATGGGTAGAATGCAGGATGAAGAGTGTCTCTCTGTACTCCTCGTAAATAGCCTGACACACTTCAGGGACAAAGAGTGAGATAGTGTTGTGTGAGACCCTGAATCCGTACTGTAAGGACATGAAACTCATTCCGGTGGCCAGAAAGCGAAGCGTTATCACCAACTTCTCCCCGGGCTCAATGGAGCCACAGCCCCTGCAAAACAAAACCGTGTAATGAAAATTAAAGGTTGCTATAAATCATACATTAACCGCATATATTGTACATTACGTGATCAACAACTGCTCCCCGGACTCAATGAAATCAAGGATCTTGTAAACAAAATCGTGAATTGAAAATTAAAGGTCGCTATTAATAAAACAGAAACTACATATATTGTACATTTAATGCGAAAATCAAATTTGTACGCGCCTTCTAGATTTTGATGCGCGGATTGACCCGTAGCAGCAGCTCGGCAAACATGTTGCGGCTCATTCTGATGTAATTCATGTAGTCGCCCTCGGATCTACTCTAGCTCCTGAAAGAGGGTGTGATACTGTCCAAACAGCCGACGACGCTCAATCCAGGGTTTTACCCACCAACGCCTCTCTCGCCTTCTTTGACGAAGTTGCACACGGATAAGTAGTATCAGAAGTGCTTCATGACGCTCTTCTTCGTCTAGCAGTATTCTTCTCAGTTCGACCACAAGCATGTTTCGTAGAACTATATCCATTTCAAAGACGAGATGTGATTACGACAAACTATGATGAAGATGTGACGGCTGTTTGCACTTACCCTTGTATTTATACTGTCACATGGGACGAATTTGTACGATGAACGCACAAACATCGTAAGATATTCGTGCGTCACTCTATTTTATTGCACGATGGTCGCAAGAATCTTTTGCAAATTCTTGCAGCAGCCCTGCGTCAGTCTTGCAATTGTGTACGGCTGCTGCACGGCAATCTTGAGACAGCTGAAAATGTTTCCTACGTTCAAGCTGCGAACATCGTGCGACCCGTGAGACAACCGTGCAAGCATCGTACTGCAGCCTTGCAATGTACACGACCTGTGTGGACATGTCTGGATGCATTGCGAATTTGTCTGCGTTCTGTCTACGATGCCTCGGACTTGTGAAATCGTGCGACATAATAATCGTACGGCTGATGTGAAGTCTACTTAAATGGTTATTCATGCATTTCGATAGGAAAAGGTGTCGTCGATTGTGAATACATAACTAGATGCTAGGTAATATAAATGTCCATGTAACTTAGTGATTAGAGGATTATAGGTAATAACATTTCAATGCCTGCTCTTCGTCACCATACAAGCATCCACACTACCGCTAGAGGCTTCATCGAAGAAGGTGGATTCATCCAAGCAATATATAGTGCTGGCACAACGGAACACGTAAATCACGAACATATCAATCAATAATAGATGTGCTGGGTCTGCATAATTGAACAAATGATGTCACCTTGCAAAAGATACTTCCAGCAGCTAACATACAGACAATAACTGTCCCCGTCACAAAAAAAGCACATGTAGATACCACTGATATCTGACAGCTGAGAGGACAGTTTGTGTGAGGGCATTAACGAACTTAGCTTGTAGACTTTGTGTTCGTTTGTAATTATCGTGATTTATATAGCGACGAGGCGTTCTATGTCATTTTGCCTATCTACTGCTAATAACGTCGGGTCTTGAAAGCCAATAAAGGTTTTATAGCACAGGCTAAGCATAATGGATGTGAACCAGAGGCACAATATATTAATTTTCATTGACACTTCAGGACCGGCCGACTTATAGAAGCCTGTGCAATATTAAAAAAAACTCTTAAAATA
>CM067351.1:43756879-43779379 GCA_034190875.2 Urechis unicinctus | reverse complement strand
GTTTGGCTTGTTTGACAGGATTAGTTGGGTTGGCTAGTTTTGGCTTGTTTGTTGGAGAAACTGGAGAAAGGCTTATTTTGGTTTGGAAGAAAAAAAGGTAGCCGAAGTCGGGTTGCTCTGGAGTAAAAGTGCGCTCCTATAGAAAGCGCAGTTCGGGCCAGAAGCCTCTCCAGGAGCGATCTGGTGCGAGTTTGATATATATTTTGTTGGCCATTTGCTCTAGTGGTCGACGTGTTCAGAATCGCCCCCCCCCCCCTCCTGCGCTGGAACCGCTATTACCTATACTACTTTCCGCGTATCTCAATTAAGATCAGGGAGAGGAGGATGAGTCTGGCAGGCCACTGCATTCGACATCCAGAGCTGACAGCCCATCACACCATCTTGTGGAAGCCAAATCAGGGAACTAGCATAAAGGGACAGCGCGAGCACCCTAATGCTGGATAGGGAAGAGAGGAGAGCTGCGACCAAGTCCCGAGTTGGTGTAGGATAGACTACGCCATCGCATCGATCGCAGCTGCGATATATAAGTCCCGAGTTGGTATATATAGATAGACTACGCCATCGCATCGCATCGCATATATATATATATATATATATAGAGATATATATATATATATATATATATATATATATATAGAGAGGAGAGATATATATATATATATATATATATATATATATATATAGATATATATATAGATATATATATATATATATATATATATATATATATATATATATCTCTATATATATATATATATATATATATATATATATATATATATATATATATATATGTATGGCTATATATATATAACACATGGTTCGTAGGATATTATATATAATATATCTATATATATATATATATATATATATATATATATATATATATATATGTATATATATCTATATATATATATATATATATATATAATATATATATATATATATATATATATATATAAATATATATATATATATATATATATATATATATATATATATATATATATATATATATATATATTTATATATATATATGTATATATATCAGACGAACCATGTCCTATGCCTTCTTTGTGGAAGTCTGTGTTTAATTTGGACACAAAATTAAGCCAAGACTCGCGCTATCTGTTTTTATTGACATGTCGAGCTTTGGCTTGGGTTGCTTTGAATAAGTTCTGGTTTTTGCCTCAGTGGGCCGCGATTTAAACCTGTAAAGTGCCTGTTTGCGCTCTTTAAATGCATGCATCGGAACACCATGGCTTTTACATCCGTTTAAAATCTGTCATGGATTTCAGTACATTTTGTCTGGCTATATTAGTAATTGAGTTGGTTAAAAAAGAAACCAGATCTTCCATAATATTTGATAAATATCCTTGTTCATAACTTTTCTGCACATAGCGGTAAAATTCAGTCAGTCGCAAGTTCTATTTGGTAACCCGCTATTATATTGCCTTCACTCTGTAGGAATCAAGCATGGAACTGACTTTACTGATGACACCTGTTGTTCATTTGCGTCTGTAATGAACTCAGTAGTGTTCAACATGCGTAAGGTTCTTCAATTAATCATTAACCAGCTAAACATATTGTGCTACCTGCTATTCAACTTTGTATCAAACACGTGGAGTAGATACAGTTAATCAAAAACGTGTTTTTACTATCATATATTCTCTTTCAGAAACCATTTCAATGTATATTATATCCAAAAACCTGCTTGTTATCTCACGGCATTAAATTACAACAATTAGTTGCTATTATTTCAAACTATTGATAATAGAGTTTGTTAAGGAGCGATAACCAACGGCATCCATAAAAATGTCCATGGAAGACATTGCGCATGACAATACAGTCAAAGTCGAATGGAATATACTTAAATGCTCTTGAATCTTGTCACCTCAACTCACAATTAGATAATGTATAGTCCCTAATCGAAATATGTTTTCTCAAATACCTACTAGAAAGAACTAGACTGCTATTACGATTAATAATGTCCGACAAAATGACCCTGACAAGTTAAATGGCCGGATGGCCCCGTGCCACAAAAGATTATTTATGTCGCCGTCGATTTGAGGCTGGCTGCAGCAAGCGGTAACCTGCTCTCTGCGCCTCGGCTTCATGAATAATTCCTAATTTGTGTAAATTACAGCCAATAATTGGTCGGCGCGCGACAATGAACGCCATTTATGCTTTGTCAGCGCTATTTGCTTTTAGTATCAACTAGCCAGTTACTTGTAATTGCCACCAAAGAGGTAAACATTGGTTGTACAAATTTATTACACACAGACACTGTAAGCTGCTTGTAAGAGACAGAGCAGTTGTTATCGAATCCCTCAAACGAACAACTTTTCTTGCCTAGCGACGCGGATCAACTGTGCGGCTCCATTATGCTAGTGAACGTCGTCGCTCTGCTCCGAACCTCGTCTTGTGCGTAGATTATTATGTCAGCTATGACGATGGCTTGTTTGGCTTTGACTGGCAACCTTGCGCTTGTCTCAACCGTGAACTGAGCTTAAGCGATACATCTGCTACTGAGTTACATTCCATCTCAATGAACGAATAAAATGCCGAAGTTACCGAAGCAGCCAGCGTTTGTCCAGATTGTGTCACTATAAGACAAGGGGATTAGCTCGTCCAGGGTTTTAGAGAGCAACCCGAACTGACAAACACGACATTTCAGTAGGTTTAGGCCAATTATGAGGTTCACTGACCACTGTGTTGTAGATCTGTAATTATTAATTCTTAAATGATTATTATTTGTTAGTAACCAGCTGGTTGGTAGCTCTGTAGTCAATTCTTAGTAATCTGCATCTTATTTTTTGGCGTTGTTAAAAAGAACAATAATAGGTCAATAGGTTATGGTGCATGTATTCATATTCATAAGCATTTGATAGTGATATTTTTGGATCTTTTCGAACCGTGGTCACTGATTGAAAAACGTTTGTTGCGAACAGATGGCTGCCTTACACGGAACTCTCTCTGCGCCTATATTTACTGAAAGGTTCCTAATATCCATACGCGGGGGTGCTTGTCCAGTCGGGGCAGTTGGGTGAACTAGATCTTATTGGCAAGATTAGACGTCCACTCCTGCTTATAACAGGCGTGGGACCTCATTTCAGTTCTTAGTTAGCATATATAAAACCATTTGGCTGACAATTAATGGGACACAGACAGCTGTACAAGGTTGTTGTAAGGGAGTTGCATCAACCCAGCCAATGTGTTTAGAATTGTTAGATATGTTGCGTCTAAACAGCGATGCGGCATTATTTGGTATGGTAAGGGGCGAGGAAACCTTACAAGTGGTTTTCCTTTATCTATAAATCGTAGCTTGATGTTTGATGTGGATTCCAGCCGACAATCCCAGGAAATATCTCACTGATGAAAGGGACGTTCTACTTTCATAAAATGCATTGATCCACCAGTAGGGCGTTTAGATTACACGAATATTAGAGAAACCATCTAGTTACTGACCATTTGGTACTGAGCCAGTTAACAACTAAGACAAATATTCACTCACCTCGTCCTCTGTCCCCGGGGGCAACGTAACTACATCGTGGAGACATTTCAGTAGTGTTTATAGCCAATTACAGGTTGTAAAATACATTCAGTAGCTATTGTAATTATTAATTCTTACATGATTGTTATTCTTATTTACCCCCCGTCTATTTTGCTCAAGTGGTCGAAACTAAGCTGCATCTTTATTTGTGCTGCTTGTTAAATAACACATAAAATAAAACCATAGGTGGATATTGATATTCTAAATATAAGCATGGGTGAGTGATATTTTGGAAAAAATACAGACCCACTACTGCTTAGCTACAACAACAGGTCCTGAACAAGCTTGAGAGTAACATTGTGGTAAGTCAGATGATGGGCTGATACTGTTTTAAAAAGGCCTTGGATGTCAGTTTACTGATTGTGAGCTCAGTGCCCACAAATGAAGTTAATCGAATAACCGTTTGTTTTCTTTTTAAACATTCACCAATCCATATTGCTAAAGTGCTTGTCCAGTCGGGCAGTGGGTAAAAGATAAATGGCGTAATAACCTCTACTCCGCTATACTAGAGTGGCAAGAACCTGCCAGTCATGCTTAGGGAGATTCACTGTTTGCAAGAGACTTTAAGACACTCTAGTATGGTGTTAAAGTATATCCGCTCAAATAGCCAGTGTTTAAATATTGTTAGATATGTAATCTCTAAACAGAGATAGCGGTTTATCCTTGAAAACATGGCGAAAAATCCAAATCTTTCCGAATTATACAGTAACATAAAATCTGACCATTTTCATAACTGAAGGCATCGTATCATTATAAGAAAATTTGTGCAAAAACATTTTTTTCTCAAAATTTGCACATAGGTTACCATAATGGTAAAATATTTAACCACCGTCATCAATTTGATACATAGCTTTCATTGTACGACGCAATTAATGTCTCCAGCTCATTCAGACATGAAACTACCAGTCAAAATTTTCCGAATTTATAGCATTTCATATAGTCATTTCATAAAGAGGTTGTACTCAACAAGATTCTGTGCACATATATTTACCATTGGTAACTTATTTACCACCGTCATTATTATAACATTAGCTTTCATTGTTTGCTGAATAAGTGTGCTCCAGCTCAAAAACTACAAAGAAATCCAAAAAAAACCGCAATTGTGGATATTTAATGCGCAAATATGACCAACATGGTTAATGTTGTTTGCTGAATAATTTTCAATCCATTTATGAATCGTGAAAGATTATTGCATCCAGCAGAGGCGCAATAGCTACCAAATAAAGCGAAATATATGACCTTTTGATAACTTGGCAAGACCTAAAAAAAAGAAAAGGAAAACCGCCAAATCGCATTATGAATCGTGAATGATATTGCCATCTCCAAGCAACAACAGCCGTGGATACTTAATCTTCGCGAGACTTAAATTACTCTGATAAGCTAAAGGCAGAATATCCTTGCGCACATATAAATGTAGCTAAGTCAAATTAAATCTCCGTGTAGTAAGGATTGTATTATAGAGTATGCCAAGAGTGGAAAGCAAGGCTATTATCGTATGGATTTATTAATTTGCTAGGAGCAGCTTATTACTTGCCGGGATTATTTTTCTATGCTTGATATTATCCATCCAGTCATGTATTACCTAAACTACTTCGAATCGAACGGGAAATTATCCCCAAATCTACGCTTAAAACATTTAGAAGCATAATTATGGAATTTACCATGCTACGACCAAACTGGGAATCGGATGAAGCATGATCTCTGGATCGTATGAATCATAATCAAAATTATGGTAAATATTGTTGAAGCACAATATCTGCATTACGTTGCCATGAATGACAAAATGAAATCTAGATCAGACGACTAGCGATTGCTGAAAGCTTGACTGGACGCATTCTTAATGTCGGATTCATATCGCGTGCGGCGTCCTGATAAGCAATGTTACTGATGCATAGATGTGCATATATCCATCAACTTGCTGCAAACCACTGAGCTTGAGAACGATCTAAAAACATAATTATCGCAGCTGGCATGTTTAATTACGATTCTACAGACTGGAGATTTACATGCTATAACGTAACATTACGATTCATACATTTATCATATTTTTTTATTCACAAACGCGAATGTTTAATTTACCTGCTATTTAATGGCATGGATGGCCCGATTTGTAATGTCCAATTGCTTACTAGTGAGGGTACACAGATAATTGAAATTGAAAAGGGTATTATGAAATCCGGCATGCCAGTAGCATTAATCACAGAATTAGTAAATAGAAGATAGTATCGAATATCGTAGTGTGTCAGTCAAAGCAGCAGACGCTTTTGTATTTGTAAGCACCGCACGGCAGGTTCCGATATTCAGTATGTTGTGCAAACGATCCTGGCTGATAGGAAGCCATACAGGAGAAGCAAATATTATGTAAATAGAGCTACAGGCAGGATGGGATAACAGGGAGGCAGGCTAGCGGTGACATACGGTAGTCGGGCGATATCATATATTGCCTCCGACTATTCATGGAAAAATGACCAAAGCTTGTGTAGTGATGGACCAGTGTCATGTTGCCGCAGGCCATTTCATAAATTGTGTTTGTATCAAGTTGAGTCGCTTTAATTGTAAACCCGATGAGAAGATGAATAACGACGGTTTGTTGGCCGAAACAATTATTCGCGTAATCAGGCGTAGTGATTATTTATTGTATATAATATAATTTGATCGATGGTAATTGAAAGGACTACGATTGAATGCTTGACGTAACATTTTCAGTTGTTGTATCTGTTATTTTCAAAGACGAATAATAATATTGTGTTTTTAGAGGTGAATATATGCTGGCCGTCTCTGGTATATTCATATTGCATCAAACGACAATATTATGACGGAATTGACTGGATTACTATCAACTCATACACACGCATGCTAGTAATGGGACAACGTGATATGGACTTCATATATGGCCACCTTTACGGACATCGCCCTGGCAAGTTAAATATCAATTCAACATGTACATGTTACCATAGCGGCTTGGATGTGTTATCGAGATGATTCCTCCCTGACGGTCTTATATGAGGCTGATTGCGGTACCAGGACGGCCTCCCAGGAGCGTTCACACATTCGCCGCTTTCCCCAATGCACATATTACGATAGCATATTGTATTGTGTCAACCATGTTTAGAAACTCGAGATATTGATCACTCCGCCTGATTATTACTGACCATCAGCGTTCACAGATAAACAAATATAAAACTTTAGTTACGAACAAAGCTCTCTGTTAATCCAAACTGTTTGCTTCCTTCAACTTAAACTTTGAGTATATGACTTGTTTCCACTTCTTTACAATCGCATTCCAGTCTTAACACGTGCGAAAAAGTGACCTGAATCGCTGCTAGTGTCGGAGATGTCTAGCAACTATAATGTAATTAATTATTTGGCGATAATAGGTCGCAATGCATATTATTACCTTCATTACAAGTGTCTATTTAGATGTGAACGTAAGATAATTGCAATTAAAACTGCTCTTCATTGTTCATGTTTTCTAGCAGCCACCAAATTTCGCCCTACCCTTAAATATAAGCACACAGGGTCAGCTGAAGAGAGCTGAAATTGCATATCGTAACCTGAATTCACAATTGTTGTTGTTAACAAGCTATGCCATATTTAATGGACAATTGAATGTTATAGGAAATAATGTGGAATGTCATGACGTTGGCATGACGACACTAAAGCAAAGTTGTTCCTGTAATATGTCAACAACAAAACCACAGCAGACATTTTTTAAAGCGAAAACATCACTTCTTTATTTCTTAGGTTAGATCTATTAGCAAACTCACTCTCGCCTCATGCCTTTAGTTGGCAGCCTCTTCTTGGCGAATTGCTGTTTCCTGCATGTTACATATTATATTTCAACCCCAGCCTTTCTCTGACGGCCCCCGTATGCAAACAAATAACTTTCTTAGCAAGACTTTTATAACGCACCAATATTGCGTGACAGAAGCTGCACTTTAGGTTGTACTTGGTACAATGGTTGTTATCTGCCATGGTTTATCTCCTAAAAAGGCAATCATATATGACGGATTAATTTGGTCTGAGGTGCCTTTTAAAAATTATAGATATATCTATGTAGGTATTAATTATGATCCATCTTTCATTGCTTCTTCCATTTCATTGCGCACGAAGCATTCGTGACTCCTACCGTCAGCCATCTTCAGCTAAACTTTACACTTAGTATGTATCATCATGATCAATGCCTTTATAATAAGAAATTATTGCATCATATACAACAAGTGTTTTCATATTTGCAGTTACATGCAGATATATATTCACATGTCCTTATCTTCTTGTTGATATGGATTTTGCGTCATAATTCGATGGCAGATTAAAATAGATGATTACTTGTAAACCAAAAGCATGATTGATACGGTTATGTTAGTAATTAGTTTGTAACTATGATATTAGAGTTAAACTTAACTTATGTTTGGAGAGCAAATGATAGCATTTTTGACAAAAAACAGCGGAATAACTATGAAGCGGCAACAAAACACTCCGCAGTTGTCACCTGATGTTGACGCCTATCGTTGTCTGCTAGCGATACCCCGCCCTCCACCGAGCCTCAAGGTGCAGCGCATGCGACGTAATCCGGTTCGCCGCGCGCGCGTCTTCGCCGGGTGTCAAAAATCATCCAAATCATCCGGCGTGACCAATCGAGTGCGCCTAATGTGCTTTATCTGATATGGACCGGTCGTCTGAGGCATAATCAACAGCGAGTCAGACATTATTCTTACGAGGATTGGGAGAGTGGTTTGTCAGTTCAGTATCGGCCGTGGATGTGACGTGCAGAATAAAAGCCACAATGAATGAAGCATGAAGACACCACATAGGTCGTATGAACTTGTCATATAAGAACGGGCCATTACGTTCAGATGTCACATAAGGTTTTGGATTACATCAAACTGTCCCTTTAAATGATTAAATACCGAAAACTACATGTCCATTATTCATAAGTCTTGCAATCCAAGAGACTTCTACCTGGCACACGGTGATGCATCAGTATGCTTATATTGAGATGTAGATACTTTCCATCGGTGATGGGTTGGTATTTGTAGTCATGAAAATATCTTCCCCTTCACCTAAAATACCAGTAATGTTCTAACCATACCTTCCATATATTTTAACTGTTGTACCGATCGTAAGCAGTCAACTGGTACACCTTCTCTAAATATAATGCTCAACATTATTTAGAATAAAGAATATATACAGAGAGAGAGAGCGATTGCAGTGCACTTGCTATAGATGAACGTTTGTTTAAACTATGCCAACTGCATCTTGCTGCATAATATTTGAACATTGATGTTATCCAAACAAAAGGGTAGGGCATCGATAACGGTTGCACAATAGAGGGATATCCACCTGGACGTCTCTTAAATGTCGAAATAGGGGCTTAGCGTGATATTCAAGACTTGATCTCTGTTATCAATGTGTTTACCCCAATATGAAATACTCCGTATTGCTGAACAGATATTCAAATATAAAAGACCATAGATACGGTTCTCACTAACACGTGCATTGCTAACCATCCATGCAATGGTTTTGTCACACATCAATTTAGGATTATATGTATAACAACAGTTTTGAAAGCAATAACAGTCGCACTTGGTAACCTTGTGTAGTGCACACTGAGGTAGAAGCCGCTAGTACTGAATTATGTTATTGCATTACTAAACTGTTACTGCTAATGAGGCACAAGTTTGTGATGCGTTTGCGTCGAAGGTGCCAAAGATGGCATTGAATATAACAAGATCATAAGATCACCCTAAGATCAACAAACTGCTTTTGTATCGTTGAGCATTTTGCTCTTGATGCCAGAGCAATAATATCGCAGTTCTTTATAGGTTTTTTAATCGATAGAGATTCCAAAGCAAAAAAGTTAGTATATTCAGAGCACATGTTATGAAGACTGAGTTTGATTGAGCATGCCGTGTTCTGATTATATTTGGTTCAAGTAGTACCACATCCTTCACTAGAGCCCTATTTATTTTGATACCAAGTCTGTACGCTACTTTCGTCGTGAACATTTGACTTTAGTCGTCAAAAGAGTAATTACATGGTATAGAAGTCTACAATAATTGATGAATAGTGAAGAAGCAAGCGCCGAAAGGATGAAAAATTTACTAGTGGAGAACTGCATTCGTTCTGTGCCGGGTTTCAGTTTATCGTCACCAAAAGCTGGATGAACACCTTTTGCAGGAGTAAATATGTTCTCTGTTTAAATGTCAGACTGTATATAGTTCAACAAGGTATAATTCACAAGAAATTTAGCCATAGACTAATTAACAGATCAAGTAAGATGCTACCCTCTATCTCGGCTCTTTATTGGTACGACACATGTCAGCTGGAGTGGGTTCTTTAAGAGCCTAGGCAATAAATCCGACAACGCGTTATGAAAGCAGATTCAAATATAATCTGATATGTGATATATGAGCCTTGTAAATCTAGATGCTATGTAATTCCACTGCTCCAGATGAAACATTGTAATTTTACATTTTATGCACACATAACTCTACCTTTATTATGTGAATTTCATTACAAGGAATGTGTTAGACACAATATTCAACTTTTTTGTACATCATATTTGTAATTGTATAATGCATCATAATACAACAAAGGGGTACGTATTATTCCCGATTACAATAGGACTTGAAGCAACACATATGACATGTCCGATATGGTTTATTATCAGTGACTCTTTTGAATCGTTTATTCTGATATATGATATTTGGGTATAGTTATAAGTGATATACGGTGTAAATCGTGCTTATAAATAGCTTCGATATTCCAGATGAAATCTTCAAGCAGATGTAACTCATACCTTGAATATCTGTGCTTTTAATTAAGTTAATGAATAAGCTACATTAATATGAAAACCCGATACTATTTTAGAAGATCAATATTCAATACGGTTAGTTTTGAAAATTTTATCACCAAATGGGGTTAGCTGGTCTACGTCTTTGCTGGATAATATATATATATATATATAGAGAGATATATAGAGAGAGAGAGATATAGAGATATATATATATAGAGAGAGAGATATATATATATATATATATATATATATATAGAGATATATATATATATATATATATAGAGATATATATATAGAGATCTCTATCTCTCTATATATATATATATATATATATATATATATATATATATATATATATATATATATATATATATATATATATATATATATATATATATATATATATATATATATATGTATTGGTGTCCAAATGTCAAAATATATTGATATGCCTTGAGGAATATTTTGCTAAGATACATATTTGCAGAAGCGCTCCATCGACAATGCAATACAATTAAATGCTATCTAGCCTGTAGTTAAGTAAATTCAAGTTAAGTGACCTATGTATTCATTTTCGTGTACCTTGCGGAAGTAAACATAATTTAATCTTAGGAAGATGGGTGCTATGCGCCTATATAAAAGGCCTATTCCCCTAATGGTAATGCTAGAGGCAGTTATATTTATTCTAGCGCTAGATTGTCAACAAAGCAAGCATGCCATATTACATCACCGATACGAAGAGATATCTAGTCAAGGCAATAGTGGCAGACAAAAACTTGTTTTCAATTACATGCTCGCTTTACCTACTATAACGCTCGTGGATCATTTAACACAACAGTTTTTCTCCTAAACTGATTATAAGCAAGTCATATCTCTTACTAGATTGGACGCGGTGGTTTTCATTAAAGTCACGAAGAATCGCTCCCGTCATGCGTGCTCCCGCTACAGCATCCGAAACGCATTAAACGCCTATATATAAATGCGGAAGGTCTCATCGGTCTCTTATTTGCATGTTGAGCATCTGCCTGGTATAAAGGGATGTACCCATGTAGCATTCATCATAATTATCATGCAACGATATATGTGGCGTACTATTCTCCATATATAAATATACACAATATATATATATATATATATATATATATATATATATATATATATATATATATATATATATATATATATATATATATATATATATATTGTATATGTTACCTTTAACAATTCGTGGGTCCTTGACGTATATCCCTATGTCTTTAGCATACTTGTAGTGTTGATCCGAAGCTTGTGGAGCATACGAGTACCTGGCTGATAGAGGAGTTAACACTGTTAACATGATTAGCATGGATATGTCAATCTGGTTATTGTTTGCGGTTACCGAACAAGTCAGGTCACTGCCGCACATTAAAAACCATGCTAGGCTTTTGGTTGCATGAATTAGCCACCACAATACACATAGAAATCAAGTTGTGATTAAGATCAATCTTTGAGCGGCGCACGCTCTTGTGCGGAAGAATAAGAAGCTATTATGCTGCTTTTAGGAACACTTTTAAGCTTCTATATAGGCAATCCATGAATTTATCTAATTAGATTGTCCACATTTATGCACACAGCTAATATGCACCATAGACGTAGTGTGATGGGTACCTTGGCGACTGGAGGTAAATATCGTAAGGGCCGTACACATATCAATTGGAAAATATATTTGATATGTTATCCCTTCCTTAAAACAATCATGAAGTATGCACAAATGTATGTTAAGTTGTATGCATTGCTTACAAATAGCATGAACGAAAAGTTTATGAGCCATTTTACAAATACAAAATACCAACTCATGCAGGAATTGGCAAGTTGCGTCCGATATAGATGAGTTACATTCAACTAACACAATTATCATTACCCAAGCTATCACGTCACTCTTAGCGAACTGTTGTTCCTCAGGAGGCTTTTGGGGCATAAACAGAGATTTGTAAATATAAACCTTCAGCGGCTTTACATATGTCACTTCAGGGCAGTTTTCCTCGAAAAAGTGCTGTATGGTTCATTTTTGCAATAATGCAGTGCAGGTCAAAATAATCATCTTACCCCGATCTGCGTGGTAGGATGTTTGCTTGAATTGTACAAAGGATGCACTGAATGAGCGAAGTAAAATAAAGACGACAAACAACTTATTTATGTGGATAAATAGCATGCAATATATTGTGAGATTTTCTTTCATATTCAATGAGGCGCACTTACAAGGAGCTAGTAATACTCATTATAAAACCGATAGACTACTTATTACCGAATAAAGCATTTTCTTACGCCAAATCTAATGTGCTAGTCAATTGCTCTGATATTTAACATCTGACTCTCGATACCACGTTTGCATGATCATTATAACCATAATCATCATAAGTATCATTATCTTTGTCATTATCATTATAATCGTTTTATCTACATTGTGCGCTTCCCGAGGAATCATTGCATTCGTTGATTAGATCCTACAACCTGACGTCCGTGTATGATTAATTTGATCAATGGAATAGTCTTCTTACGGTAAGAGTGTAACCATGTGGCGCAATGCAGACTAGCAATAAACCTATCAGTATACATGTGGTCAGAGATATTTGCCTATCACAGTTTGACACCTACCCATTCATTCAATTAAATCAGCTGTCCCAGCTTTACTCGCACCGTTGCACCAACTGCTCCCTCAATTGTCATCTGCGTAGATCGTAGGTACCCTTTCAAAATGTCTCATTGACATAGGAGAGGAAGCAGTCATGTGTTGTAAGTGTACCTCTGTCAAGGTCGGGTCCATTTGTCAACGGTACAAAACCCTATGAGACGAACAGTATCGCCCCAGCCGATAAACCAAGACACAGACGAGATATTTCGTCATACAATTGCGCTACGCAGCATATAGCTCTTCACAGTACGTCCTGATGTTGAGCAGCATATCAAATTAGTCAATGTTGTGTGATGATGAAGGTGACATAGTGGATAAGGATGCTTGCGATATGATGTATGTTGTCTCGTAGTATCAGATTACGATGCCTGAAATTGCAAGTTCTTGACTTGGGATCAACTGAAACCATGTTTCGCATTTTTAAGAATGATTTCTTCAAGTAATCTCTGCTTACGCTGCTTAAGAGATAAAATGTGATGAAACTGGAATGAGGACTTGGGGGCTTCTTACAAAATCTCAACGTATACGGTGAAGAGATTAAATGATCGTAGAGACCTTTTAGATACGAGCTGCGTTAATAATGTACCATGAAACATTGGCGATGCATGGGCACGACACAACTTCCTGACATGCAAAACAAGCGTGCTATATGTTAAAAATAATGATTATCTGAAACTCATTTGCTCTTTAATGAGAAGACGCCGTGGAATAAAGCAAATAAAATGGTAGCCACTGCGAATCATTAACAACCAGGTACATAATGCATAGCGTCGAAAAAAGATAAATCTCCGAGATCTCCTATAGTTGAAACCATCATGAGAGGCAGCTGAGGCCGAATGGGGGATTAAGGGACTACCTCTCATATTAACAGGTCCCAGGCAGATACCTTACATAACATAGGTTCACGCTAATAATCATTATTAGCAGACAGTGTCGTGCTTGATTATCGCGTGTAGGGGCCATCGCGATAAGTATGTTTTGGCATGGACACGTGTGTGATATATTTTTCCCCATATCACCCACGTGACCATACGATAATTAACACGTAACACTTTCTCAATCCGATCGATATTTTTTGAAAGTCGCAATTGTAATTTCATAGGTTATACACTGGTGCGCAATATTGAATATTATTAATATGTTAACGGGGCCCGCATCCCGGGGCTTGGGGACCTTGACTTACCATGACGATCATGATTGGTTTAATCGCCCGTTTCATGGCGTGGGACTTGAACGGAACAATTGTACCTGTTCGCCCTCACCATAATCACCATGACTACGCAAGTTCTTATGATCTAGGGTGTGTTCGCTTTATATATGTATTCATCCTGCATCCGGCCTAGTAGGCTGCTTGCATGTAATGACTACTGTAGCTATCAGAATGCTTTCGTCCCTTAGATACACATCAGTAGGAGCACCGCCACTCATCTACACTTCGCCACTAATTACAGCTTGCACAGGATCTAATATTTTTGCTCCCTGTGATTTGGAAGCTGAGCTTCCAGATGACCCCCATCATGGAGGCGGATCGGGCTCGACCCCAAGCGGGTCCGACTCTGCCGGAAGCTACGCTTCCTGTTAATTAGTTGGTAGACTAACATGACCATAAGCCACCGCTCAGAGTCAAATGGGGTGATTGACTCCCTGTTGACGTGTTTTTACAAGCTCGTGTGACACCTGCTGACAATCATTCACAGTCTGCTGGTGGAAACAGGAGCACCCGATGTTTTTCTGATGTCTTCTAACGCTTCGTCCTTCCCATGTTGGATCAGCGCGTTTTATTCATCGATTGAAACAGTCTGGTTTTCTTTTACAGATCTAGCCTAAATTTCCCTTCATTTGGATATATTTTGTGACCTCAGCTAAGACGGGTTTAAACTCATGATCATAAACCTTAATGGTCAGTCGACGACTGATAAATTTGCCGGCAATTTGTACCAGTAGCACCCAAATACAGTGGCAATATGAATGATAACCAATGTAGTTATTACACTTACGCCACCTGCGCCAAGACGCATACCAACATTAACTAAAACAGTGACTACCGCATCCACTGAGTTAACTGCACGCCTATATTTCTTGTACATAGCCCAAATTTTTCAATCTCTTTCTCGAGGTACTACTGATTTAGATGCCTGGAAAGAACTCCCACTTATTCTGGAACTGGTTTGGTCTCCTATAGCCAGCTCCAGAGGTGTGGTAAATATGTGTACGCCAACATAATCTTTCCTTGGTTTGGTTGCATAATAACTGCTTTGTTTGACACGATTAAAATCACTAGTAACACCTAGAAGGGCCGGCAATCCACTGCACTAGTTGATAGCCCCATACGCAAAACTCTTCCCGGCGCTGGCATAGGACATACAGAGGCTAGAGTTTAAGTGGGCACCTCTTCCTTTTCCTGCAGTATCTGACCGCCATATAATAGTCGCATTTGATTCAATATTTTACCAGTACACAGAATACGTAATTGACCTGAGGCCTACGCATATATCACCTGCGCTGCTGTAAATATCACTTTGCAGGGGCACAGCCTCACCGCTTTGAACATTAGACAGTATGGTACATAGTGGTGAACATTAATTCACAAGCCTTTTGATTCAATAGAAAAGCGCTTAACTAAACCAGGTGTTCAAGTCGTTCATAGCGGCGGTACATCCAGAGCAAACTTTCCTGAGGTATTCAGTTATCATATAATGCTGCCGGTAACTGCGGATAAGGCAGTGCAAGCCTGGGCGTCAAAGCCGATGCAGTTCTGGTAGAACCAGATAAACTTAACAGTGTGGTGTGCAACCTGCGGCTGCGGCGTGTCGTCCCACAACCACCTCGAGGCCAAGGATCCCCTCGTCCAAGCTCTCTACACCTTTCACGTTTATTACACAGTGCGGCACCAACTGACAGAACTACAAGCGCCACCACAATAGGATCATGCCTATGACACATATAACATTCCATACAATCGCAGGGCATATAAGAGACCCTGTAGTGAGTTTGGTGTATCACGGACAACGGACTGGCACCAGAAGGCAACAGCTACCAACGAAAGCCTTGGGGTGCTATAATCACATGATGCGTATGGCTAAGGGAGCGTCGTCAAGGTTGCCGGCCTGGTTTAAGCTATTTGCATTGGCAATTTGTTACCGATCAAGCTACATGTTATTGCTAACACAGCAGTTTTATAGATCTATATGCGTGTCTTATGAAAGATAAAGAGAAAAACGGCGAGCTTCTTATCTCATAAATGGTCACATTAACGCAAGCTTCAAACACTGCATTGGTCTTTCAGTTTTTAGTATCACACACTGATTAAATACCAGTTTGAACAAGCTTATCCCCAATCTATACATTGAGAGGGGCATAAGTGTGACTAAACATATAATTATCAGGTAGTCATTACACATCATGATTATGTATACGTTCAAAGTCATTACTTTATCTATTGCAATCATTATTTCTCTCTGTTAAATCTACCACACTGTAATAACAGGCAATAGAAATAGCATCGCAATCTTGTTATATGATAACATCAGCATATCCTTATGTGTCCATATTCCTCATCCATACCCTGTAAACTAAAAAGCGTCAGCTGGTTGAGGCTCAAACATAGACGCGAAGAAATATCCGAATTCCATTACTACTCGATAAATACAACGTTTAATAGCGCGTAAAGTCATCGTTATTCACCAGTCCAGATGAACTTACTTGCCACATGAATGGTCAGGCCAAATGTTATGACAATAAAGAAAATACAATTTCCTATTGACGCGATAATAAATCGGCCTCATATTGTTTCCTAACCCACGTTAAACTACATTATAGTTCAATGTAGCCTTATGGAGTGTCGATCATGCAGCGTTAGTTGAAGAACACGCAATTAAGAGCATAAGTCGCTTGTACTATATCAGCACTGACTCCTCGCAAAATAACCATTAAGAAGTCAAGGTCGCATTTCAGCCATGTACCAGAGGCACCAGAAATCCTCGTTATCGGCACCAGCAGCTAGTTATGAATATACCAAATGGCCCAAGGGGTCCACAATAAATATAATGTGTATCTCGATGCGGTATTAACAGCGAGGCCGCCGAAATGTATACATTAGGTGCTTGGTATTGACCAGCATACAGTAGTCAATCCGAAAATAAACGCTGTCCGCCACATAGCCAACATTGCGGTGATATTGCGTTATTGTGGTACTAGGACAACTACTTTACACCTAGGTCCAATATTTAATCAAGCTCCCATACGTTCATCACGCACAACTTAAAGTATTTATTGAGTAATGTCCAATGGCAACAACACGCATTTATTGATATTACTCTATGTAATACGATGGTGTGTGATAATTGCGGTTGGCGGTCATGCTATATAATCACGATGCGTTATGGTGTGGTTATCATCAATAAGTGATGGATAACGACTACCGCCGTCGGCTGTGGGGCCACTTATTATCGGTATGTGACACCATTCTCAGTCATCCATTTGGCACACACAGTTATTGCTTCACCCCACTCCGACCCGCAGCAAATGATATCAGCCATGCATATGAATGAAACACCAAGTAAATTAAACTGTATTGGAAAGCCAAAAGCTGATGTATTATAGATAATTGGTACAACACGTCTGTATAGCACATAGAATTGAATACCTCAAACATATAATCAGAGTAATGTTTTAACAGCTAGCGATAACGCCATTTACGTGGAAAAACACCGGAATGAACCATTTGCTGTAATGCCATTGCTACGTGGGTGTCTACTATATAATCTAGGAAATCCCTAATTGGTCAATTTGCTAGAATACCTGGGGTTCTTGTGTTCAGCACTGAATAGCTGGTGAGGCTCATTAGCGTGTAGCATATATAATATAATATCATAACATGAGAGAGGATCGTCCATGAAGCTAAATACAGAAGCTATATCCCGCTTATTCTTCATGATATATGTGCTTGTTTGTACGTGTGGTAGAATCGGCCTGTATGGTTCCACAGCATCTCATTCTCCTATGATGTTCTTAATGTGTGCATATATCAGAAAATTTATCTAGGATATATTACGGGATAAAATTGTGCGACCAACGACAGAAATCTATTTCCAAATGAGTATTTTCATTTTTTTTTGGGCAGTGCTAGCCGACTGCTCTTTTTGTCTTTAGGACATTGAAGTTCATTTAAATACATGAATGGTTTTTTTATTTATTATGCGGACTTATATGGCAATTTCCTCGACATTATTCTCTAACTGTTCCTACAATGAAAAAAATGTGGAAGTTGTTATTTATCCATTGCCAGCAAAGTGCTTTGATGTTTAATGATAATATAAACTAGCAAGTTCTAGCGACTCCGCCATGAGCTTATGAGCTTTAATTGGCACTGCTGTTCAAATATGTCTTTCTGTTCTGAAGAAGGACACAAGCTAGATGTTAGCATGCCAGAAGGCAGATGTGCATGATTAATCATCAACACAAATAGTTTCCTTATTTTAAAAATATTCGTTGCTGCAGCCATTAAATATGTAGTTAGAGGCTATTTCGCAGAAACCGTCTCTTTAATCTCGATTCATCTTACAAGCTAACAATCGAGCATGTAAAAAGTCGATAGCGTGCAAACACTCATATGCACCGCCGGAAATAGGATAGTGTATATTGCACGCCGAGTTGCTTGAATATACATCATTAAATTTGTTTTCGTATTTATCTATTAAGCCATTGCTTATCTTCCAATCTCAATGAGCATCACCTATAACGCACGTGGTCGCCTGTGATTTGTAATGCATTTTTACTACTCCTTTGAAGGAATTGCACCCATCGCTTTTAATCACGGACAATGAAGCCCGTTCGTAATCCTTGTAAGCGTTATTTTGCTACGTGTTGTAGATTGTCAGTTGCAGAACACGTATTCTAAGCGGATTATTTACTCAACAAATAATGTGCATCAAGAAGGCTTTGCGAAAAAAAGACAACAACAACAAGTTGACTTTTCGGATTAAATAGCTAATTTTATTTGTAATTTGTTGTTTGAAGCGATAACGTTGCACTTTTTCCAATTAGTTTGATGGCGCTTTTGGGATTATGTGGTGCAACGTGAGAGAAGCGTGTTTATTTTTATCAAGAAAGTGTTGACCACGGCTGACTGGAGTGCCCTCCCAGACAATCAGATTACCCCATTGTCCACCCTCATAGTTATGTCTGCTTCTCCATCTGTTTCGCAAACGATATCTATCATTGGTTGAGATATATTAGATTCACAGGTATCGTTATTGAAAAAAAAAGAATGATCCAGATTCTCACAGGCGACATACGTTTTCAAGTTTTATTGATCAAGAATGTCAAATCAAACTTCCTTAGACCCCAAAATCAGAACATCGTCTTGTTTTCATTGCAGAGTGTGTTCTTTTATATAAATGTGGTTTATTGCGAACCCGCCTTGACTTTGCGAGCTAAAGTGTAATCACCAAGGTTAATTGGCAATTGTGTTCTATTGTAAACACTACGAGTAGCATCAGACTTGATCGGGAATTAGCAATACTGAATCCGATCATTTATTGATAGGGGAGTGTACAGACTATCCTGTTCATTCATTTCCAGCCGGCTAGTGCTTGGTACCGTGAGCTAAATCATGATTTCAGGAAACATGTTGCATTTCCTAATTTTTTCGCGAATGAGCTGGTATACAACGGGAAATATGCATTGCATTACAGAACGATGTGCCTATCACAATTACTTTCTCTGGTTAGCATCGTTTCACAGACACCGCTGACCTATAGCCATCATTAGCGTTCTTGAGTTCAACCCCGCATTTCTAGTATAAATAGACCTAACACAAACCCCTGTAACTTCCATCAATTCTTCTTGGCAAGCATCTACAATAGTGGGATTATCCGTCTGGTAGGACCGCAACTATTGCCCTTGATCATTTTTGGGATTAATTCCACCAATGGCGGAGTGATACATCGCGCTATAATCAATCCGATCAAACCGCTTGGTCATTAAATGACAGCCTTTGTTGTGTATGGTAGACCTGCGTGAATTAAATAAAGACTACGTTTTGTAGAACATCCGAATTACATCCAAGCTGGTATGGATGTATTAGTCTTTCTGACGCATCACTCATGTACAGGTAGCGGATGCAGTTTACTCCCAAATTAGGCGTAGATGCAATATATGCGTGACAGTTTTGCGCTGATTTCATAAAAAGTCTTTCCATGTGTGCCAATCAAAAAGACAACAAATTACTTACACGAAATCCGTCGACTTCGCGTGACAGTAACAAAGACAGAAGTAATGAACAGCAGCTCGATAGCGTATATATATATCATATATGAGATAATGCAAAAATGTTTTCCTTTAGCGTATATCTATATATATATTTACATGTATTTATATATATTTATATATATATATTATATAGATAGAGATTTATTTATATATATGTATATATATATACATATATATGTATATATATAATATATCTATATATACACATGTATATATATACATAAATATATATATATATATAAAAGTATATATTTATTCATATATACATATATATATATATATATATATATAATGTATATATAATAAATATATATATAAATACCCTATATATATATATATTTATACCTTATATATACTAAATATATATATATACATATATATATCTATATATATATATGCATATATATAGATCCATTAGCGTATATCTCTATGATTTGCATGGTATATTCAGCAGGAGGGCATTTGATGATGACGGCCAAATGCATCTTGACACAATATAAACGTTGTTGTATATGGTTTCATACTATGTTGCCGATCAAATGCATCTTGACACAGATGAGCTGATTTGAGCTGAGTGAGCACAAGTAATTCTCGATAAGAGGTGGACAAAACTATTATTCATATCTGATCAGGGATTGCGACATTTCTAATACATTGGGCGTGCAACACAATTTAGATACAAAGATAATAATTCATGAAAAGCATGTATTGTTCAACCGTTAGTTTTACTGTGAGGTTGAATGTGCGCATGTATGGGGGAAATTGGCTTCATCCGGCGTGTATACTTTGCACAAACTAGCGGCATTAATCAGCGTAGAAACGGGACGATCCTTATTATTATGCGAAGCAATATCACCGTTTGTCTTGCGTTGGCACTGTTTCCATAATTGATATTCCCTACGTGCATTTATAAGCAATAAATATATAAAGGGATGATATATCAATGAATCTTGATATGAGTGTGTCTTCTGTGCACTGATGAATTGTAGAGGCTGCTCGAGAGAGTACATAGTCTGTTTTACATGTGTTCTTAATCTGGAAATAACCGATTAAATAGGTCGATAAGTTTGCCAAGTGCAAACGAGTGCGATTTAACCTTGTCCGTTAGTGTTCGAATATCGACCCAAACACCTATTCATATCTATCATCTTTATCACATGTGTTGATGGTTATTTACTTTTGGATGGGCAAATTGTTTCTAATTTAAATCAGGTTATCAGCTGCGAATAGAATGCCATGCTTCTTTGCTAATTTCCCCAAAGCGCTAGCTCAGTTATTTCTGCCATAGTATAAGCCTGTAGATAACTTATTTGCTCAATACAACTAAACGTGGGGCAATTGGGTGGTGATTTTATATCTGAAAAGCTTGCGACTGTCCGCTACTTTTGCAATGAATCAATCGTACCAAGTTGTTCAAAGAAATGCCTGAATGAAAAACGCATACACGAGCATCGTGCTCCAAATTACAAACAATGGATCAATGTTTGATGGTGGAAAGCAAGAACTATTGATGTGTTTGCAGCGCCTAAAAATCATAAAAGCCTCAACGTTTTCTTACAAAACTATGTGTTGATTGAAGAACCTAACCCACAATAGTAGCTAGTTATATAAGGAATTTGTTTGTGGTACAGATAAAATGCGCAAAACAGAGCAAAATAGTCCTGTTAAGCGTGTCGTAAGGCGCATTAAATGATCTACTCACTCGCTGCTACAATAATGAATTGTTTCGTGTATAGTCGCAATGCATTTGTATGATATAGTAGCTTACAACATTCTTCCATCTAGGTCATGAATGGCGCAAAAGGGGCTTTAGAGGATTACAGCTGCTTATTCTAATTAATTCAACTATTGTAAGCACATAGTTATCTAAACGAAATATATAACCGGAGAGTCCATAACGCAGATTACCCATCGAATCGTTTTGCTCATGTCAATGTCCTCGCTGTATTATATTTATGTATCAGTACTCATGTTGTTTTATTTATCATTAAATATATCTTGGCTTTGATTGAATGTCGGAACAAGGAGCAAGGCGCAGGTCTATTGCAGCTTAATGTTTTTGAGCAGGTAGAACCGTTATCCAGGCACGAAGACGTATTATAGCGGACCATAGCTAGGCTTAAAAGCTTGACTGTTCTTTAAGCATTGGTATTGTTCGTGGTGCAGTGATGAACTATCCTACGAATGCAAGTAGACAACGGTAGC
>CM067351.1:43741879-43754379 GCA_034190875.2 Urechis unicinctus | reverse complement strand
ATCAATTCCACTATCGTATGTAGGATTGACCGACGTTGCATAGAGAAATAGGTCACACAGCTATCTGAAAAAGTCAATGACGCAGATTACCCAACGAATCGTATTAGTTTTGTCAATGGCCTTGCGTGTACCATATCTATGCATCAGTCTTCATATTATTTGATTTATCATTCGATAAATCGTGTCTTTGATTGAATTTCGGCGCCGGAGTAAGGCGTTTTATTACTGCAGCTTAAACTGTTTGAGCAGTAAGCAACATTGTCCAGGCACGATCACGCACTTTAGCGGACTATAGCTAGGATAGAAAGGCTTTAAGCGATGGTATTTTTGATGATGCTGTGATGGATTATTCTACGAATCCATGCAGATTAAGCAAGACAAAGGTAGCGATAGGTCACATGGTGCTTGCGATTACTCTTGTGTATGCATCGCGGAGCAGCCATTAGCAAACGTCGTTGCGCTTGAATTACTTAATGCATATTTAATATATCCAGGGACTCATCCTAAGCATTGATGTCATCATTTAGCCCCTGGTTTTAGATAATACAGATAATTACATTCGCCATTTGCAAAAGATATACCGGGTCATAGCAATGGGTTACCTAACTAAGGCCATTGCGTTAACAACGAGTTGAATGCAATTGAAGAACATCGATTATGATGTGTGAGAGCCTGTCACATAAGGCCGTCACTGATAGCGGTTATATTGGATGTCTCAACCTGCAATCAAATGAGGCTGTCACTCAATTATTTCTCATATTGTTATATTGCTCTTCATATGTGGAACAAAGCTTTTGCACTACGATGTTTTTTCACATCAGAGAGATACATCAGAGCGATAAAGCAAAAGGTTGAACAAATTTGATACATCGGCGTGATACATAAGAGTGAAACGTCATTGTGATACATCAGTGTTAAACTTCAAGGTAATACACATGATTACACATCCGGGTTATACTTCAGTGTCTGCCAATATTTTCAGGGTATATACAGTTTATTAAGTCTGCATCACCCGCAACTGTCGCGATCTCACCCATTACGTGGTAGACCGCTTTAAATGGCTGACTGCATTTTGTTTATCCACCCGACGATGATATCCTCTTAATATGAGTTGCACGTTACTGATCAATCCAATGATCACGTTTTCGTCATTACTGACGTTTGAAGAAAGAAATCGACGGAAGTTTCAACATATTGCTAGGCATGATTAATACTAGTAATAGTAAAATCCAAGAACCGTGCAGGCAAATATATAATACATATATCACATGAAAAAGAAACGTATTTTATATATGTTTTAACTTATCATCATGTCGAGCATCTTAAACTTCAATCTAGTTATCATATTATTACCCCTATACTTAAAGCGGATGAATGATTGTTCGATTCAGAATATTTTAGTTTATTGATGATTTAGTGAATGATGGCTGCATTGATGAGTGAAGACAATTATAATTTCGTACTTAGCAAACAAGGTAAATGCGCAATTAAACCTCCATAGCATGCTCGATTGGGGCAGACGCATACTTTAGCGCATGAACAATTGTGGAGAAGGAGAGGAATGAAATGACAAGGAAAATAGTACAAGAAGACATTTATTCACAAAACGCATTCAAGTCAATTTATATTAGTATGAAGAGAATAAAACACCGAAGGGCTTGGATGGACTCATTTACTGATTCATAATTCTAATCGATGCCAATAATGTGATGTAAGTTTACAAATAATTTATTGTTTAATGAATAATCACCCACTACATAACGTCCTTCATCTACTGATTCACTGTCCTGGTCTTGTTTTGACCGTCCTGGAATTTGGCCCTGGCTTAATAAATTATGAATTGCTATAAGGAATACCGACGTCCTTCAAAAAGATAACTTTTTCGTAACCATGCAATAGTACCCTCCATATCTCTATGTAAGAGGCCATTATGTAAAATTGTGGTGGCGTTAGACTCAGTGTCATTGGGTCAGAATTCTGTTGATATAATCCGATGGCTTTTCTTCTGATACCACCAATATCATTGCTCTAGCTCTGCTGTAGCTTTCTGACCTATTTGGGGAACCTGCTAGTCTTAGCTTACGACTCAGTGGGCAATGGAATTTGACAGCGGTCTTAGCAGAGCGGCATTTGCGGATGAGGCGGGGGAAAATCGCGGGAAATCATGCGACCAATATTTTCCAAAATGGCGGTCATCACATCGCGATTTTTCGGAAATGATATATAGATGGCATTTCGTTAAAGAATGGTATCGATCGGGGGTAAGCTTTTTGGTGCGTACAGGCTTTTGATATATGTTGTTTTCTAGATGCGTAACGCAGCACTTTTGTCAAACGCATGTTTAAATGTGCGCCCAAAATATTGAAGATGAACGGTATATATTTATATTACCGTTCGACAGGAGCTAATACTGGATAAGCAATGTTCGCAGCGTCACCAAATCTTGCATCTAATACCCTTTATATTTCCCTATCGTGAATGCTTGGCATCGCAGCCTATAACCAGAAAAGATCGTGGCTTGGCAGAATTCTTTACATCGTGACATTTGTCCTAATCCGTACAATGCCATCCTCCGAATCCCTAGGTTTAAGGCCAATAAATCACCATCTAGTGTGCAATGACATCGCTGCTTCCGATTGGATGATCTATCAATGGATCTTTATATCAGGGGTGTTATCCGTGCATTGTGAAATAATTGGATTCTTAAAATCCATTACTGCCCTCAAATGTTGGCCTGGCCATTGGAAAATGTCAGAACATCATGGGCGATGCGCTACATGCAGTACTGTAGACAGGATAAAGCTGAGTGCAATTTTCTTTTTGTTTGTAAAGGGCAAATAAGTGCGATTTGCATATCGATCCATACACCTGTTTTTTCTATCGTCAATACCAATTGTGTTGGTCCAATCTAGATCATTAAGAATATAATTAAAACCCTTGTTGCGTATTTTTCTTTGGGATGGGCCGATTTGTCAATATGGAATCAGGTTATCAGTAGTGCATGGAATGCCGTGCTACTTTTACATTCACAGAAGACGCTTGCTAAGTTATACGCGCCATGGCAAACGTAGATAGGAAACACACTTGCTCGTTACATCCAAACATGGGATGGTAGCGTAGTGATTTCTATATGTCAAAAGCTTGCGACTGTCTGTTAATTTTGCCATGAATCATTCTTTTTTAATCGAAATGGCTTAATGGAATAAACGTGCAAAAGCAACATGTTCCAGAATGCAAACAATGGATCAATCGTTGATATTAGAAAAATGATGCAGCCAGAACTATTGATATGTCTACAATGCCTACAAATCACACCTTTGTAATTAGACAAGGTGAATAAAAGTAGATAAGTATAAGCATTAACTCTTGCATAAATATGTCTTGATTAAAGAACATCACTCACGTTAAAAGCTAGTAACCTTTAGGAATATTTTGCGATACAGATAATGGACACAATAGAGCATACTTATTCTTTAAATCATAATGGATATTGGATGATAAATTAACTTGATTGTTAGCTTCTTGATTAATTGATGTTTCACATATTGTCGCGATTCATCTGTACGATATAACAAAGCTACATAACAAAGGTTATTGCGTAAAATACGAATTGAATGCAATCTACGAGGTACAACGATTACGTTGTGTGAGCGCCTGTCACATTAAGCCGCTACTGGGTGCGGCTATATTGGATGTCGCAACCTGCAATCAAATGAGGCTATTAATCAGTTCCTTCTCATACTGTTCCTCATGTATAGGATAAGCGCTTTTGCACTACAAAGGGTTGTCACATCAACCTTCTGCTAATATCAGGCGGACACATCAGAGTGATACATCATAGATTATCCGGCGTATTACCACAATCGCAGCGTGTTCCAACTTGTTGACCGCATTTCTGATATACATCAGACGATGCAGCCCTCTTAAAATGAGTTGCTCATTTACAGATCAATCCAATAGATCACGTGTTCGTCATTAGTGTCGTTTCAACAACAATATAGTCTGAAGTTTCACCATTGTTAGGCATGATTAATTCTAGTACTAGTAACATCCTATAAGCAAACATGTGATACATATATTATATGATGAGTAACGTATCCTATATAAATCTCAACTTTTGCATCTTAAATAATGTCGAGCCTCTGAACCTGTAATCTTGTTATCGTATCATTACCACTAGGCATAAAGAAATACATCATGCGGATGTCTACTGATTCGATTCGGAATTTTTTAGATTTCTAATGCATTTATTGATAAGTAATTTCAATCGATACCAACTAAACACAGTCTTATAAATAAATCTCAATAAACTTGTGGCAGTCATCGCAAGTGTGAATTAAAAAGCTTTTCAACAACAAAATATATTTTTCGCATTCATAGGGTGTTACTCAATTTTTAAACATTATTTGTATTGCTAAGTGTCATTTCGCCGGACGCTTCTTAAGTACAGACTGTGATGTTAGCTGTTGAACATTCCCATGGAATATCATTACCAGAGCTCTGCGTTAGCTTGCTATGTTATTTGTAATGGGGAACCTGTTGGTCGGTGGGTAATGGGATGCTGGTGGTTGCGTAGAGTGGTCCTTGTATGGGCCAAATCTACAACTCACCACTTATGCCCGGATTTCGCCCAGAAGAGAGGCAGGAATGGCTTGGTCCAGTCAATCGGACGGTGGTAACATGCAGTATGATACTTTCAGCATTGTGTTCTTTATCTCCGTCTTGTTCTCATCAGCATCGATTTCCCTAATCCCCTATTTATCCTAGAAGGCGGCTGTTTAATGAGGTCTTATCTATTCACCTTTGTAGGCACCATACAACACATGAGTAATGGTTTACATTTAATAGGTTATTTGTCAGATCCTTAGGTCTGTAAACGATGTTTGGAAGGAGCGCTATGGGTTTTTTTTGCATCAGAAACAGAGTCAAGAATAATCGATTGTCCCATAAGCAAGCTCAGAATCAGCCGTTGCGATGTGGGATCATTCACAAGAGTGACGATGCCCATATTCAATTCTAGTTTGCCAAGTCGTGCCTGTTATCATGCTAAAGCAATTGTACCATCATAATGACGTTTTGTTGGAACTGCGTCATATGATTTGAGTTAGCAAGAGCAATACATCAAATGCGGTGTTTTGGGTTTGACAATTGAAAATGAAGAATTATTTTTACATGGCTCCGTTGACATGTGCTGTGCGAAATGTCGTATAGCGATTATCAGAAATTATGAATAGTTCAATATTTTCCCAACGATTCATCTTCACCTGCAGTATATCAAGAGCTGATATCGAAGATTTTGGTTACATGCTTCTCTAAACAGATTACAAGGCTTCCTGTCAATCTTCTACCACCCTACGAGCTGTTGATAATTCGACGACAGAATATGGATCGGCCACTTAATATGATTCTTTCAAACGGCTTCTGCCACCTAAATCAGATATGCTGATTCCACATAAAAACACGTCTGAAGAACAATTGGATATGCTGTTACCTTCCGAATAATACCAAGTATATAAGACTGCACCTAAATTAGTCTTTTATTGGCATCTCCTTTGTATAGATACTATACATGCAATGTCATCATCCTAACCACCATATATGGCTGAGAAGTTTTCTGCAATGCTTATATAATGCTATGTCATCACATTTTAATTTGTTTAGTAAGATGATGTGGTATAGCGCGAAAAATAACCATCTTGGGGCATAGCATTGATCCGCATAAATCTCGATGAAATGTGTAGCTCGTTGCAAAAAGGCCAACCGCTTTAACACTGATAAAGAAGGTATCATTAAGTATTATGACACAGCAGTAAATGTAGATCAATGCGACAAACATATCACACATTTTATTGACGTACTTACTGGCTTCTCATTGCTCGTTGGTAATGTATGACAAACAAATGCAAACCAGACTCACGTAAGGTATGAAAATGCATGTTAACGCTGTAAATAAATAACCGTGTCATGGTAGGTTGAAGTAGAGTTGGGCAATACAGGCGTCCAGCTAAAACAGAAAGGATCTAATTCAGTGGGTATGAGTCTCCCATAATATTTATGAATCATCTTTCCTCCAAAGATGCTCACGCAACACGGCCGACAATGGGTTGTGCGTGGGAGTTTGGGGGACCGAACCGAAGCCGAACATATCAACCGTTCCTATTCATATTGGACTCGTTACCGTCTGACTGAATATTTTGTGATACAGATAATGGACACAACAGAGCAGACTTATTCTTTAAAGCGCGTCATAATGGATATTGGATGATAAATTAACTTGATTGTTAACTTCTTGATAAATTGATGTTTCACATATGGTCGCGATTCATCTGTACGATATAACAAAGCTACATAACAAAGGTTATTGCGTAAAATACGAATTGAATGCAATCTACGAGGTACATCGATTACGATGTGTGAGCGCCTGTCACATTTAGCCGCTACTGGGTGCGGCTATATTGGATGTCGCAACCTGCAATCAAATTAGGCTATCAATCAGTTCCTTCTCATACTGTTCCTCATATATAGGATAAGCGCTTTTGCACTACAAAGGGTTGTCACATCAACCTTCTGCTAATATCAGGCGGACACATCAGAGAGATACATCATAGATTATCCGGCGTATTACCACAATCGCAGCGTGTTTCAACTTCTGATATACACCAGACGATGCAGCCCTCTTAAAATGAGTTGCTCATTTACAGATCAATCCAATAGATCACGTGTTCGTCATTAGTGTCGTTTCAACAACAATATAGTCTGAAGTTTCACCATTGTTAGGCATGATTAATTCTAGTACTAGTAACATCCTATAAGCAAACATGTGATACATATATTATATGATGAGTAACGTATCCTACATAAATCTCAACTTTTGCATCTTAAATAATGTCGAGCCTCTGAACCTGTAATCTTGTTATCGCATCATTACCACTAGGCATAAAGAAATACATCATGCGGATGTCTACTGATTCGATTCGGAATTTTTTTTAGATTTCTAATGCATTTATTGATAAGTAATTTCAATCGATACCAACTAAACACAGTCTTATAAATAAATCTCAATAAACTTGTGGCAGTCATCGCAAGTGTGAATTAAAAAGCTTTTCAACAACAAAATATATTTTTCGCATTCATAGGGTGTTACTCAATTTTTAAAACATTATTTATATTGCTAAGTGTCATTTCGCCGGACGCTTCTTAAGTACAGACTGTGATGTTAGCTGTTGAACATTCCCATGGAATATCATTACCAGAGCTCTGCGTTAGCTTGCTATGTTATTTGTAATGGGGAACCTGTTGGTCGGTGGGTAATGGGATGCTGGTGGTTGCGTAGAGTGGTCCTGGTATGGGCCAAATCTACAACTCACCACTTATGCCCGGATTTCGCCCAGAAGAGAGGCAGGAATGGCTTGGTCCAGTCAATCGGACGGTGGTAACATGCAGTATGATACTTTCAGCATTGTGTTCTTTATCTCCGTCTTGTTCTCATCAGCATCGATTTCCCTAATCCCCTATTTATCCTAGAAGGCGGCTGTTTAATGAGGTCTTATCTATTCACCTTTGTAGGCACCATACAACACATGAGTAATGGTTTACATTTAATAGGTTATTTGTCAGATCCTTAGGTCTGTAAACGATGTTTGGAAGGAGCGCTATGGGTTTTTTTTGCATCAGAAACGGAGTCAAGAATAATCGATTGTCCCATAAGCAAGCTCAGAATCAGCCGTTGCGATGTGGGATCATTCACAAGAGTGACGATGCCCATATTCAGTTCTAGTTTGCCAAGTCGTGCCTGTTATCATGCTAAAGCAATTGTACCATCATAATGACGTTTTGTTGGAACTGCGTCATATGATTTGAGTTAGCAAGAGCAATACATCAAATGCGGTGTTTTGGGTTTGACAATTGAAAATGAAGAATTATTTTTACATGGCTCCGTTGACATGTGCTGTGCGAAATGTCGTATAGCGATTATCCGAAATTATGAATAGTTCAATATTTTCCCAACGATTCATCTTCACCTGCAGTATATCAAGAGCTGATATCAAAGATTTTGGCCAACCGCTTTAACACTGATAAAGAAGGTATCATTAAGTATTATGACACAGCAGTAAATGTAGATCAATGCGACAAACATATCACACATTTTATTGACGTACTTACTGGCTTCTCATTGCTCGTTGGTAATGTATGACAAACAAATGCAAACCAGACTCACGTAAGGTATGAAAATGCATGTTAACGCTGTAAATAAATAACCGTGTCATGGTAGGTTGAAGTAGAGTTGGGCAATACAGGCGTCCAGCTAAAACAGAAAGGATCTAATTCAGTGGGTATGAGTCTCCCATAATATTTATGAATCATCTTTCCTCCAAAGATGCTCACGCAACACGGCCGACAATGGGTTGTGCGTGGGAGATTGGGGGACCGAACCGAAGCCGAACATATCAACCGTTCCTATTCATATTGGACTCGTTACCGTCTGACTGAATATTTTGTGATACAGATAATGGACACAACAGAGCAGACTTATTCTTTAAAGCGCGTCATAATGGATATTGGATGATAAATTAACTTGATTGTTAACTTCTTGATAAATTGATGTTTCACATATGGTCGCGATTCATCTGTACGATATAACAAAGCTACATAACAAAGGTTATTGCGTAAAATACGAATTGAATGCAATCTACGAGGTACATCGATTACGATGTGTGAGCGCCTGTCACATTTAGCCGCTACTGGGTGCGGCTATATTGGATGTCGCAACCTGCAATCAAATTAGGCTATCAATCAGTTCCTTCTCATACTGTTCCTCATATATAGGATAAGCGCTTTTGCACTACAAAGGGTTGTCACATCAACCTTCTGCTAATATCAGGCGGACACATCAGAGAGATACATCATAGATTATCCGGCGTATTACCACAATCGCAGCGTGTTTCAACTTCTGATATACACCAGACGATGCAGCCCTCTTAAAATGAGTTGCTCATTTACAGATCAATCCAATAGATCACGTGTTCGTCATTAGTGTCGTTTCAACAACAATATAGTCTGAAGTTTCACCATTGTTAGGCATGATTAATTCTAGTACTAGTAACATCCTATAAGCAAACATGTGATACATATATGATGAGTAACGTATCCTACATAAATCTCAACTTTTGCATCTTAAATAATGTCGAGCCTCTGAACCTGTAATCTTGTTATCGCATCATTACCACTAGGCATAAAGAAATACATCATGCGGATGTCTACTGATTCGATTCGGAATTTTTTAGATTTCTAATGCATTTATTGATAAGTAATTTCAATCGATACAAACTAAACACAGTCTTATAAATAAATCTCAATAAACTTGTGGCAGTCATCGCAAGTGTGAATTAAAAAGCTTTTCAACAACAAAATATATTTTTCGCATTCATAGGGTGTTACTCAATTTTAAAACATTATTTATATTGCTAAGTGTCATTTCGCCGGACGCTTCTTAAGTACAGACTGTGATGTTAGCTGTTGAACATTCCCATGGAATATCATTACCAGAGCTCTGCGTTAGCTTGCTATGTTATTTGTAATGGGGAACCTGTTGGTCGGTGGGTAATGGGATGCTGGTGGTTGCGTAGAGTGGTCCTGGTATGGGCCAAATCTACAACTCACCACTTATGCCCGGATTTCGCCCAGAAGAGAGGCAGGAATGGCTTGGTCCAGTCAATCGGACGGTGGTAACATGCAGTATGATACTTTCAGCATTGTGTTCTTTATCTCCGTCTTGTTCTCATCAGCATCGATTTCCCTAATCCCCTATTTATCCTAGAAGGCGGCTGTTTAATGAGGTCTTATCTATTCACCTTTGTAGGCACCATACAACACATGAGTAATGGTTTACATTTAATAGGTTATTTGTCAGATCCTTAGGTCTGTAAACGATGTTTGGAAGGAGCGCTATGGGTTTTTTTGCATCAGAAACGGAGTCAAGAATAATCGATTGTCCCATAAGCAAGCTCAGAATCAGCCGTTGCGATGTGGGATCATTCACAAGAGTGACGATGCCCATATTCAATTCTAGTTTGCCAAGTCGTGCCTGTTATCATGCTAAAGCAATTGTACCATCATAATGACGTTTTGTTGGAACTGCGTCATATGATTTGAGTTAGCAAGAGCAATACATCAAATGCGGTGTTTTGGGTTTGACAATTGAAAATGAAGAATTATTTTTACATGGCTCCGTTGACATGTGCTGTGCGAAATGTCGTCGTATAGCGATTATCAGAAATTATGAATAGTTCAATATTTTCCCAACGATTCATCTTCACCTGCAGTATATCAAGAGCTGATATCGAAGATTTTGGTTACATGCTTCTCTAAACAGATTACAAGGCTTCCTGTCAATCTTCTACCACCCTACGAGCTGTTGATAATTCGACGACAGAATATGGATCGGCCACTTAATATGATTCTTTCAAACGGCTTCTGCCACCTAAATCAGATATGCTGATTCCACATAAACAACGTCTGAAGAACAATTGGATATGCTGTTACCTTCCGAATAATACCAAGTATATAAGACTGCACCTAAGTTAGTCTTTTATTGGCATCTCCTTTGTATAGATACTATACATGCAATGTCATCATCCTAACCACCATATATGGCTGAGAAGTTTTCTGCAATGCTTTATATAAATGCTATGTCATCACATTTTAATTTGTTTTAGTAAGATGATGTGGTATAGCGCGAAAAATAACCATCTTGGGGCATAGCATTGATCCGCATAAATCTCGATGAAATGTGTAGCTCGTTGCAAAAAGGCCAACCGCTTTAACACTGATAAAGAAGGTATCATTAAGTATTATGACACAGCAGTAAATGTAGATCAATGCGACAAACATTATCACACATTTTATTGACGTACTTACTGGCTTCTCATTGCTCGTTGGTAATGTATGACAAACAAATGCAAACCAGACTCACGTAAGGTATGAAAATGCATGTTAACGCTGTAAATAAATAACCGTGTCATGGTAGGTTGAAGTAGAGTTGGGCAATACAGGCGTCCAGCTAAAACAGAAAGGATCTAATTCAGTGGGTATGAGTCTCCCATAATATTTATGAATCATCTTTCCTCCAAAGATGCTCACGCAACACGGCCGACAATGGGTTGTGCGTGGGAGAGTTTGGGGGACCGAACCGAAGCCGAACATATCAACCGTTCCTATTCATATTGGACTCGTTACCGTCTGACTGAATATTTTGTGATACAGATAATGGACACAACAGAGCAGACTTATTCTTTAAAGCGCGTCATAATGGATATTGGATGATAAATTAACTTGATTGTTAACTTCTTGATAAATTGATGTTTCACATATGGTCGCGATTCATCTGTACGATATAACAAAGCTACATAACAAAGGTTATTGCGTAAAATACGAATTGAATGCAATCTACGAGGTGGTACATCGATTACGATGTGTGAGCGCCTGTCACATTTAGCCGCTACTGGGTGCGGCTATATTGGATGTCGCAACCTGCAATCAAATTAGGCTATCAATCAGTTCCTTCTCATACTGTTCCTCATATATAGGATAAGCGCTTTTGCACTACAAAGGGTTGTCACATCAACCTTCTGCTAATATCAGGCGGACACATCAGAGAGATACATCATAGATTTATCCGGCGTATTACCACAATCGCAGCGTGTGTTCAACTTCTGATATACACCAGACGATGCAGCCCTCTTAAAATGAGTTGCTCATTTACAGATCAATCCAATAGATCACGTGTTCGTCATTAGTGTCGTTTCAACAACAATATAGTCTGAAGTTTCACCATTGTTAGGCATGATTAATTCTAGTACTAGTAACATCCTATAAGCAAACATGTGATACATATATTATATGATGAGTAACGTATCCTACATAAATCTCAACTTTTGCATCTTAAATAATGTCGAGCCTCTGAACCTGTAATCTTGTTATCGCATCATTACCACTAGGCATAAAGAAATACATCATGCGGATGTCTACTGATTCGATTCGGAATTTTTTAGATTTCTAATGCATTTATTGATAAGTAATTTCAATCGATACCAACTAAAACACAGTCTTATAAATAAATCTCAATAAACTTGTGGCAGTCATCGCAAAGTGTGAATTAAAAAGCTGTTTCAACAACAAAATATATTTTTCGCATTCATAGGGTGTTACTCAATTTAAACATTATTATATTGCTAAGTGTCATTTCGCCGGACGCTTCTTAAGTACAGACTGTGATGTTAGCTGTTGAACATTCCCATGGAAGATCATGTTACCAGAGCTTCTGCGTTAGCTTGCTATGTTATTTGTAATGGGGAACCTGTTGGTCGGTGGGTAATGGGATGCTGGTGGTTGCGTTAGAGTGGTCCTGGTATGGGCCAAATCTACAAAACTCACCACTTATGCCCGGATTTCGCCCAGAAGTCAGCATTGTGTCTTTATCTCCGTCTTGTTCTCATCAGCAT
>CM067351.1:43707672-43734088 GCA_034190875.2 Urechis unicinctus | reverse complement strand
TTAATTCTGAACTCCTGCTGAACATGCTGAATTTAAAGGCCGTCACAAAATGGTCGATGGATCGAGCAAAACATTCGAATATTTTCTTGCCATGATGAAGCATGATTACACGCATACTTATGCATATATATATATATATATACCTACGAAGGTACATACGAACATACGAACATATTTACAAACATATATACATACATACATACATACATACATACATGGATACATACATACATACATACATACATACATACATACATACATACATACATACATACATACATACATACATACATACATACATACATACATACATACATACATACATACATACATACATACATACATACATACATACATACATACATACATACATACATACATACATTCATACATACATACATACATAAATGCATGCATACATACATACATACATACATGCATGCATACATACACATATACATACATACATACGTTCATACATACATACATACATACATGCATACATACATACATACATGCATACATACATACATACATACATACATACATACATACATACATACATACATACATACATACATACATATGTTTATCATATGACGTTTTGCATTTACACCCAATCATTGTACGATAAACTCAATGATGTTAGGGGTGAGGTGTCTCAAGCTGGTTGTATTGGTAAGAAAAAGGAACCTACCCAAATGGCCAACCACATTTGTTTTCCTCATTAATCCAGAATAATTATTAGTACTTATGGGGAAATGGATGTATTCAAGTGCAACATCACACTAGTTGCCCGTTAAAGCTCTAGAAAACGTTCTCGATTGTGTAGTCAATCTTGCCATATCTTATACTAACGTGAATCATGAACAATGCTTGTTTGCTTTTAGACGGTAGAGAATTGATAACTCCAATTTGTGTCTATAAATTTAAAGCTTCTTCATAAAGGAAAGCGATATTAAGTATTTAAGTCACGCATATGCCTTTAAAAATATTCACCACCTTGTATGTCACCGGGCTGCCCAAGTGGATTGTCTTAAAGATCAGTGTATAGATAATATTTGTTATGTCCAACCTATGGTATTCCACAGTAAATAATCATTTTCTGTATATTTTCTTATCTAAGGATTGGACAAGTTGTGCAGCAATCTACCGTCATCCTGCTGAATGAACTGATATTCGGTTTTATCATTTTTGTGCGTTGTTTTACTGAAAATTATCAATGATAATATTTCGATATCTTAAGCAAACACAAAAACTTCAAATAAATACAAAAATTGAGCTAACTTTGGGTAAGTCATAATTTACCAGTATGTTTGTTCGCGTTAACCGACAAGCTGGTAGACATTTAGCACTCTACACTTTACAATCAAGTGCAATTAATTCAATTGGTGACGGTGATAAACTTTAAAAATAAAGATGAACTCTCATTGTATTTATGATGTTTACCATTACGACCCCTCTGCGGTGTGAGAAACAAAAGAAGATGAACTCTACCTGTATTTATGGTGCTGATTAGTCCTCATCGTAGATGAGTTTGCAAACTAGTCCGGGTGCTTCAATCAATTTTTCAGCCGGTGAAACAGTAATGTTCCGCTGTGTAGCGCCCTACATCCCTCAGTCTCGGAGCGGGTAAATTGGGCCATTCCTTGAAAATGAAATCATTCTTTATGCTATTGGGATAGGCGGCATGATTATTTGTAAGCATGCTGTCGTCACATTACTCATACAACAAGGCAATTTGCTACTGTCGGACGATAATGGCACAACAGCTTTGATGTATAGCATCATATACAGCATCTTTTTCCATCTGTAAAACGCATCTTGTCATTGTAATGATTCCTAGAATCCGCAAGATTTACTCGCTAAGGAGTTTACCATGGCTATGATGTAATAAATACGAATACGAGAATGTATAAGAGTGTTATATTCGATGCAAAGCAGGTATTTTGTTTAGTCCATGCATCTAAAAGCAAGAATTGTGGTTGAATAAGACCGATCTTGTCATTACCATGGTGCCACATTTATTAAGATTAGAAAACGGAAACCTGAATAAAGTTAATATTCAAGGCTTGCAACAGCCAACGTTAACTGATGCTTGTTCGTTTAAGAAATTCGTTGGAAATCTGTGTAGACGTCTCTCAAAGGTTTAAATACGTGACAGTGAAGGCTGAAAAAAACATGATATTGATCACTGCCAAAAACGTGTATTACTGCATCAAATGGCGCATGTAGGCATCCTCGAACGCATTTTGCTCACTATCTATGCAATGTTTTGATTTCATATTAATTTAGGAAAATGGGAATAAAACTAATTTTCAAACCATTGACAGCCGTACTCACTTATATTGTGCAGCGCAAACGGAGGAAGACGCCGCTGGTCTAAAATTCGGATGTTGTTTTACTCAACTATTACTGGTAACGCAGCAAATATTTGCTATAAGTTTTCGAAGAAGTTGCCAATAGATCGCAATACATGATTAATAGCGAATTCAACAAGATCTCAAGATGACCAGAGCTGAAATAGTGCTAAACAGTGTTTAATTAATCAAAGTTTGGGCCGTTGATTGCTTTTGATAACATTACCTTGTTTGAGCATTTTGTAAGTCATACCAGAGCGATGACCTTACAATCCCTCACAGACAGAGTGTCCAATAGCGATTTCAATTAATTTAGCAGATGTGGTGATTTATTACGGGGCGTCGTAAGCATTGCGATACGTCAAGCAAATTGGACATTTTGTATACAATTGCTCAACTCATTTGTAAACATAAATTGTTCCAGGAATTATTTTTAAAAGGAACAATCCAATTTCTGTTATGAATTGATTGTTGGGAATAACAATAGCTAATGAGTACGATTCAGTGCTATAGCTAACCTTAAGCCTGTTTCACATCAGCCTTTGCGACAGCCGTGCACATGCCTACGAACACCTTTAGAGAAAAAACGCTGAGTTTCGCGCGAATGTCTCAATACATTCTTACGAATTTTACAAGACGCAAGGCAGTCGAATCGTCGCAAACTCAATTTTCGACATGCACATTATTTCTGCGAAATTCGGGCGATTTTGTGACGCTCGGCATCGATCATGGGTAGATTGCAGGATGAAGAGTGTCTCTCTGTACTCCTCGTAAATAGCCTGACACACTTCAGGGACAGAGAGTGAGACAGTGTTGTGTATACATATATATGTATATATATATATCTATATTGATATATATATATATACTTAAATATGTATATATATATATATATATATATATATATATATATATACAGATATAGTATATATATATATATATATATATATAGATATATATATATATATATATATATATATATATATATATATATATATATATATATATATATATATATATATATATATATATATATCTCCTGTTCTAGATCCTCTGCTCAGAACTTCGCAAGATGGCTATCGGCAGAACCGCACAACTGTTCAGCAGAAAATTGCGCTCATGAGAATACTGGAAGGAGTGAATGAGGGAAGTCTACCAGCAGTGCTCACCTTCATCGATATCAGCAATGCCTTCGGCACCGTACACAGAGGGAAATTAATATCTTTTCTTCGTGCCAATGGCATACTAGAGAAGGTGGTCCAGGCAATTGCAGCGGGTTACAGGGGAACTCGGGCGAAGGTGTTCTCTCCAGCATGTGAGGCTCCTTATTTCGATATACAAGCAGGAGTACTCCAGGGCAACACACTGGCTCCTTTCTATTTGTTTTAGCCCTTGACTATGCATTTAGGCAGACAATTGACGGCAAGGAGGAACTACTCGGCTATACACTCACCCCCAGGAGATGCCGGCGTGACTGACTTTGACTATGCTGACGATATTGGCCTCATATCTGACACAGTAGAAAATGCACAGGTGCTGTTGCTAGCAGTGGGATCAGAGTGAAAAAAGATCGGCCTTCATCTCGAAAGGTCCTCTGCACAACGGGAAAAACGCCCGCAAGACTCTCGCAAGGATCGAGAAAGACACCAACAACGAGTCCAAACAGGCTTGGGAAAGGCCAGAGAAAACATCACCTTTCCTCCACACCGCACTGCAGCGCACCGTTTGTCTGTCCGCAAGACTCTCGCAAGGATCGAGAAAGACACCAACAACGAGTCCAAACAGGCTTGGGAAAGGCTCTACCCCAAGGAAGAGCCATCGGCGGTATTCGTCGCCAAGATAGCAGTCTCTGAGGTCACAATGGAAACCCTCAAAGAGCGCCTTCCAGCCTTCCAGCGCCCACTCCTGGTCCATGGATATGGCATGCACTCGATCGACTTTTCCGGCGTGGTCGACAGGGAAGCCCTGGTCTCCAGCCTCCACGGGCAAGGCTTCGCAGAGCAGGGAGACATCACCTCCGCAATGTCCAGTGACCAGCCCACCTTCCTCGATAACACCGCCTCCGTCGGGAAACAGGTCTGCAGCTGGATCCAAACCAGCGGCCGAGGCTACACCATACGCGCCAAAGTCTACAACAAGGTCGTCTCTGATTTCGAGGTCCGGGAGCCGGTTGGGGGCCACTTAGCCGACTATGTCGACTGCCCAAACAAGCATATTGGCAACCCCTTCTCCCACCAAGACGTCCAAGCCCGGGGCTGCTCCAGTATCGAGGTCACCAGGAAACGCGAAGAGGTCTTGCGCCAAATAGACGAGGCCTGCACCGCGGACAACAGGAGAGAACAGGTAGAGCAATGGCTCCAGCGCCAGACCGGCAGCCCTCCGGGAAGAGCGGAGGAAGGAGATCGAGGACCCTGCCGCCAGAGTCGCCGCTAGGAAGCTCTATGTCGAGATGTCGAAAAAAGCCCGATCCACCGTCGAACACGTCGAACACGTCGTACAAGAAAAGGACACCAACAAGGTGGCCCTGGTTCCAACTGGCCGATACACTATTCTGGGGTACCGAATAACCAACGGAACAGGCACGGCCCGGGTTGTTCTACGCAGCAGCGCCAAACTTGTCGTGGTCTGGGAAACCCGCCGGCTCCTCGCCAGAGGAGCGAGAACTGACGCAGAAGGAGGAAGAGAGCAGGGTCTACGCAGAGGTCGTCCCAGCGCCACCAAGGCCAGAGATCCGCAAATCAGTGAACTTGGCCCCAGGAGAATACAACTGCCGCCGCGTCGCCAAAACCACATACCGAGGCAAGGACCAGACAATCCTCTTCCTCCAGCAGGTACACGACGCCGGAGACCTCTATGGCGAGACTCTCCCGGTTTCCGGCTTCTTCCTGGAAAAGGAAATGGCTGCCCATGGGGGCATTGCGGCCTTCGAGGCAGCACAGTACTCTTTGCAGTGCAAGCTTAGAGAGCTGCGGACAACCCCGCAGAAGAAGAAAGACAGACTCGCCACGCTAGCCAGGTTTGCGGCCTAGTACACCAGCTGGCCAGCCCTAGTACAAAAAAGCAAGTGTCCTCTATCTCACACGGCATACAGCCGGCCCAAGGACCACGACCGCCACTGTTTTGCGAGGTCTTTGTCTACCCACCCCAACACCTTCGGCTCCTCCACCACCGAGGAAGCCTCTTTTTCCAGCTCCTCCAAACCACACGTTCTCGCCGGAGCACCCTGGATAGCCCACTGGAAGAAGCACGACTCTCCAGATTTCTATTCGAGTTCCATCTATACAAACCAAGATTTTCCCCTTTATATTGTGTGCCCGCCGGTCTATTCCATGTAGAAGGGGTAAGCTCGGGGCCGGCCTGATGGGATGGGTTTAGAAGACTGGGTGGGTGGGCGTGGGTTTGGACTGGGTGGACCGGTTTTGTCCTGGATAAACTAGTGCCTGTGCTAACAAAAAGGTGTGCAGTGCATGCAAACTTGTGCCGGTGCTAGAACCAACCCATCTGTTAGAACTTGGTGGGGGGCCCAGTCTATACGATTTGTTGTATGCTATCCAGCGGGTGGAATGGAAGGTGGAAGGGTTGGAGAGAAAGGTAGACGCCTTCGCGACAGACGTGGGGGAGGAAATAGACAACAACTTGGAAAACAATATAAAAGAGGTTTGAACCAATCTAGGAACCATTGCGGACCTAGCGACAGTTTCGACAAGATTGCAAATGGCGGGATATGTAGGAGTTGAAAATCACAAAAAGCCACATGGAAGCCACATCGAATTTCCTACCAGAACAGGCCCCAAAAGCCTCGGGACATGCACCCCGGCCTCCGCGGGACCCTTTCTACGTGGAATAGGAGCCAGGGCAGGCAAATAGATTGCTTGGGGCAGACCAACATTGGGAGAGGCTTTGTAGGGCAGGCAAATTTATCGCTCAGGGCAAACCAATGGTTAGGGCAGACCAATGTATCGCTTGGTTCCTGGTTGGCTGGCAGTTGGTTGGCGGGTTGTCTGGTGGATTGGCTGGGTTGACTTGTTTTGTCTGTTTGGGCTGGGTTGGCGGGTTTCATTTGTTTGGGGCTGGTTATGTCTGTTTTGGCTGGTTTGGCTTGTTTGGCTTGTTTGGCGGGATTAGTTGGGTTGGCTAGTTTTGGCTTGTTTGTTGGAGAAACTGGATGCATATATAAATAAATATATATATATATAGATATATAGGTAGATATATAAATATATATATATATTGCTCTGGATATAAAAGTTCGCTATATAGATATATATTCGGGACAGATAGCCTCTCCATAGCGATATATATATATATATATATATATATATATATATATATATATATATCATACGAACCATGTCCTATGCCTTCTTTGTGGATGTCTGTGTTTAATTTGGACACACAATTATGCCAAGACTCGCGCTATCTGTTTTTATTGACATGTCGAGCTTTGGCTTAGGTTGCTTTGAATAAGTTCTGGTTTTTGCCTCAGTGGGCCGCGATTTAAACCTGTACAGTGCCTGTTTGCGCTCTTTAATGGCATGCATCGGAACACCATAGCTTTTACATCCGTTTAAAATCTGTCATGGATTTCAGTACATTTTGTCTGGCTATATTAGGAATTGAGTTGGTAAAAAAAGAAACCGGATCTTCCATAATATTTGATAAATATCTTTGTTCATAATTTTCTGCTCATAGCGGTAAAATTCAGTCAGTCGCAAGTTCTATTTGGTAACCCGCTATTATATTGCCTTCACTATTTAGGAATCAAGCATGGAACTGACTTTACTGATGACACCTGTTGTTCATTTGCGTCTGTAATGAACTCAGTAGTGTTCAACATGCGTAAGGTTCTTCAATTAATCATTAACCAGCTAAACATATTGTGCTACCTGCTATTCAACTTTGTATCAAACACGTGGAGTAGATACAGTTATTCAAAAACGTGTTTTTACTATCAATGTACATTATATCGAAAAACCTGCTTGTTATCTCACGGCATTAAATTAAAACAAGTTGCTATTATTTCAAACTATTGATAATAGAGTTTGTTACGGAGCGATGTCCAACGACATCCATGAAAAAAGTGCATGGAAGACATTGCGCATGACAATACAGTCAAAGTCGAATGGAATATACTTAAATGCTCTTGAATCTTGTCACCTCAACTCACAATTAGATTACGTATATTCCCTATTCGAAATATGTTTTCTCAAATACCTACTAGTAAGGACTAGACTGCAATAACGATTAATAATGTCCGACAATATGACCCCGACAAGTTAAATGGCCGGATGGCCCCGTGCCAGTAACCCAGTTGTTCGGCCAGTGAATTTCCTTGTCTGTGCGCCCGATTGGGCTAGTGCAATATATCACCACAAAAGATTGTTTATGTCGCCGCCGATTTGAGGCTGGCTGCAGCAAGCGGTAACCTGCTCTCTGCGCCTCGGCTTCATGAATAATTCCTAATTTGTGTAAATTACAGCCAATAATTGGTCAGCGCGCGACAATGAACGCCATTTATGCTTTGTCAGCGCTATTTGCTTTTAGTATCAACTAGCCAGTTACTTGTAATTGCCACCAAAGAGGTAAACATTGGTTGTACAAATTTATTACACCCAGACACTGTAAGCTGGTTGTAAGAGACAGAGCAGTTGTTATCGAATCCCTCAAACGAACAACTTTTCTTGCCTAGCGACGCGGATCAACTGTGCGGCTCCATTATGCTAGTGAACGTCGTCGCTCTGCTCCGAACCTCGTCTTGTGCGTAGCTTATTATGTCAGCTATGACGATGGCTTGTTTGGCTTTGACTGGCAACCTTGCGCTTGTCTCAACCATGAACTGAGCTTAAGCGATGCATCTGCTACTGAGTTACATTCCATCTCAATGATCGAATAAAATGCCGAAGTTACCGAAGCAGCCAGCGTTTGTCCAGATTGTGTCACAATAAGACAAGGGGATAAGCTCGTCCAGGGTTTTAGAGAGCAACCCGAACTGACAAACACGCATTTCAGTAGGCCAATTATGAGGTTCACTGACCACTGTGTTGTAGATCTGTAATTATTAATTCTTAAATGATTATTATTTGTTAGTAACCAGCTGGTTGGTAGCTCTGTAGTCATCTAGTAATCTGCATCTTATTTTTTGCGTTGTTAAAAGAACAATAATAGGTCAATAGGTTATGGTGCATGTATTCATATTCATAAGCATTTGATAGTGATATTTTTGGATCTTTTCGAACCGTGGTCACTGATTGAAAAACGTTAACAACTATTGACAGGTTTTCTCTGTCCCTGTGTGTAAGTCAGAGTGGGGCAAGACTGTTTTACAAAAGGCAGATTTGTCAGTTTACTCTGATTGAGAGCTCTTGCCATCTAAGGAAGTGTCGAATATACCTTTGTTTTTTTTTACTGCTATTCAATATCCATACGCTAGGTGCTTGTCCAGTCGGGCAGTTGGGTGAAGATATATGGCAAGATTAGACCCACTCTGCTTATAACAGGCGTGAACCTGCATTCAGGCTTAGGAGATATAAAGACATTTGGCTGACAATTTAATGACATCTAGTGGTGTTGTAAAGGGAGCTCAAACCAGCCATGTGTTTAATATGTTAGATATGTTGCGTCTAAACAGAGATGCGGCATATTTGGGAAAGGGGCGAGGAATACAACGGTTTCCTTTATCTATAAAAAAGCTTGATGTTACACTATTCAGCCGAAGATCCCTGGTTAATATTCACTGTAGAAAAGAGACGTCGGTCAAAAATTGATACAGTATCCGTATAATACGTAATATTATCAAACCATTTGGACTGAGCAGTTTTCCGTGAAACATAATACCAAATCTTTCCGAATTTAGTAGCCATAATATCGACCATTATAGTCATTTCATTAAGCAGGTTGTACTCACTTTTTGCTATTCTTTGCACATACATTTTACCATTGGTAACTTATTTACCACCGTCATTATTATAACATAGCTTTCATTGTACGCTGCGGCAAGTGTGCTCCAGCTCAAAAACTACAAAGAAAAAAAAACAAGATTGTGGATATTACATTCAAAATATCAACATGGTTAATGTTGTTTGCTGAATAATTTCAATCCAGATGTAGGATCACAGTGATAAGCTCCGCATCCAGCAGAGGCGCAATAGCTACCAAATAAGCGCAACATATGACCTTTTGATAACTGAAAAGAAAGGATAAACCGCAAATCTCATTTATGAATCGTGAATGATATTGCCATCTCCAAGAACAAGCCGTGGTATATCTTCGCGAGACTTAGAAAGTAATCTGATAAAATAATAGGCAGAAGATTAGGTATGCTGTAGTAAGGAATAAATTATAGAGTGAAAGCAAGGCAATCTATCTGTATGGATTTTATTAATTTGCCTAGGACCAGCTTATTACTTGCCGGGATTTTTTTTCTATGCTTTGATATATCCATCCAATTCATAATGTATTACCTAACTACTTCGAGAACGGGAAATTATCCCCAAATCTACGCTTAAAACATTTAGACGCTATTCATGATTTACCATGCTACGACCAAAATGGGAATCGGATGAAGCAAATCTCTGGATCGTATGAATCATAATCAAAATTATGGTAAATATTGTTTCGTCGCACAATATCTGCATACGTTGCCATGAATGACAAAAATGAAATCTAGATCAGACGACTAGCGATTGCTGAAGCTTGACTGGACGCATTCTTAATGTCGGATTCATATCGCGTGCGGCGTCTGATAAGCAATGTTACTGATGCATAGATGTGGTATATATCAAACTTGCTGCAACCACTGAGCTGAGCCAAAACATAATATCGCAGCTGCATGTTATGCATCAGACTGGAGACTCATTACATTACGATTCTACATTTGATCATATTTTTTTATTCACAACGCGAATGTTTAATTTACCTGCTATTTAATGGCATGGCTGGCCCGATTTGTATGCTCAATTGCTACTAGTGAGGAGTACACAGATAATTAATTGAAAAGGTATTATGAAATCCGGCATGCCAGTAGCATTAATCACAGAATTAGTAAATAGAAGATAGTATCGAATATCGTAGTGTGTCAGTCAAAGCAGCAGACGCTTTTGTATTTGTAAGCACCGCACGGCAGGTTCCGATATTCAGTATGTTGTGCAACGATCCTGGCTGATAGGAAGCCATACAGGAGAAGCAAATATTATGTATAGAGCTACAGGCAGGATGGGATACAGGGAGGCAGGCTAGCGGTGAATACGGTAGTCGGGCGATATCATATTGCCTCCGACTATTCATGGAAAAATGACCAAAGCTGTAGTGATGGACCAGAGTGTCATGTTGCCGCAGGCCATTTCATAAATTGTGTTTGTATCAAGTTGAGTCGCTTTAAGGTGCAGACTAGGAGCAGATGTACCCGTACTAAGCGACCGCCTAGTGTTACTGGCGATCAATCATGATTGCCATGATGTTCCATGAATTGATCTAGAGGATTAGGGCGCTTACCCTCTGATATTCTATGCGATTTACGTACATTTGATTAATGAGTCAGTAAAGCCAATATCGAATTCTGTCATATTATCAATATATCATAATGTCAATGAGAAGATGAATAACGACGGTTTGTTGGCCGAAACAATTATTCGCGTAATCAGGCGTAGTGATTATTTATTGTATATAATATAATTTGATCGATGGTAATTGAAAGGACTACGATTGAATGCTTGACGTAACATTTTCAGTTGTTGTATCTGTTATTTTCAAAGACGAATAATAATATTGTGTTTTTTAGAGGTGAATATGCTGCTGGCCGTCTCTGGTATATTCATATTGCATCAAACGACAATATTATGACGGAATTGACTGGATTACTATCAACTCATACACACGCATGCTAGTAATGGGACAATGTGATATGGACTTCATATATGGCCACCTTTACGGACATCGCCCTGGCAAGTTAAATATCAATTCAACATGTACATGTTACCATAGCGGCTTGGATGTGTTATCGAGATGATTCCTCCCTGACGGTCTTATATGAGGCTGATTGCGGTACCAGGACGGCCTCCCAGGAGCGTTCACACATTCGCCGCTTTCCCCAATGCACATATTACGATAGCATATTGTATTGTGTCAACCATGTTTAGAAACTTGAGATATTGATCACTCCGCCTGATTATTACTGACCATCAGCGTTCACAGATAAACAAATATAAAACTTTAGTTACGAACAAAGCTCTCTGTTAATCCAAACTGTTTGCTTCCTTCAACTTAAACTTTGAGTATATGACTTGTTTCCACTTCTTTACAATCGCATTCCAGTCTTAACACGTGCGAAAAAGTGACCTGAATCGCTGCTAGTGTCGGAGATGTCTAGCAACTATAATGTAATTAATTATTTGGCGATAATTAGGTCGCAATGCATATTATTACCTTCATTACAAGTGTCTATTTAGATGTGAACGTAAGATAATTGCAATTAAAACTGCTCTTCATTGTTCATGTTTTCTAGCAGCCACCAAATTTCGCCCTACCCTTGAATATAAGCACACAGGGTCAGCTGAAGAGAGCTGAAATTGCATATCGTAACCTGAATTCACAATTGTTGTTGTTAACAAGCTATGCCATATTTAATGGACAATTGAATGTTATAGGAAATAATGTGGAATGTCATTACGTTGGCATGACGACACTAAAGCAAAGTTGTTCCTGTAATATGTCAACAACAAAACCACAGCAGACATTTTTATATCGAAAACATCACTTCTTTATTTCCTAGGTTAGATCTATTAGCAAACTCTCTCTCGCCTCATACCTTTGGTTGGCAGCCTCTTCTTGGCGAATTGCTGTTTCCTGCATGTTACATATTATATTTCAACCCCAGCCTTTCTCTGACGGCCCCCGTATGCAAACAAATAACTTTCTTAGCAAGACTTTTATAACGCACCAATATTGCGTGACAGAAGCTGCACTTTAGGTTGTACTTGGTACAATGGTTGTTATCTGCCATGGTTTATCTCCCTAAAAAGGCAATCATATATGACGGATTAATTTGGTCTGAGGTGCCTTTTAAAAAATTATAGATATATCTATGTAGGTATTAATTATGATCCATCTTTCATTGCTTCTTCCATTTCATTGCGCACGAAGCATTCGTGACTCCTACCGTCAGCCATCTTCAGCTAAACTTTACACTTAGTATGTATCATCATGATCAATGCCTTTATAATAAGAAATTATTGCATCATATACAACAAGTGTTTTCATATTTGCAGTTACATGCAGATATATATTCACATGTCCTTATCTTCTTGTTGATATGGATTTTGCGTCATAATTCGATGGCAGATTAAAATAGATGATTACTTGTAAACCAAAAACATGATTGATTTTGATACGGTTATGTTAGTAATTAGTTTGTAACTATGATATTAGAGTTAAACTTAACTTATGTTTGGAGAGCAAATGATAGCATTTTTGACAAAAAACAGCGGAATAACTATGAAGCGGCAACAAAACACTCCGCAGTTGTCACCTGATGTTGACGCCTATCGTTGTCTGCTAGCGATACCCCGCCCTCCACCGAGCCTCAAGGTGCAGCGCATGCGACGTAATCCGGTTCGCCGCGCGCGCGTCTTCGCCGGGTGTCAAAAATCATCCAAATCATCGCGGCGTGACCAATCGAGTGCGCCTAATGTGCTTTATCTGATATGGACCGGTCGTCTGAGGCATGATCAACAGCGAGTCAGACATTATTCTTACGAGGATTGGGAGAGTGGTTTGTCAGTTTAGTATCGGCCGCGGATGTGACGTGCAGAATAAAAGCCACAATGAATGAAGCATGAAGACACCACAAAGGCCGTATGAACTTGTCATATGAGAACGGGCCATTACGTTCAGATGTCACATAAGGTTTTGGATTACATCAAACTGTCCCTTTAAATGATTAAATACCGAAAACTACATGTCCATTATTCATAAGTCTTGCAATCCAAGAGACTTCTACCTGGCACACGGTGATGCATCAGTATGCTTATATTGAGATGTAGATACTTTCCATCGGTGATGGGTTGGTATTTGTAGTTATGAAAATATCTTCCCCTTCACCTAAAATACCAGTAATGTTCTAACATACCTTCCATATATTTTAACTGTTGTGCCAGACTCAACCGATCGTAGGCAGTCAACTGGTACACCTTCTCTAAATATAATGCTCAACATTATTGGGAATAAAGAATATATACAGAGAGAGAGAGCGACTGCAGTACACTTGCTATAGATGAACGTTTGTTTAAACTATGCCAACTGCATCATGCTGCATAATATTTGAACATTGATGTTATCCAAACAAAAGGGTAGGGCATCGATAACGGTTGCACAATAGAGGGATATCCGCCTGGACGTCTCTTAAATGTCGAAATAGGGGCTTAGCGTGATATTCAAGACTTGATCTCTGTTATCAATGTGTTTACCCCAATATGAAATACTCCGTATTGCTGAACAGATATTCAAATATAAAAGACCATAGATACGGTTCTCACTAACACGTGCATTGCTAACCATTCATGCAATGGTTTTGTCACACATCAATTTAGGATTATATGTATAACAACAGTTTTGAAAGCAATAACAGTCGCACTTGGTAACTTTGTGTAGTGCAAACTGAGGTAGAAGCCGCTAGTACTGAATTATGTTATTGCATTACTAAACTGTAGCTGCTAATGAGGCACAAGTTTGTGATGCGTTTGCGTCGAAGGTGCCAAAGATGGCATTGAATATAACAAGATCATAAGATCACCCTAAGATGTCGTGTGATAAGTAATGCGAGATATTCTCCAATGATTTAATCAGCAAACTGCTTTTGTATCGTTGAGCATTTTGCTCTTGATGCCAAAGCGATGACATCGAAGTTCTTTATATGTTCTTTAATCCATAGAGATTCCAAAGCATCAAAGTAAGTATATTCAGAGCACATGTTATGAACACTGAGTTTGATTGAGCATGCCGTGTTCTGATTATATTTGGTTCAAGTAGTACCACATCCTTCACTAGAGCCCTATTTATTTTGACCGTGAAGTCTGTTTTCTTGATACCAAGTCTGCACACTACTTTGTCGTGAACATTTGACTTAAGTCGTCAAAAGAGTAATAACATGGTATAGAAGTCTACAATAATTGATGAATAGTGAAGGAGCAAGCGCCGAAAGGATGAAAAATCTACTAGTGGAGAACTGCATTCGTTCAGTGCCGGGTTTCTGTTTATCGTCAACAAAAACTGGATGAACACCTTTGGCATGAGTAAATATGTTTTCTGTTTAAATATCAGACTGTAAATAGTTCAACAAGGTATAATTCACAAGAAATTTAGCCATGGACTAATTAACAGATCAAGTAAGATGCTACCCTCTATCTCGGCTCTTTATTGGTACGACACATGTCAGCTGGAGTGGGTTCTTTAAGAGCCTAGGCAATAAATCCGACAACGCGTCATGAAAGCAGATTCAAATATAATCTGATATGTGATATATGAGCCTTGTAAATCTAGATACTATAGAATTTTCGGCAGAACCAGCTTAAATCGTGGTTATCAGTAATTCCACTGCTCCAGATGAAACATTGTAATTTTACATTTTATGCACACATAACTCTACCTTTATTATGTGAATTTCATTACAAGGGATGTGTTGGACACAATATTCATCTTTTTTGTACATCATATTTGTAATTGTATAATGCATCATAATACAACAAAGGGGTACGTATTATTCCCGATTACAATAGGACTTGAAGCAACATGACATATCTGATATGGTTTATTATCAGTGACTCTTTTGAATCGTTTATTCTGATATATGATATGTGGGTATGGTTATAAGTGATATACGGTGTAAATCGTGCTTATAAATAGCTTCGATATTCCAGATGAAATCTTCAAGCAGATGTAACTCATACCTTGAATACCTGTGCTTTTAATTAAGTTAATGAATAAGCTACATTAATATGAAAACCCGATACTATTTTAGAAGATCAATATTCAATACGGTTAGTTTTGAAAATTTTATCACCAAATGGGGTTAGCCGGTCTACGTCTTTGCTGGATAATATATATATGTATTGGTGTCCAAATGTCAAAATATATTGATATGCCTTGAGGAATATTTTGCTCAGATACATATTTGCAGAAGCGCTCCATCGACAATGCAATACAAGTAAATGCTATCTAGCCTGTAGTTAAGTAAATTTAAGTTAAGTGACCTATGTATTCATTTTCGTGTACCTTGCGGAAGTAAACATAATTTAATCTTACGAAGATGGGTGCTATGCGCCTATATAAAAGACCTATTCCCCTAATGGTAATGCTAGAGGCAGTTATATTTATTCTCAAACTAGCGCTAGATTGTCAACAAAGCAAGCATGCCATATTACATCACCGATACGAAGAGATATCTAGTCAAGGCAATAGTGGCAGACAAAACCTTGTTTTCAATTACATGCTCGCATTACCTACTATAACGCTCGTGGATCATTTAACACAACAGTTTTTCTCCTTAACTGATTATAAGCAAGTCATATCTCTTACCCATTGGACGCGGTCATTTTCATTAATTACGAAGAAACGATCCCGTCATGGTGCTCCCGCTACAGCATCCGAAACGCATATATATATAAATATAATATATCATACGAAGAATCGCTATATATCATGGCGTGCTATAATATATATATATATATATATATATATATATATATATATATATATTTATATATATTGCGATATATATCTATATATATATGTAAAAGGTCTCTTACTTGCATGTCGAGCATCTGTCTAGTATAAGTATATTATACAGACGTATAGATGTATCAATCATCACATTAAATCCTTCAACCATATATGTGGCGTACTTTTCTCCATCATACAGTCAATATCTCCATATAGCAGGTGTCAACAAGGCTTTCTCCGTATATTATGATAGGCAGACGCTTGCAGGGACGTGAATTCAATAATTGTAATAAGCAAAGCATTAATAATAAAAGTTACAGTAAACCACATCAATGTTTTATAACCTCCTCTCGCAAAGCAAAAAATGAAAGGCCTCGGCGTATTTGATGTTTCAGTGTTGGATAGGAAAGTCTCACAATAAATATTGCGAAATTGTAAAATGTTTGGGACAATTGCCATTCCGTGGCGTTTGTCATATAAACAGACAAACTGTTTCAGTTTGAAGAGCGTCTTAGGATAATCAATCTTAAGGTGTGACAAGCATAGTCAGGGGTTCAGTGAAACGGCATTATGATGAACGTTAGGGTTTTTTATTTTTATTCATTTTTGCACAACGACATCCGACTGCAAATTTCTTAGAGCAAAGATAACGTCTTTTTGTAGTTAAAAACAATTTTTCTGAGCAAATGTTAAACCAATATGTTCAGTCGTTGGGTACATTTCTCTCTGCGTGCATCTGAAAAGCTGAATGCGATTGGTTTAATTGCAAGCAATCAGAATATGTTCATATGTGTGGACGTATATTCAAGTCGACAAAAGTGCGTAATACGTGAATGTCGAACGATTGTAAAGAATATGCAAAACAGCGGTTGTAGTCAAACGGGCAACGCGCAACGTCGGTAGTTCCGCATGAGAACTATTTTGGTTCAGATAACACCCATGCTGCGATTTTTACTTGAATTAGACGATGTTGTGCCATGGTGCTTTCAAAAATGTCCACACGACTGCAAATATGATATGTTTGCGTTGTTTCTCGATATTCAGCATTGAAATTCGTTGTTATTTTTAAATTCTTTCTCATCTTATAATGATGAAAATATTCATTCACCTTAAGTTCCCTCAATTGAGCTCTAAGCAGACGTGTCCAGTTTTCACACCGCTTCAATATGGTATCGTCGGAGTACAATAACCAAATTTTCTGCAGCAACCTTACAAAAGGCATGGAATTCGAACCCATATCACATCAAATTTAATCTAGCTTGCAAGGTCATAGTGGCTAGAATTGACCATGGTCTTGATGTCATGTGCATCCAACAGCGTATCTACATACTTTCTTCCCGTGCAACATAAGATGGAGCGAGGTTTGATCTTCAAATCACCCTCGTACAGCTGTTTTATCCCTCTTTACACTTAAGCCTTGTTGTTAATATCCAACTGGGCTGCAGGTGTTGGTTAACGTAGGTTCCGAGAGCCATGATGTTTATTGAGTGGCTGCTAATGCAGATAACGGGGCAAACAATTGCTACTGACTGTAGCTGTATTGCGACCTTGATATCACCCTTGTAATTATGCGGGAAGTATGATAATGTTGACGTTTTAGAACTACTGCGGTTTTATAGAAAATGATGTTGAAATTGTAACATTCTCGACCGTTGTATATGTAGACTCACAACGCTGTGGAATATACTGTGATAAAATGGCCACATATTCACATTGTCTGCATCCGTACGTTACGTAGTTGAACTGATGTAATCAGCACCATAAATAATCATTTAAACTTAGAATTCTAGAAAAGTCTTAAATGTCTTCTACCGTTGTTAATGAATGGTGATCGCACGCCAATCCAAGCAGCTACAGCAAACGCAATTGATGACTGCGTAGGTTGAACGAAACATAGCGTGGTGCCACTAGCCTCTTGCTGTTATAACTAAGCTACCAACTTGCAAACATGCAGACTAATCACGCGCTTATTTAAACTTAAACTATATTATACTTAATCTATAGTATTGTCTAACTTGAGTAAGCTATAATATTGTCACACTCCTTACCGATTTAAATGAGAAATATACAGCATATAGTCACTACCACCATAAGCATTGGGGGCTTAATGCATGTATCAGCTACATGTTCATGCCTTGATTCCATATGCACAGGTTATTGCTTCAATAGCATTGGCTCACTTTGGAGCACCGGTATTACATACAGATTAAAACACAACGCAATACACAAATGACGTCGTAATTATCACTTTGTTATGGCTAATGTGCATAGCATTGCATGTCGGATGTAGAACGCATATTGTTGCACATTGATCAATTCCGTTCCTGATGTTACCTTTAACAATTCGTGGGTCCTTGAAGTATATCCCTATGTCTTTAGCATACTTGTAGTGTTGATCCGAAGCTTGTGGAGCATACGAGTACCTGGCTGATAGAGGAGTTAACTCTGTTAACATGATTAGCACGGATAAGTCAATCTGGTTATTGTTTGCGGTTACCGAACAAGTCAGGTCACTGCCGCAAATTAAAAACCATGCTAGGCTTTTGGTTGCATGAATTAGCCACCACAATACACCAAGAAATCAAGTTGTGATTAAGATCAATCTTTGAGCGGCGCACGCTCTTGTGCGGAAGAATGAGAAGCTATTATGCTGCTTTTAGGAACACATTTAAGCTTCTATATAGGCAATCCATGAATTTATCAAATTTAGATAGTCCACATTTATGCACACAGCTAATATGCACCATAGACGTAGTGTGATGGGTACCTTGGCGACTGGAGGTAAATATCGTGAGGGCTGTACACATATCAATTGGAAAATATTTTTGATACGTTATCCCTTCCTTAAAACAATCATGAAGTATGCACAAATGTATGTTAAGTTGTATGCATTGCTTACAAATAACATGAACGAAAAGTTTATGAGCCATTTTACAAATACAAAATACCAACTCTGCTCATGCAGGGATTGGCAAGTTGCGTCAGATATAGATGAGTTACATTCAACTAACACAAATCATTACCCAAGCTATCACGTCACTCTTAGCGAACTGTTGCTCCTCAGGAGGCTTTTGGGGCATAAACAGAGATTTGTAAATATAAACCTTCAGAGGCTTTACAAATGTCACTTCAGGGCAGTTTTCCTCGAAAAAGTGCTGTATGGTTCAGTTGTTGCAATAATGCAGTGCAGGTCAAAATAATCATCTTACCCCGATCTGCGTGGTAGGATGTTTGCTTGAATTGTACAAAGGATGCACTGAATGAGCGAAGTACAATAAAGACGACAAACAACTTATTTATGTAGATACATAGCATGCAATATATTGTGAGATTTTGTTTCATATTCAATGAGGCGCACTTACAAGGAGCTAGTAATACTCATTATAAAACCGATAGACTACTGATTACCGAATAAAGCATTTTCGTACGCCAAATCTAATGAGCTAGTCAATTGCTCTGATATTTTACATCTGACTCTCGATACCACGTTTGCATGATCATTATAACCATAATCATCATAAGTATCATTATCTTTGTCATTTTCATTATAATCCAAATCAAAGTCATCGTTTTATCTACTTTGTGCGCTGCCCGAGGAATCATTGCTTTCGTTGATTGGATCTCACAACCTGACGTCCGTGTATGATTAATTTGATCAATGGAATAGTCTTCTTACGGTAAGAGTGTAACCATGTGGCGCAATGCAGACTAGCAATAAACCTATCAGTATACATGTGGTCAGAGATATTTGCCTATCACAGTTTGACACCTACCCATTCATTCAATTAAATCAGCTGTCCCAGCTTTACTCGCACCGTTGCACCAACTGCTCCCTCAATTGTCATCTGCGTAGATCGTAGGTACCCTTTCAAAATGTCTCATTGACATAGGAGAGGAAGCAGTCATGTGTTGTAAGTGTACCTCTGTCAAGGTCGGGTCCATTTGTCAACGGTACAAAACCCTATGAGACGAACAGTATCGCCCCAGCCGATAAACCAAAGACACAGACGAGATATTTCGTCATACAATTGCGCTACGCAGCATATAGCTCTTCACAGTACGTCCTGATGTTGAGCAGCATATCAAATTAGTCAATGTTGTGTGATGATGAAGGTGACATAGTGGGTAAGGATGCTTGCGATATGATGTATGTTGTCTCGTAGTATCAGATTACGATGCCTGAAATTGCAAGTTCTTGACTTGGGATCAACTGAAACCATGTTTCGCATTTTTAAGAATGATTTCTTCAAGTAATCTCTGCTTACGCTGCTTAAGAGATAAAATGTGATGAAACTGGAATGAGGATTTGGGGGCTTCTCACAAAATCTCAACGTATACGGTGAAGAGATTAAATGATCGTAGAGACCTTTTAGATACGAGCTGCGTTAATAATGTACCATGAAACATTGGCGATGCATGGGCACGACACAACTTCCTGACATGCAAAACAAGCGTGCTATATGTTAAAAATAATGATTATCTGAATCTCATTTGCTCTTTAATGAGAAGACGCCGTGGAATAAAGTAAATAAAATGGTAGCCACTGCGAATCATTAACAACCAGGTACATAATGCATAGCGTCGAAAAAAGATAAATCTCCGAGATCTCCTATAGTTGAAACCATCATGACAGGCAGCTGAGGCCGAATGGGGGATTAAGGGACTACCTCTCATATTTACAGGTCCCAGGCAGATACCTTACATAACATAGGTTCACGCTAATAATCATTATTAGCAGACAGTGTCGTGCTTGATTATCGCGTGTAGGGGCCATCGCGATAAGTATGTTTTGGCATGGACACGTGAGTGATATATCTTTCCCCATATCACCCACGTGACCATGCGATAACTAACACGTAACACTTTCTCAATCCGATCGATATTTTTGAAAGTCGCAATTGTAATTTAATAGGTTATACACTGGTGCGCAGTATTGAATATTATTAATATGTTAACGGGACCCGCATCCCGGGGCTTGGGGACCTTGACTTACCATGACGATCATGATTGGTTTAATCGCCCGTTTCATGGCGTGGGACTTGAACGGAACAATTGTACCTGTTCGCCCTCACCATAATCACCATGACTACGCAAGTTCTTATGATCTAGGGTGTGTTCGCTTTATATATGTATTCACCCTGTATCCGGCCTAGTAGGATGCTTGCATGTAATGACTACTGTAGCTATCAGAATGCTTTCGTCCCTTAGATACACATCAGTAGGAGCACCGCCACTCATCTACACTTCGCCACTAATTACAGCTTGCACAGGATCTAATATTTTTGCTCCCTGTGATTTGGAAGCAGAGCTTCCAGATGACCCCCATCATGGAGGCGGATCGGGCTCGACCCCAAGCGGGTCCGACTCTGCCGGAAGCTACGCTTCCTGTAAATTAGTTGGTAGACTAACATGACCATAGGCCACGCTCAGAGTCAAATGGGGTGATTGACTCCCTGTTGACGTGTTTTTTCAAGCTCGTGTGACACCTGCTGACAATCATTCACAGTCTGCTGGTGGAAACAGGAGCACCCGATGTTTTTCTGATGTCTTCTAACGCTTCGTCCTTCCCATGTTGGATCAGCGCGTTTTATTCATCGATTGAAACAGTCTGGTTTTCTTTTACAGATCTAGCCTAAATTTCCCCCTTCATTTGGATATATTTTGTGACCTCAGCTAAGACGGGTTTAAACTCATGATCATAAACCTTAATGGTCAGTCGACGACTGATAAATTTGCCGGCAATTTGTACCAGTAGCATCCAAATACAGTGGCAATATGAATGATAACCAATGTAGTTATTACACCTACGCCACCTGCGCCAAGACGCATACCAACAGTAACTAAAACAGTGACTACCGCATCCACTGAGTTAACTGCACATCTATATTTCTTATACATAGCCCAAAATTTCTCGAGGTACTGCTGATTTAGATGCCTGGAAAGAACTCCCACTTATTCTGGAACTGGTTTGGTCTCCTATAGCCAGCTCCAGAGGTGTGGTAAATATGTGTACGCCAACATAATCTTTCCTTGGTTTGGTTGCATAATAACTGCTTTGTTTGACACGATTAAAATCACTAGTAACACCTAGAAGGGCAGGCAATCCACTGCACTAGTTGATAGCCCCATACGCAAAACTCTTCCCGGCGCTGGCATAGGACATACAGAGGCTAGAGTTTAAGTGGGCACCTCTTCCTTTTCCTGCAGTATCTGACCGCCATATAATAGTCGCATTTGATTCAATGTTTTACCAGTACACAGAATACGTAATTGACCTGAGGCCTACGCATAGATCACCTGCACTGCTGTAAATATCACTTTGCAGGGGCACAGCCTCACCGCTTGGAACATTAGACAGTATGGTACATAGTGGTGAACATGAATACACAAGCCTTTTGATTCAATAGAAAAGCGCTTAACTAAACCAGGTGTTCAAGTCGTTCATAGCGGCGGTACATCCAGAGCAAACTTTCCTGAGGTATTCAATTATCATATAATGCTGCCGGTAACTGCGGATAAGACAGTGCAAGCCTGGGCGTCAAAGCCGATGCAGTTCTGGTAGAACCAGATAAACTTAACAGTGTGGTGTGCAACCTGCGGCGTGTCGTCCCACAACCACCTCGAGGCCAAGGATCCCCTCGTCCAAGCTCTCTACACCTTTCACGTTTATTACACAGTGCGGTACCAACTGACAGAACTACAAGCGCCACCACCATAGGATCATGCCCATGACACATATAACATTACATACAATCGCAGGGTATATGAGAGACTCTGTAGTGTGTTTGGTGTATCACGGACAACGGACTGGCGCCAGAAGGCAACAGCTACCAACGAAAGCCTTGGGGTGCTATAATCACATGATGGCTAAGGGAGCGTCGTCAAGGTTGCCGGCCTGGTTTAAGCTATTTGCATTGGCAATTTGTTACCGATCAAGCTACATGTTATTGCTAACACAGCAGTTTTATAGATCTATATGCGTGTATTATGAAAGATAAAGAGAAAAACGGCGAGCTGCATTGGTCTTTCAGTTTTTAATATCACACACTGATTAAATAACAGTTTGAACAAGCTTATCCCCAATCTATACATTGAAAGGGGCATAAGTGTGACTAAACATATAATTATCAGGTAGTCATTTTACATCATGATTATGTATACGTTCAAAGTCATTATTTTATCTATTGCAATCATTATTTCTCTCCGTTAAATCTACCACACTGTAATAACAAGCAATAGAAATAGCATCGCAATCTTGTTATATGATAACATCAGCATATCCTTATGTGCCTATATTCCTCATCCATACCCTGTAAACTAAAAAGCGTCAGCTGGTTGAGGTTCAAACGTAGACGCGAAGAAATATCCGAATTCCATTACTACTCGATAAATACAACGTTTAATAGCGCGTAAAGTCATCGTTATTCACCAGTCCAGATGAACTTACTTGCCACATGAATGGTCAGGCCAAATGTTATGACAATAAAGAAAATACAATTTCCTATTGACGCGATCATAAATCGGCCTCATATTGTTTCCTAACCCACGTTAAACTACATTATAGTTCAATGTAGCCTTATGGAGTGTCGATCATGCAGCGTTAGTTGAAGAACACGCAATTAAGAGCCTAAGTCGCTTGTACAATATCAGCACTAACTGACTCCTCGCAAAATAACCACTAAGAAGTCAAGGTCGCATTTCAGCCATGTACCAGAGGCACCAGAAATCCTCGTTATCGGCACCAGCAGCTAGTTATGAATATACCAAATGGCCCAAGGGGTCCACAATAAATATAATGTGTATCTCGATGCGGTATTAACAGCGAGGCCGCCGAAATGTATACCTTAGTGACCAGCATACAGTAGTCAATCCGAAAATAAACGCTGTCCGCCACATAGCCAACATTGCGGTGATATTGCCTTATTGTGGTACTAGGACAGCTACTTTACAACTCGGTCCAAGATTCATCAAATGCTCCCATACGTTCATCACGCACAACTTAAAGTATTTATTGAGTATTGTCCAATGGCAACAACACGCATTTATTGATATTACTCTATGTAATACGATCGTGTGTGATAATTGCGGTTGGCGGTCATGCTATATAATCACGATGCGTTTTGGTGTGGTTATCATCAATATGTGATGGATAACGACTACCGCCGTCGGCTGTGGGGCCACTTATTATCGGTATGTGACACCATTCTCAGTCATCCATTTGGCACACACAGTTATTGCTTCACCCCACTCCGACCCGCAGCAAATGATATCAGCCATGCATATGAATGAAACACCAAGTAAATTAAACTGTATTGGAAAGCCAAAAGCTGATGTATTATGGATAATTGGTACAACACGTCTGTATAGCACATACAATTGAATACCTCAAACATATAATCAGAGTAATGTATTAACAGCTAGCGATCACGCCATTTACGTGGAAAAACACCGGAATGAACCATTTGCTGTAATGCCATTGCTACGTGGGTGTCGACTATATAATCTAGGAAATCCCTAATTGGTCAATTTGCTAGAATACCTGGGGTTCTTGTGTTCAGCACTGAATAGCAGGTGAGGCTCATTAGCGTGTAGCATATATAATATAATATCATAACATGAGAGAGGATCGTCCATGAAGCTAAATACAGAAGCTATATCCCGCTTATTCTTCATGATATATGTGCTTGTTTGTACGTGTGGTAGAATCGGCCTGTATGGTTCCTCAGCATCTCATTCTCCTATGATGTTGTTAATGTGTGCATAGATCAGAAGATTTCTCTTGGATATATTACTGGATATAATTGTGCGACCAACGACAGAAATCTTTTTTCCAAATGAGTATTTTTATTTTTTTGGGCAGTGCTAGCCGACTGCTCTTATGTCTTTAGGACATTGAGGTTCATTTAAATACATGAATGGTTTTTTTATTTATTATGCGGACTTATATGGCAATTTCCTCTACATTATTCTCTAACTGTTCCTACAATGAAAAAAATTGGAAGTTGTAATTTATCCATTGCCAGCAAAGTGCTTTGATGTTTAATAATAATATAAACTAGCAAGTTCCAGCGACTCCGCCATGAGCTTATGAGCTATAATTGGCACTGCTGTTCAAAGATGTCTTTCTGTTCTGAAGAAGGACACAAGCTAGATGTTAGCATGCCAGAAGGCAGATGTGCATGATTAATCATCAACACAAATAGTTTCCTTATCTGAAAATATTCGTTGCTGCAGCCATTAAAAATGTGATTAGAGGCTATTTCGCAGAAACCGTCCCTTTAATCTGGATTCATCTTACAAGCTAACAATCGAGCATGTAAAAAGTCGATAGCGTGCAAACACTCATATGCACCGCCGGAAATAGGATAGTGTATATTGCACGCCGATGAGTTTATTAGCGCCGCAATTGCCGAGTTGCTTGAATATACATCATTAAATTTGTTTTCGTATTTATCTATTAAGCCATTGCTTATCTTCCAATCTCAATGAGCATCACCTATAACGCACGCGGTCGCCTGTGATTTGTAATGCATTTTTACTACTCCTATGAAGGAATTGCACCCATCGCTTTTAATCACGGACAATGAAGCCCGTTCGTAATCCTTGTAAGCGTTATTTTGCTACGTGTTGTAGATTGTCAGTTGCAGAACACATATTCTAAGCGATTATTTACTCAACAATAACATTGACTCAGCCATTGTGGTCAAGAAGGCTTTGCGAAAAAAAGACAACAACAACAAGTTGACTTTTCGGATTAAATAGCTTAATTTTATTTGTAATTTGTTGTTTGAAGAGATAACGTTGCACTTTTTCCAATTAGTTTGATGGCGCTTTTGGGATTATGTGGTGCAACGTGAGAGAAGCGTGTTTATTTTTATCAAGAAAGTGTTGACCACGGCTGACTGGAGTGCCCTCCCAGACAATCAGATTACCCCATTGTCCACCCTCATAGTTATGTCTGCTTCTCCAGCTGTTTCGCAAACGATATCTATCATTGGTTGAGATATATTAGATTCACAGGTATCGGTATTAAAAAAAAAGAATGATCCAGATTCTCACAGGCGGCATACGTTTTCAAGCTTTATTGATCAAGAATGTCAAATCAAACTTCCTTAGACCCCAAAATCAGAACATCGTGTTGTTTTCATTGCAGAGTGTGTTCTTTTATATAAATGTGGTTTATTGCGAACCCGCCTTGACTTTGCGAGCTAAAGCGTAATCACCAAGATTAATTGGCAATTGTGTTCTATTGTAAACACTATGAGTAGCATTGGACTTGATCGGGAATTAGCAATAGTGAATCCGATCATTCATTGATAGGGGAGTGTACAGACTATCCTGTTCAT
>CM067351.1:43595172-43700172 GCA_034190875.2 Urechis unicinctus | reverse complement strand
ATCACGTTTTCGTCATTACTGACGTTTGAAGAAAGAAATCGACGGAGGTTTCAACATATTGCTCGGCATGATTAATACTAGAAATAGTAAAATCCAAGAACCGTACAGGCAAATATATAATACATATATCACATGAAAAAGAAACGTATCTTATATATACCTAAACATGTTTTAACTTATCAGCATGTCGAGCATCTTAAACTTTAATCTAGTTATCATATTATTACCCCTATACTTAAAGCGGATGAATGATTGTTCGATTCAGAATATCTTAGTTTATTGATGCTTTAGTGAATGATGGCTGCATTGATGAGTGAAGACAATTATAATTTCGTACTTAACGAACAAGGTAAATGCGCAATTAAACCTCCATGGCATGTTCGATTGAGGCAGACGCATACTTTAGCGCATGAACAATTGTTTGAGAAGGAGAGGAATGAAAAGACAAGGAAAATAGTGCAAGAAGACATTTATTCACAAAACGCATTCAAGTCAAATATATTAGTATGAAGAGAATAAAACACCGAAGGGCTTGGATGGACTCATTTACTGATGCATAATTCTAATCGATGCCAATTATGTGATGTAAGTTTACAAATAATCCATTGTTTAATGAATAATCACCCACTACATAACGTCCTTCACCTACTGATTCACTGTTTTTGACCGTCCTGGAATTCGGCCCTGGCTTAATAAATTATGAATTGCTATAAGGAATACCGACGACCTTCAAAAAGATACTTAGTTCCCTCCATATCTCTATGTAAGAGGCCATTATGTAAAATTATGGTGGCGTTAGAATCAGTGTCAATGGGTCAGAATTCTGTTGATATAATCCGATGGCTTTTCTTCTGATACCACCAATATCATTGCTTTTCTCTGCTGTAGCTTTCTGACCTATTTATTATGGGGAACCTGCTAGTCGTAGCTCAGCGGTCCTTGACAGTGCCAGGTTTGCAACGCACCACTTTTGCCTGCATTGTAGCTGGACGAGCAGCAGAAACGGCCTGGCAAAGTCAATCGGCTTCGGTCCTTGTAACGCACCACTTTTGCCGATTGTAGGCTGGACGAGCAGCAGAAACGGCCTGGCAAAGTCAATCGGCTGGTGGTTTACTGCCATAAGATGATTTTGGCGTTGCTTTCTTTGTCTCCTTTTTGATGTAGTTCATTATCAATATTGAATTCCCTTATCAATTATTTTCCCTAGAAGGCGGCTGTTTAATCAGGTCAATCTTATCCACTTTTTTTTGCAGACACAGGATTGTTGGTTTACATTAAACGGCTTGTTCATTAGATACTAAGGTCTGTTAACAATCTTTATTAGGAGCACTTTGGTTCGTTATCATTATGTATTAGAAACAGAGAGGCAAGGATAATCGATAGTCAGGGCAACTGAACAGGTCTACGAATGTTGCTGGAACATCATGCTTACTCTCAACCCCTTAGATCAATCTGTAATGACAGACTGTGATTTGGCATGTTCATTTTTGGCTTCCAAGCTCTACTATAACTGAAGATTATTCATGTCAGAAAGCAAATGGAATTTGGGCAACTTCAGTATACTACACAAAGAACACTAGGGCAGGGGTGTTCTTTATTTGCAGTAAGATGATATTGACCTACATTGTTCTTAAAACCTGACCTTCATTATGCCTCTCACTGATTTAACGTCGCATGGGTTAAATAATGAGTCAATCATATTTTACACATCAGGTTTCCAAAAAAACGACAGATACGCCATTATGCATTCTAATTGCCTATCCAAATATAAATTCTAATATTTTGTACTAGTAAGGAAGTCTATGTATAAAGCAATATTACTGAGCATGGCCATATTAGTGCCGGTCCATTCTTAATCCCATGTCTGTCTTGAGTATAAACTGGAGAGAGTAATTCGAGTTACATAACCGTAGTCGATGCTGTTTGAAGGATAGCTTGTGCGTGACTTTATTTGTACAGACATATATATGTACATTTTGATTTATGTTGTTTTCTAGATACATATATATAAATAAATATTTATATATGTAGCACTTAATGCAGTGTAAAAACTGCAGCACTCGCATGACCGGCAACATTTGCCGATAGCAATTATCGCACAGGCTTTTGATTTATGTTGTTTTCTAGATGCGTAACGCGCACCAAAATGTTTAAATTGAAAATATTGAAGATGAACGGTATATATTTATATTACCGTTCGACAGGAGCTAATACTGGATAAGCAATGTTCGCAGCGTCACTAAATCTTGCATCTAATACCCTTTATATTTCCCTATCGTGAATGCTTGGCATCGCAGCCTATAACCAGAAAAGATCGTGGCTTAGCAGCATTCTTCACATGGTGACATTTGTCCTAATCCGTACAATGCCATCCTCCGAATCTCTAGGTATAAGGCCAATAAATCACCGTCTATTGTGAAATGACATCGCTGCTTCCGATTGGATGATCTATCAATGGATATTTATATCAGTGGTGTAATCCGTGCATTGTGAAATAATTGGATTCTTAAAAACCATTACTGCCCTAAAATGTTGGCCTGGCCATTGGAAAATGTCAGAACATCATGGGCGATGCGCTATATGCAGCACTGTAGGCAGGATAAAGCTAAGTGCAATTTTCTTTTTGTTTGTAAAGGGCAAATAAGTGCGATTTGCATTTCGATCCACACACCTGTTTATCGTCAATATCAATTGTGCTGATCCAATCAAGTTATACGCGCCATGGCAAACGTAGATAGGAAATACACTTGCTCATTACATCCAAACATGGGATGGTAGGGTTGTGATTTCTATATATCAAAAGCTTCCGACTGTGTGTTAATTTTGCCATGAATCATTCTTTTTTAATCGAAATTGCTTAATTGAATAAACGTGCAAAAGCAACGTGTTCCAGAATGCAAACAATGGATCAATCGTTGATATTAGAAAAATGATGCAGCCAGAACTATTGATATGTGTACAATGCCTTCAAATCACACCTTTGTAATTAGACAAGGTGAATAAAAGTAAATAAGGATAAGCATTAACTCCTACATAAATATGTCTTGATTAAAGAACATCACTCACGTTAAAAGCTAGTAACCTTTAGGAATATTTTGAGATACAGATAAAGGACACAATAGAGCTGACTTATCCTTTACAGTGCGTCATAATGGAAATTGGATGATAAATTAACTTGATTGTTAGCTTCTTGATTAATTGATGTTTCACATATGGTCGCGATTCATCTGTACGATATAACAAAGCTACATAACAAAGGTTATTGCGTAAAATACGAATTGAATGCAATCTACGAGGTACATCGATTACGATGTGTGAGCACCTGTCACATTAAGCCGCTACTGGGTGCGGCTATATTGGATGTCGCAACCTGCAATCAAATTAGGCTATCAATCAGTTCCTTCTCATACTGTTCCTCATATATAGGATAAGCGCTTTTGCACTACAAAGGGTTGTCACATCAACCTTCTGCTAATATCAGGCGGACACATCAGAGAGATACATCATAGATTATCCGGCAAATTACCACAATGATATACACCAGACGATGCAGCCCTCTTGAAATGAGTTGCTCATTTACAGATCAATCCAATAGATCACATTTTGTCATTAGTGTCGTTTCAACAACAATATAGTCTGAAGTTGTTAGGCATGATTAATTCTAGTACTAGTAGCATCCTATAGGCAAGCATGTGATACATATATTATATGATGAGTAACGTATCCTATATAAATCTCAACTTTTGCCACTTATATAATGCCGAGCCTCTGAACCTGTAATCTTGTTATCGTATCATTACCACTAGGCATAAAGAAATACATCATGCGGATGTCTACTTATTCGATTCGTAATTTTTTAGATTTCTAATGCATTTATTGATACGTAATTTCAATCGATACTAACTAAACACAGTCTTATAAATAAATCTCGTTAAACTTGTGGCAATCATCGCAAATGTGAATGAAAAAGCTTTTCAACAACAAAATATATTTTTTGCATACATAGGGTGTTACTCAATTTTTAAACATTTTTTATATTGCTAAGCGTCATTTCGCTGGACGCTTCTTAAGTACAGACTGTGATGTTAGCTGTTGAACATTCCCATGGTGCCAGGAATATCATTACTAGAGCTCTGCTTTAGCTTGCTATGTTATTTGTAATGGGGAACCTGTTGGTCGTGGTTTGCGACTCGGTGGGTAATGGGATGCTGGTGGTTGCGTAGTGTGGTCCTTGTATGGGCCAAATCTACAACTCACCACTTTTGCCCGGATTTCGCCCTGATGAGAGGCAGGACGGTGGTAACATGCAGTAGGATACTTTCAGCCTTGTGTTCTTTATCTCCGTCTTGTTCTCATCAGCATCGATTTCCCTAATCCCCTATTTATCCTAGAAGGCGGCTGTTTAATGAGGTCTTATCTATTCACCTTTGTAGGCACCATACAACACATGAGTAATGGTTTACATTTAACAGGTTATCTGTCAGATCTTTGGGTCTGTAAACGATGTTTAGAAGGAGCGCTATGGTTTTTTTTGCATCAGAAACGGAGTCAAGAATAATCGATTGTCCCATAAGCCAGCTCAGAATCAGCCGTTGCGATGTGGGATCATTCTCAAGAGTGACGATGCCCATATTCAATTCTAGTTTGCCAAGTCGTGCCTGTTATCATGCTAAAGCAATTGTACCATCATAATGACTTTTTGTTGGAACTGCGTCATATGATTTGAGTTAGCAAGAGCAATACATCAAATGCGGTGTTTTGGGTTTGACAATTGAAAATGAAGAATTATTTTTACATGGCTTCGTTGACATGTGCTGTGCGAAATGTCATATAGCGATTATCAGAAATTAGGAATAGTTCAATATTTTCCCAACGATTCATCTTCACCTGCAGTATATCCAGAGCTGATATCGAAGATTTTGGTTACATGCTTCTCTAAACAGATTACAAGGCTTCCTGTCAATCTTCTACCACCCTACGAGCTGTTGATAATTCGACGACAGAATATGGATCGGCCACTTAATATGACTCTTTCAAACGGCTTCTGCCACCTAAATCGGATATGCTGATTCCACATAAACACGTCTGAAGAACAATTGGATATGCTGTTACCTTCCGAATAATACCAAGTATATAAGACTGCACCAAAATTAGTCTTTTATTGGCATCTCCTTTGTATAGATACTATACATGCAATGTCATCATCCTAACCACCATATATGGCTGAGAAGTTTTCTGCAACGCTTTATATAATGCTATGTCATCACATTTTAATTTGTTTAGTAAGATGATGTGGTATAGCGCGAAAAATAACCATCTTGGGGCATAGCATTGATCCGCATAAATCTCGATGAAATGTGTGGCTCGTTGCAAAAAGGCCAACCGCTTTAACACTGATAAAGAAGGTATCATTAAGTATTATGACACAGCAGTAAATGTAGATCAATGCGACAAACATATCACACATTTTATTGACGTAATTACTGGCTTCTCATTGCTCGTTGGTAATGTATGACAAACAAATGCAAACCAGACTCACGTAAGGTATGAAAATGCATGTTAACGCTGTAAATAAATAACCGTGTCATGGTAGGTTGAAGTAGAGTTGGGTAATACAGGCGTCCAGCTAAAACAGAAAGGATCTAATTCAGTGGGCGTGAGTCTCCCATAATATTTATGAATCATCTTTCCTCCAAAGATGCTCACGCAACACGGCCGACAATGGGTTGTGCGTGGGAGTTTGGGGGACCGAACCGAAGGCGAACATATCAACCGTTCCCAATTATATTGGACTCGTTTCCGTCTGACTGCTTTTCATCCGTTCTTTTTCCTCTTTATAGTTAAAAGCGGAGATAAATAATTGATATGAATATAAAAAAATCTACATGAGAACGGATTTACTGATGCATGTTAAATATCACTATCCCTTTGCACTCAACAGGCCAGCTTGCTCAATGATGTACCATTATTGTAGCACACTTTCTCTCCAGACGCTATTGGTAGCACGGAGAGACAGTAACCCATATCTGCTAGATCAAGAAAGGCTTTCAAGAATGATGGTTTGCAATGCTGTTTATCATATCCCTTTTTGCCAATCCGTCCAAATCTACACACATTCAATCATAAATATACCAGCGTATAATAAGTTTCAATTCCTCTACCATTTATGGTGTCATTATACTAAATGTATATATGTCGGAGTAATATATGGTTTCATCTAATGTTTGCGCGCCTCTGTGTAGCAACGTAGCAGAGTATTCTAGCAGAAGAATAAAAGTAACGGACTGTAGTACACTGTAGCAATGATAACATGTGTTCAGAGAGGTTTAATTGATACATGCTGCCGCTTGTGGCTTTATACGGCTGGCATTGTATACAATACAGCGTTAGCATAATGCCCTGTTGAGGAATGCGGAACACGTGAGCTCACATTTTGAGCATTAATGCAAAAACGTACGCAAACCATGCACGCCGACCCATAAGGAGGAGCCTACATCTGTTACAAGATATCGTGTCTTGAGTTTAACCGCACAGCTTACTGTGCTGCTGTGTTGGATGGCATCATCTGATCTGATTATTGCTGCAAGATTTGGATGTATATTACGTGAGCAAAACACGTAAATTGTGACATGATGCATGAATTGTAGTCATTATTCTACTTTTGTTGGCGCTTTGTCTATAAATGCACTTATTTCGAGGGATAATCTGGCTCAATCCTCAATTTGGCATGAAACTTAAATACGTGAGATGTTATTAAATAAGAGTAACAGCAATACCAAGGGTAACTGAAATGGTCTACAAATTTTGTTTAAACATCAAATCATACTTATTTCTAACCTCTAAGATCCATGCCAAACAGTAATTTGACACTGCATATTATTTAACTTCAACGCAACCATACATGGAATCACAAATTACACTTATATTCATTCAATGCTATTCGATGCTCATCAATATTATCTCGCACTACTGCAACTGAAACTTATACATATCAGAAACCAAACGGCATCTTGACATTAACTCAATTATGCGAAGAACACTTGAGTAGGCGTGTTGTATATTTGCAAAACATAATATTGACGTATATAATGTCAAACGTTGAGCTTCGTGATGTCTATCATTGTATGATCGCGCAATGAGAACATTTTAACATCGCGTGGGTTAAATAAGGAGGCAATCATAGCTGACAAATAAAAAGCAATATCTAGGCCATATACCATTCTAATCGCAAATACTTTGTCCCAGTAAGGAAGTCTTTGTATAGAGCAATAATACATTTCATTGCTTTTTCGCAATTTCATTAATTCTGTATGTATTTTGGTACAACTTTGCCATGGGACAGCTGTACCTTGTCATTGTTCTCGAAATCCCTTGTAGCAACATACTCATCGTGCTGTACTTCTTTCACGTATGTTTCGGCCTGAAACGCACATATACAACACGTTAGCATGTTGTCGCATGTGATATACTATCCATTGGATACGCAACCTCAATTGTTTTGACATTATTCAGCAGCGCTAACTCTTGGGATTAATGATTTAGTATAGTACAAGCAAACTTACTTTAGCCTAGCTCTGATCTATATTTAGTCAATGAATTACAGTCAAAGATGCACGGAATTCGTAAAACGTAAGTATGAATGAGTTAATGCAAGGATTACTCAGTATGGTGGAGTATTGATTGATACCTTTTTTTGGGGGGTACAGTAACTTGACACCAAACAACACATTGAATTACAATAATTCGTATGCTGGACCCGATTAATCTGTCACATAAGTTAAATTTAATGTGTCTGTTAATTTGTAGTTACACCTGACATTAATGCGCTACCTTGTTATGTTTTGTACAACATATAGCGGTTCCCGTTATGATCATAAGGCCAAAAATAATCTGGTGTCTTGTACCGCTATTAAATCCGAAAACACGCCAAGGCATCTATTACATACATCAAGTACAACCTCAAAGACAAAGATTTAATTATGCGCCAGGTAGAACCAATAATCGCCACGAGAGACTCTACCACTGTAGGTAAGCGGGTTATTGATCTGGCAATATGCCCCTAGCAGGCGGCTCTTTCATCTGTTATGAACAAAAAATCTTATAAGCCACACCTGCTGTTTAGGAGTACAAGTAATCGAACTCCTGATCACCAGTAAATAAAGCAGTCAGTTAGCGTGTGCTACAGCATTTGTAATACAATGCTGCAGGTAATCGATCAGTGTAACGCAACATAATCTGAATCTCAAAGCTGTTTACAATAACAATTAACAATGTTTAATGTCCAGTAAGATAACCGGGTAGAATACCAAGAAAACAATATTGACCTCAATTTTATATGTTTTATTGGAATATTTTTGAATAGTTTAAATCTCTTGAATAGAAGAGATCATTTTGCTTTTTTTGACAAAAAAGGTAAGTCAGTTTGCACTGGCCTACAACACAAGCAATAGTGGATAGCCTTTGACGTCTCGTTATATGACTACGACTCAGCCAACATTTGCGGCGAAACAATTTTTCATATGCCTTTATAAGAGGGGCGCTGTGCATTCATAAGGATGCAAACGTGATCTATTGGAATGATCAATTCTGTAAAACTCATTCCAATAAATGCAGCAGTAGGTGTCATTCATCCATCATGATTTTTTTCTATCAATTATGAATGTCACATCAAGAATGCATTTAAGCAATGTAAACATAAAATTCTGGTGGTCCCTCTACATTGTATATGCGTTAAACCTTGTTTTTGTTGAAGAAGCCGTTTGACTGGGTATCACTTAATGCTGTTGATTCTTGTACCATATGAATAGAACTACCTCGCAAGCAGCTTGTTGCTTTGATTCAGGTAGTGGATTAATAGTTCACTCGCATAGGCGGATTATTCTGCAACCAAACTAGTATGTTGCCCAGATAATTATTGACAGCAAGCTGATTATCAGCGGGTTATGCACGGATTTCATGGGCTCCACCACAGGACAACTCTCCTAATTAATGATAGACACAAAGAATAGCCTTTGATAGTTGAGGTAAAATGTGATATATATTATTTCGTTACAGAGAGTCTGCCTGTTAATGGTAGCCTTCCCAATCGGTATATAAACTAAACCCCTTGTACTTAGGATTGACGTAAATGTCACATCATGCTACATCATATGTATAAGATTACCATATAGTAATCTGTGATTTTATGTGACATTATCAAAATAGATAGCATGATATCACACACATGGGGTTTACGAATAGGTAATAGAGGTAACAGAATAACAGTGTTGGATGATGTTGATTTTAAGCGGCAGCGATAACTGGCCACAGACCAGTGGAATGGTCTAAGTTGAACATTCATCGCAGAAATACACCCTCTGGTTAATATTATGCTTTTTGGCTTGTATGTATCAGTAATCATATTTGATAATGTGATAAAAGTTTGCAAATACAAGAACAATTTGCGACAAGCCATTGATGCCAAGAGAGACCCATTCGTTTACGATGCAACTTGCAGCTGCACTTACGACGAGTTTTAAATTTAATATCTTAATTATAAACTTGGATTCGACAGTGCAATCGGGTAGAAGCATTTGCAGAAATCGGAGGGACGGTATTTTTTTTTCTTACAATGTTTCCGCACACTAGTTTCGTCCCCGGGATATCACAAGTGTTGTCGTGGTGGGGGGGGGGGGGGGGGGGGGGGGGGGGGCAATTATTCATTTTTGTCCTCCACGTGATTATCTTTCGTCATAAATAAATTTTGCTGCTGCGTGTTCTAACTAGATACATTAAATTAGCGACTCCTCGCGGCTTGGGTAAGTTATATAAAATATGGGTTTGTTGCTGTTTTAGGTTATTGTGTAAACATATAGGTAACAGCGTTTCAACAGGCTATTGCTTAGTGCAAACGGTTTCTAAAAATTCACCAACAGTGGCAAAGGTCTTGATTTATTTATGCTGCGTGATCACGAAGAGAGTTGGGTGCATAGGGTTCTGTTGTGTCACGAGCAATTGCAAGCACCGTGTGATTTATCGCTACCGTTGTCTAGCTTGAACAAAATGAAATTGTCCTTATCCTTTCCATCAAGCAAGTGGTTCACGACATTCACATAAAGCACTACAGGTCGATGAATTTGGCTTGCGGAAAAAACCTAAGGTAAATTTGCATGAAAAAGTCTGATTTTTGCCATATTAATTTTGCTTGATTCCTAAACATTGACTCGCCAAATCTTAATGCTTGGTTGATCGAAATTTATTGCGTATCATAACATCGGAGCGTATTGCAAAACCTACTTCTCAGTTGCAATAACACTTGTTATTTAGCACCAAAGGGGACGATGGCGCTACAATACTATCTTACCGCCCTGTGAATTTTATGTTAATTATAACAGGCAGCCTCATAGGCAGCAGAATGTCCATTTTGATCTGCAATTGTTCAATAATACCAAACCCAAATATCGTTTCCTATGTTTTTGTGGCTAGATAATATTGTTACCTGTTCAAACAATTCAAGCTACAGCAACACAGCGCTATGCTACCGGTTCCGAATTCAATCAACTTCACAATTCATCCAAGGAAGCAATGAACAATATAGTCAAAGATACGTGGCGTAATACTCACGAGGGTATTGTCTCGAGCAACTTTGTTTGTCTCCATTTACGACCCAGCAGAAAGCATGTTTTAGCTCTTTTATCTAAGAGATGATTCCTTGTTGCATAAACTGCTGGTCAGTTAGTCTGCGCACAATATAACCGTGACAACCATTTGTAGCGTGAGGTTATTCAGAAACTCATCATAGCACCTCTTGAATATCGGTAACTTATGCGTATTTATCCTAGCAAGCATACAATTATTTCAACCGCTCAGTCTGTACACTCTTTTTGATCCTTTACTTTATTTCTTTATTCTTCAGTTGGTCCAGCAGGTGCTGGTTTTTCTATGCATCATTTAAGTAGATACTTATCGATTTTAATGTTACTGTCTTTATTATAAAGACGTGTCAGTCTTACAGATCAATTTCCCAGAATGACCGATGCATTTCTGTCTCGAGAGGAATCAATTACCAACAAATAATACCAAACATAAATCATACCGAACATTTTCACAAACCACTATAACAACTCAACACAATTCACGCCATTTAAAAGGCTTAAAAAGCTTTTTTACATATAAAGATACCTAGAGAAACCCATGACTGGTTAAATCGTAACCTTCAGCTAGCGACGAATAGAAAACGGGGCACTGTTATTCCATCATGACCGTTAGATAACGATGCACACGGAAGTTACATTGTGGGTAACGATGTATACAAATATCTACAACGGCGGTTTTATCCTGGTCCTTAGATGGTTACACTGCATGGACAATTAAAATAGTATTTAAGACGCTTTATTTAAGACACGTAAACAGCTCAGATAAACAGCTCCAAGGTATATGCTACTGCAAGCCAGAGAGCATTGAAAATGCATTCATATAATCAACAACAGATTTTCCTAATGCTCTTTATTTTCCTTGAGCTTATGCATCTGTCGTACTTGGACAGCGCAAATTACAAAATATTGCAGCGAAACAAATCAATGGATATCCACAATGTGATTATATCGCTTCAGCATTATAACACTATGTTGGCGTACAGTGGCGTAGCGATTCGAAGTCAAGATTTGGTCCAAATAAGCATCCATTATATCCCATCAGCGTGATTCCGAGTCGTGTAACTCCGATTCGTCTGAAAACACTAACAGATGCCTACTGAATGCGTCTTGTAAACAATAGATCAAATGCATACTTTATGTGCTAAATGTCTCACAGATGAAGAACACCTGTTCGATTGGTCAGATTAATGAACAGATACAAATACGGCTTGATGGAATGCATACGATATTAACAATGACTACAATGTTGGATTAATAAGTCAAATATTACCTGAATAATCAACTACAACATTTAGCATATGTAAGGTTTAGAACACCGCTCAGGAACACGCAATATATTTATCAATTAATCAAAAGGCACTGATAGCATTACCGGTATCTACTTGGTACATGATTAACAACATTATTATGGACTGGCTAGGAAAGCACGTTGTTTTCTAGATCCAGGCATTTACGCATTCTGCATAGAATCGAGAATGACATTGTACTGTTACTTTGAATAATGATTTTGACATTTGTTGACAATAAAGCAATGTTTAAACACCATGGGCGTTGAATGACGCAGCGTACACATGTATAACAACTTTTCCCATTTATCCACCGTCAATCAAAATGCTGGGTTGCTTGTAAAATATTTACTCATTCTCCGCAATGAACTGAATTCGGTAATAGTACTAGAGTCTTCGTTACACAGCCCATTACTTTGGCCCAGGATATATGTTATTAGCTGCGAGTGTAAATAATGGTGTAAACTGGAATCGAGGGTTCCAGCTTTAAGATTACCTCAATGCTTTCAATGAGTCATCAGAGAGAAAATGATGCGGTTATAAAAAATCTCCATTCCAATTTCTTGTCGGCAACTAAGCAATTCACGAGACTTTACCGGAAATAGTTTTTGACGTATCGCGCATATGCTGGCAGTTGAATCAATTTCGTCAGCGTCATGAAAGGATCAAGAACAGATTGAATGTACTGGCTACTCGGGAACATTGTACACCCTTGTTTCAATAGAATATTGTAAATAAATTCCAAAGGGTGTTCCCCTCAACCCTTCTACATACCGAGTACAGTCTTGTGGATCGGAAAGGGGTAATGAATATGTGGGCTGGATAGAACAGCAGATGAAAAAAAACATGTGCGTTTGAAGTGGCAATATGAGCTTATGGACAGGAAGTCAGAGGTTCATCGTGCAGAAGCAATTCTTGTCACCTCAATCAACTTAGAGTCATCTTTGGCAAATGTGATACATTTATTTTATCATAGCAGTCCAATCTTATGTCCATTGAAGTAGTGAACGTGTTATGTTCTTAATATATGGTCGCTTTGTGATGCACATGTATTATAAGTTAGTTTTCCGTGAAAACTAACAGCGATGTTTGATCTGCTTTCGAAATTAAGCAGAAAATTACAACTGTCTACAGCCCGTCATGTTCATTACTGGTAAACTTGGCATGTTGATTAAGAGCACGACCTCGCGAGCAGCTTTGATTCACCTATGGGCAGATTTATCATGCAACCAAACGAGCATCATTATTGAACATTCGAAAGTTCTAAGTGGGTTCAACGCAAGCTACAGGATTCATGGCCTTTGTAATTCCTGCATCTATTGCAATAGACGACAAACTGCCATAGATAGCTTGCGGCTCCATTCGTAATTAGACATTGGGTATGGTGTCACACCATGTTGCATCTTATGTATATGATTAATGGGTATTTTTTTGCGCCGTTATTCGACAATAAACATCAATTCATTTAAATATGGTAAAAGACTTAGTCTGTAAGTCTCTTTCAACAACGAAATGACACACGAAAATGGAAGAACACTGTATACTTCCGTTTATTTGCAGCGCCAACTAGCCACAAACCAGTAGCACGCTTCAAGTAAAGTATCCATCGGATACATATGCAGTCTGTATCATGAAATGTTGTTCTGAATGTATATAAAAACTTTTTCTCATAATCACAACTGATTCTCGTCGTAGGTTGCATTGAATTTATTAGTAACTAGATGATTTTTTATCTATAGCCCATAACTTTACTAATGCATATCTGTTAAAATTGGCGATTTTAAAGTAAGGATGTTAATTTGATGCAGATGCTCTAGCTAAATAATGCTCACAAAACCTCGGATGTGTCATCGAATGGATCAGGTATTAGATTAATTATTAACTCGTATATGCAGATTTATCCTGCAGCCTTGTCCGGGTATTAATGGACAGCAAGATGGCCCTTAGCGGGTAATACATAGCACAACGGATTCAATGAGTGCCACCACACAAGACCTATTCTAATTAACGAATATGACACAATATTTATTCCATCATCAGTTGCCTGTTACTGATAGCCGACGGCCCCATGGGTATATGAACAAATCTCATAGTGACGTAAATTTAACATCACGTTGCATCATATGTATAGGATAATCATATATCTATCCGTGATGTTATTTAACAATCATCACAAATTCCTACAAAAGAGATCAAATGATGTCATACACTCTTTCAACGGCGAGGTTATACAGTAGAAGCGTTTGATGATATTGATGTTCCCCGAGGCTGTGCTAATTAGTCAGAGGCCCATAGCATGATCCAGGTTGATAACTTATCGAATATATATATATATACCCTCATTGTCCTTCTTAGCTTTACAGTATGTTTTTGTGGCTGTATAATGTTTTACCCGTTCAAACGATTCAAGCCACAGCAGTTCAGCACCATGCTACCGGCACTGAAATCAATCAACACCATGATACATCAACGGAACATATATATTATATATATATATATATATAGAGATATAGATAGATATATAGAGAGATATAGAGATAGATATAGAGATATATAGAGAGAGAGAGAGAGATATATAGATATAGAGAGATAGATAGAGAGATAGAGAGATAGAGATAGGGGGAGATAGATATAGACAGAGAGAGCGAGATATCTGATAGAGAGAGGGGAGAGAAATAGAGAGAGAGAGAGAGGGAGAGAGACACAGATCATATATATGGGAGAGAGATAGGCAGAGGGAGAGAGAAATAGAGAGATAGAGAGAGAGAGAGAGAGAGAGAGAGAGAGAGAGAGAGACTCTCTCAAGAGAGAGAGAGAGAGAGAGAGAGAGAGAGAGGAGAGGGAGAGAGAAAGAGGGAGAGAGAGAGAGAGAGAGAGAGAGAGAGAGAGAGAGAGAGAGAGAGAGAGAGAGAGAGAGAGAGAGAGAGAGAGAGAGAGAAGAGAGAGAGAGAGAGAGAGAGAGAGAAGAGAGAGGGAGAGGGAGAGAGAGAAAGAGGGAGAGAGAGAGAGAGAGAGAGAGAGAGAGAAAGAGAGAGAGAGAGAGGGAGAGAGAAAGAGGGGAGAGAAAGAGAGAGAGAGAGAGAGAGAGAGAGAGAAGAGAGAGGGAGAGAGAGAGAAAACAGAGAGAGAGGGAGAGAGAGAGACAGAGAGAGAGAGAGAGAAAGAGAGAGAGAGAGGGACAGAGAGAGAGAGAGAGAAGAGAGAGGCAGAGAGAGAGGGAGACAGAGACAGAGAGAGAGAGAGAGAGAGAGAGAGAGAGAGAGAGAATAGAGAGAGAGAGAGAGAGATATATAGAGAGAGAGAGAGAGAGAGAGAGAGAGAGAGAGAGAGAGAGAGAGAGAGAGAGAGAGAGAGAGAGAGGAGAGAGAGAGAGATAGAGAGAGAGAGAGAGAGAGAGAGAGAGAGAGAGAGGAAAGAGAGAGAGAGAGAGAGGGAGAGATAGATAGAGGGAGATATATACAGATAGAGAGAGAGATCTAGATATATAGACAGGATATATATATATATATATAGATATCTCTAGAATAGATATATATATATAGATATAGATAGATATAGATATCTCTCTCATATATATATATCATATCTCTATATATATATATATATATATATATATATATATATATATATATATATATATATATATATATATATATATATATATATATATATATATATATATATATATATATAAAGCCAACTGGTTGACCAATTGACATTGCAGTCATCTCCTTTGATATAGGCCAATGTACGAATAATGAGCTTACATTGCATCCATGTCAATGTTCACATTAACCCTTGCATGTATCGACGGTTGGTTAAATCGCGTCGTGAAGTCTATTTCTTTTTCCCGATTAAGGACCGTTCATTACTAACGATTTGATGTTTTTGTTGGACAAGGAATTTGTCCACTCCACCCTTCAGCATTGCTGTTCAAACAGAGTTTGATATCGATAAAAATTGCCAGTTTGGTCGCAAATCTCGCGTGTGTCGGTTTGGTTAGTTAAGTTCTATTGATATGGGCCACGATAATCCAGTGAGATTAGGGATGATTTAGGGAATGCTGGTGCTCAAATCGTTGCCCCCACTGGTACATACACAAACGGCTGGGTCAGTTGCACCAACCAACGGTACAAAGTTAATTCCTGGGGTATGTGCAAGTATTTATCATGGATCAGATACAGGTTAGGGTATAAAAGATGCATGTTTCGGCGATATGGAACAGTTCTTGTTTGCGTCCGCATCTGTGCAGTAGTTAACTGACTCGCTTCTAATTTTTTCTTTGCGATTGAAGAGCCGTATCTTTGAGAATTCATCGATATGATGAATTGAATAAGGCCGCTGAACTTTATGTACACGCAAACGCAGCCAAGCAGTGACTGAGTCAAGCTACTATCTCATTATTATCGGGCATGATCGCTCCAACCACGCCCCATTTTAGCTTCGGATGTCCTGTAGCGTGAACCACGCGCCATATATGGTTGATCATTTTCTTCTTTTTAAACGATAAAAGCGGACTCTCCAAAGACCATAAAAGAGCCCGTTTCACCGATACGATCATATTGTATTTATATCGGTTTACAAAGAAGCCAGGAATCGTTCGGTGAAGTCATTTGTACATCTCACTTTTGATAGAATTTAGACAATAAATGTGGTATGCAAACAATATGCCTAATAATGTGTCAAACATTTTCGCCGCTCAAGCCGTCATTTCGCCATCATCCATGCAGCGCTATCACGTTTTGGCAAACCGTACTTTAACTGGTGATCCTGTTAATATGACTGCACATCCGGCTCCAGCTAACGCCACTTGCGTGATATTCTATTTCAGTTTGGAAAGGAAAAAATATGCTCACCTCCATTGGTGTTATGAGACAAAAATTATGAACGATCATTTGTTTAAGCAAACACTAGCATTGATGTATTTGCTCATTGCTGCCCAAAAGGGGCCGACGACCACGATTATGCTAATTGTAGCTTGAACCAAATATATCTTTCATTGCGATTTTGTGTTTCATCTATAATCCGTGACAGTAGGTTGTGCCAATGTAAAGTTTGGAATGTTCACTTTAAGCTTAATATATACGATTGTCCCTGTATATGTAAGTCAGCTTAGCAGAGGAGCTGACGATATACTACCATCAAGGAAATAGTTCGTAACACTGATGGTTTATTTTTCACAAACATTTTTTGACTAACGGTTAAGATGGCGTTATTTAATGTGACGATGGTTATTTCAGATGTTGGCTCAAAAACTGTGGAGGTAATAGAAGACAGTCGTATTCTTTACATCAATGATGCGGTGAAATCAGCATGTTACCTTTTTTAGCAATGCGCGCCTGCTATTGAAGCAATATATTAACTCAGCCAAAGTATGAAATATCCCAAAAAAAAGCATGATGCAGAAAATACCAAGTATCCATAATATTATGTGTGGCACAAAAATTAATATAAGTTAAATCATATGTGCATGTTCTGTATTTTGTGTATTTCATTCCACAGGGTGATAAATTAGAGAACATGTTTGGTGCCTAAGGGAACCAGCGAAACAGGCGTCATGAATGCTAACTAGCAGCTCCGGGCGTTTAGCTCTTGGCGAAAACAAACAGGTAATGCGGATTTGAGATTTAGAACAGAGAATCGTAAATGGCTAAACCGAGTGCCGAACTTTATGATGGCAACGACTTGGCATCGCTTTTCATCGAAAACAAAATAGTTTACCCCAAAATACTAGTTAGTAATGGGAATTCCTGCTGAATTTAATACACACAAAGCTAGAGTTTTCTAATGACCAGCGCCAGAAATAGCTCACAAGCCACGGATAGCACATATTTGTTCAGTCGTATTCAGCCGCATTGGTATTTGCTGTCGCCCGTCATCCGTAGGAAATGTCTGGGTCAACTACCGGTACAATCTATACATATGGCGCAAAACATCTTACCTATGGCGATGAATTCTGCACAAACCTATTCCAATATCGTATGATGCACTAATGCGCTACACTCACATGAAAGGGAAATGTGATGTCTTCGATCAGAAGTGGCCAACTGTAAGCCAGATAGTGCCTTCCTTGAAAAAAACTCTTTATGGCTCTTGAAGACTTTGATTGTCTAAATGGACATAAGCAACGTATTATCGACGCCCTCTAATAACTTTAAATAGTCGTTTGGCACGTCGTGCCATCAACGTTTCCCAGAACAAATTTATGAATTCTAGCGGGATCAAGGTAATTCGTGCTGTCTGAAATTTCACCAACCACCAGCGACAGCGATGGATGACAATTACTCTTTAATATGTTCTAACAGCAGGTTTTATACGTGAGATTTACGTTTAGCATGCACAAGAGTAAGCCCTGAAGCAAGTTATATAATCAAGTATCTCTACTATTCTTTGGGAAAGCCTAGACAATTTGCATGGAAATGAAGCAATAACTGCCCTTTTGCCCTCAAGTATAGTTTGGCATTAGTCATGCTTACATCACTTCTGCAAACCCCCGCATCACCTGCACTGTCACCCACCTTCCGGGAAGCAAACTCAGATTTTAAAGCACAAACCAGGTATATTGCGTTATAATATTGTATCGGCAAACATGATTTCCGCCTTTTCAAAGCAGTTTTACCCTATGCGTATAGCCGTTTATCATCATTTAAAGTCCTATATACCATATTAGTTAAGCCAATTAAAGGAACTGCAATATGAGTTTAAAACAAAGCATCCTTTGTCTGTACCAGTGTATTTGTAAGGCCCAAAAACATTTCAGTTTCATCACACTACGCTTATCATATTTTAAATCAAACTATTTTTGAAGCAGCCAAAAAGCAATCCTGACCATGATGCAACCGCAGAAAGAAAGCAGATTCGGCACACAGCGCCATGGAAAATCTTCGGTAAGGTCAGACATAAGATGGTATTAACCAGTCACGAAAGAAACGCTAAATGGCATCACCTGCTGTTCTGGATTGAACACCAGATCCCCAGGTATTTCTTAACATGGACTAGATAAGAATAATGTACGTCATCTTGTGGTCGCCCACACAACAAAACCATTCAGCTACTGGTGATTTGACGTGTTTATGCTAGAAAAGAGTAAACGGCATTATCGCTGGCTGCTTAAACGTTACTGATATTTCATATATTTAGCATACCATATTAAGAATATCACCGAATAATAATCTGTAATATATCATATGCTTACCTCAATTACTTGGTGCTCCACTCACTATGATTTTCGTATGACTGATATCATTTGGCGCAATATGCTCAAGTACGCATGCAAAAATTAAGTGCAAGCACGATGCCAACATATATATCTTAGGAATTGCATAGAAAAGTCTAACTAGTGATGAAATCGTGAAAAAGTACAACACTCGCCTAGAGGCACTATAAAACATCATGACGCCGTGACGTTAGCAATGCCCTGAACTATTCACACATAATTCGAATATATTTGAGAACTCGTAGTTAATCCCTCAATCACAAAGGACAGCATTCGATTATGGGTATAAATAAACCCGGATTTAGAATATTTGCGATGAATACACAGCAAAGCATTAGCTAAGATTGCGTCGAATTTGTTGGTATCCTTAATTTATGCCGGCCAATTAAGAACTTAGATTGACTCGAATCGACCATTAAAACTGAATACAAGCGTAATACGAAATCTGTCATCAGCCAAATGATATGCAGTTGTGCAAATGACCCAATTAACCATTACATGGAAGGATGGTCACCCCTCTCATGTTTAATGTGTAACATTGAAGAACAAACCAACACTTTGATGGCACTGACAATGTAAGTCACGTCATAACCCACTGACAGTTATCCGTTGTGACATTGTTATCTACACCCTTGCGTTAGTTATAATCGCAAAGTAGTACATACTCATTCAACAGCAGATTGAATGAGCGTTTTCAGAATGTATTCTTATGTACATGCTGCCACCATGTAAGCTCGTCAACTCCAAGCATATTATGATAAAACGGGCTTAGTGATCTGTTGTGAAAACATTATATCATGTAGCCTCCGACCGCCCTGCTAGAGCATCGGGACGAGTCATTTTGAGCGCCATTTTTATTTCTATTGCCATCATTATTTCTCATCGTCGTAACCACTGTGGAATTACTCACAATAACTATAATAAGTGCGACCGTATTATATGATTATAGGAAAGCAATACGGATGTAAATTTGTGCAAGGTATTTGTATATGCAGCCATATTACTAGCCAATGTCATGTTAACTAAAAAGTGTCAGATTGATGAAGCTCATGCATAAAACCACCCTTAATGTTCATGACATGCTCGCGAGGAACACGACGGGTTACTGGAATAATGGCCGGTTCAACATACAGTCCAATAATTTTAATGGTGATTATGCTAGAATCTGTTATATATTCATATTACATCTGATATAACTTGCTGTAACGTGACCGGAAACACCGGTTCATTGATCCGGCCATTAACGACGTCAAATTGCATATTTTCCAACTTAACCTAAGGGCTTCAGTTCAATTACTCTGGCAATACCATGTATAACCCTCACCACATTCTCGTGTGAGGAAGGTTTAAACGATCATTTGAATAGTTAAGGCACCTTAATGAACTTATCCAACATGTATCATGTGTCGTTAAGGTTTCTTGACAAATATAATGACATCGACCTTGGCTGATGTAGCATATAGCCAAAAGAGACACGCAATAATGCGACCCTGACATTTGATCCATTAAGCTATTGTTATCATATTTGCTACCTAATATAACACTACGACCCAGTGCATTATTCATTGGAAGCGCTGTTACTCACAAACGTAGCAAATTCCATTTACCTGTCGTAATAAGCAAGTGATCAGTACAAAATTGTAGTAATCGCTGCCGGCTAATAGATATATCACACATCCATAAGCAAGCCATAACTAGTGATAAGGGTAGTGTATAGGTTGCTAACATGTAGGGAGACTGCAGCATAGCGTAATTAAGGAAATGTGCGACAGCACTGATATGGCAATGCGAATGACAATACATATAATTACCGACTAAAATACGATATATTACATGTTTTCCGATACCTGGAGTTTTGGTTTTGCGTCATGAGCTACAGGTACGGCTAATTACCGTTTTTCTCTAGATGATTGGATACTCCTGCTTCTACGGCATGTCTGCATTTCCACTTTGAAGCGTTATGCAAAATAAATATACAGTTCAGCCGTCGTGACGTATCCACAAGTCTCGTTTTACATACGGTGCAAGTTGACGTAGAATCGCATTTTCAACAGCGTTCAAATTGCAAATATCTACAACACAAAAGCACACTCTCTATTCAGTGGTTGTAGGAGCACATCTGCTTCTGGCGTTGTGTATTATTGGTTAAAAAGAAGAGTTCAGACTTAGTGAGTTGTCCAACATATCGGGCGTTTATCGTTCGTGTGAATGCGTGTGTGTGTATGTGTGTGTGTGTGTGTGTGTGTGTGTGTGTGTGTGTGTGTGTGTGTGTGTGTGTTTTGTGTGTGTGTGTGTGTGTGTGTGTGTGTGTGTGTGTGTGTGTGTGCGTGCGTGTGTTTGTGTGTGCGTATGTAATAGTTTCGCCATTGGTCGAATACCTCAAGTTAAATACCTTCAATGCGCATACTTAACGAGACATTCATAAACGTGACAATCATATATATTAACGTATGCATTAGTACTTTAAAAATCGATTCAAGTCAATGCCGATCCCACTGTGCTACGGCCCCGCTCGTAGATATCATCCAACAAGCGAGACCGCGCCCACCGTCGCCGAGACACTCGCCCATGGCACATAGAGGCGATTAGTATCGATTTCGCGTTTGCTTTGGTGCGATAAGCTGGTACACATTTATCCAAATGATCTGTTCATCTAGGCGATTGCTACGGAATTTCCTGATGAGGTATACAACATATATAGTTCGTTCTCACTTTTTTTTCGCCCTTTTGCGGATAAATGTTTGTACCTTTTAAGCCTTATATCGCCAGTACATGTGAGGCTTTGCATGACAAGGCAATATATTCCGTGGTCAATAGAGATAAACGCATCTTGGTACTTAATGTGTGGCTGTTGACATAGTTCTCTGTGTTATGATTGACGGCTTAGGCCAGGCTCCCCCTGTGGAGTAGAACCATGTGTCATAAATAGTGCGGTCATAACGGTTTAAAGTGATAACGTTGACCTCCGCCAGGTCACGTGACGAGTGTTCTGTGATGTTGCCGAACCCTTTGAAGTTTAGAAATAGTTGTTGGGGGTCAGTCTAATTTATGCATGTATGTTAATGTTCTGGGGCCAAATGGAAGGCCATTTCAGTTTAAGTCACATTATATGTAATCTCCTGTGTAATGTTAATCGTATGTTTATATGGTAATGTCTTGGCCAACTGAAAGGCCATTCAAGTTTAAGGTGAATCGCCTTACATATAGCTTAGTGAATTCATGATGAATTAATGAGGCGTCTGCTCATTTGGTCACACGCCAAACGAAATGGTATATAAAGACCTCAAGAACTGAGGAGAGGATCATTCGGAATTCGGAAATCCAGAGAGACCAACCAGCTGCGTTGTCGTTATTCATTACCAACTATCTCTCTGGTGCGGAGTCTAGCAGTAGTGTAAAGTCTAATTCAGGGACTACACTCTGTGAAGCCGAACACGCAGAATGTCTTTGTGCTAGTGCATATCCAATCTAGGGTATGTTCATAGCATAAAGTGGTGACCCCCCGACGTGATTGCTGAAAATGAAAGGACCGATCATCCGCTGCCCACAGACCAGGAAGGACCCGAGGACGCGTGACAAGCCACAGGCACACGGGCAAAATGGACACCGCTCAGATATTTTTGTGGTAGGCAAAAGCTACTATTCCTGTTTTATCATGAGCGCCATGTTAACTGGGATTTTATTGTAAGACGTAAGATGAGGAGACATTGTTGTAGTAGGCAACAGTTATTATTCCTGTTATATCGTAAGCGCCATGTTAACTGGGTATTGTTGAAAGACGTAAGATGAGGTTGTAGATGAAGTAAGGTTAGCGCAGGCTAGTGTTTTTTTCTCTCTCGGAGTAAACGTGGCGAGTACAGATACAATGATAGGCGAGCACAAATGTAAAACCAGAACCACTAGGTGCGGTGACAACAATCAACGTTTTCTCTAGGCATACCTTTGTAAATTACGCGTGGGCGTGGCTAACTATCTGCTGGCCAACCAGGTGCCCGAACGAGCGTCAATCAATTAACATACCATGCGGCGTCACCTACGCCAGCTAGCTGTTTGAACACGAGTAGCAATTAGCGTTCCCGGCGGCATTCGATTTCCCCACTGTTTGTATTTGTGAGAATATGGTCCGTGTCCATCCAGTTGTATCGTGTACTTGCGTCCATTTGCTCCTTTGTTTGTATAAGTGGTTTAATGGTATTAGCACCCACTGTGTAATTGAGCTCCACCTAATGGCAATTTTGTGCTGTATTCTCCCACCCCATTGTGTTTCACTTTAAAATAACATGAGCATTTAACTCAGGGATTTGTGGAGTCACACCACCTAACACTCAGTGACACATACCGTTAGCCCCTTAATTGAACAAGATACTAGGAAAGCCCCATTGTCACAGAAACCGACCCGCAATTTGAGATGTCACAAAACGGCCCCATTCATCATACCCCTGCCCCTGGCTCTAGTTCAACTCATAATCAAACAATTCCCGAAGTTCATGAAGACAACCAACCCGATCATGGGCCTCCTAACCACAGCCCCCATCTTAGCTCACCCAGACCCTAGGCGACCATATCAGCTGTATACAGACGCTAGCAATGAGGCTGTCGGTGCCGTGCTGACCCAGAATGATGGAGGTATCAACAGGCCTGTAGCTTATCTTTCACACAAGCTCAGTGGACCACAGCTGAGATGGCCAACCATTGAAAAGGAGGCTTATGGGATTGTTTATGGGCTGAAGAAGTTCCATCCTTACCTCTGGGGTTCAGAGTTCAACATCTACACAGATCACAAGCCTCTCAAGTCCCTGTTTAAATCAGAGATAAAGAACACCAAGCTCCAGCGATGGGCAATTCAAATTGCTGAGTATGGCGCCCCTATACAACACATACCTGGTAAGAGAAAAATGTCCATGCTGATGCTTTATCTCGGATTGCCGCTACCACTGATGTTGTGTCTCAAATTGCCGCTATCACCCCCATCCCTGCCTTCATTCCACCCATGGATGCACCCGATGACTGGCGTACTGACCACATTGACCCCAAGGAGTTAGCTCAACAACAGCGAGAAGAGTTTCTAGAAGAGATGCAGGAGGCTGCCAGTGACACTGATGAGACACGTTACATCATTGAAGGAGGGTTGCTCTTCACCACTGCTAAACCCTCTCCCACTTCCCCGCTGTACTTGCGTTTGTTGTTGCCCCACGCCTATCGCCAGAAAGTGATTGATCGATGCCATGAAGATACAGGTCATGCGGCCTTCGCTAAAACCCTAGGCCTGATCCAGGAGTCATATGTGTGACCTGCCATGCGCCGCCATGTTCGAGATTACCTGGCCTCATGCACACGCTGCCGCACACTCACCCCACCACAGCAGCGGAATCCCCGAGGGCAGATGCCAGTACCCCCTACAGCTTTCCATACCTGGGGTATTGACTTGGTGGGACCTTTTCCACGTGACCAGCGAGGGCGACAATACCTGCTCACTGCTGTGGATCATCTCACAGGATAGGCGGAAGTCGTGCCCATCACCTCAAAGAAAGCTTTAACAGTACAAGAAGCTTTTATGGACCACATTGTAGCGAGATATGGGGTACCCGCCATCATTATCACCGATAATGGAGGAGAATTCGTCAACGAACCCTTCCGGAAATGGATGGAGGAGTTTGGCGTTGAGCACCGCAGGACCAGTCCCTACCATCCGCAGAGCAACGGCATGACAGAGAGGTTCAACGGAACCATACAGAGGATCCTATTGCGACTAACTGGCGGTGAAGAAAGGAAGTGTTCCACATATCTTGGCCAGGCGCTTTATGGGTACAGAATTTCCCAGGGCCCGGGTGGTCTGTCGCCCTACCAGGCTGTTTACGGCAAGAGACCAAGACTACCCCGCACTAACCAAAACAATTGCATGATATATCAATGAATCTTGATATGAGTGTGTCTTCTGTGCACTGATGAATTGTAGAGGCTGCTCGAAAGAGTACATAGTCTGTTTTACATGTGTTCTTAATCTGGAAATAATCGATTGAATAGGTCGATAAGTTTGCCAAGTGCAAACGAGTGCGATTTAACCTTGTCCGTTAGTGTTCGAATATCGACCCATACACCTATTCATATCTACCATCTTTATCACATGTGTTGATCGTTATTTACTTTTGGATGGGCAAATTGTTTCTAATTTAAATCAGGTTATCAGCTGAGAATAGAATGCCATGCTTCTTTGCTAATTTCCCCAAAGCGCTAGCTCAGTTATTTCTGCCATAGTTTAAGCCTGTAGATAACTTATTTGCTCAATACAACTAAACGTGGGGCAATTGGGTGGTGATTTCTATATCTGAAAAGCGTGCGACTGTCGGCTACTTTTTCAATGAATCATTCGTACCAAGTTGTTAAAAGAAATGCCTGAATGAAAAACGCATACACGAGCATCGTGCTCTAAAATACAAACAATGGATCAATGTTTGATGCTGGAAAGCCAGAACTATTGATATGTTTGCATCGACTACAAATCATACCATTGCAATAGAACAAGATTAATAAAAGCCTCAACGTTTACTTACGAAACTATGTGTTGATTGAAGAACCTAACCCACGATAGGAGCTAGTTATATCTGAAAATTGTTTGTGGTACAGATAAAATGAGCAAAACAGAGCAGAATCGTCCAGTTAAGCGTGTCATAAGGAGCATTAGATGATCAACTCACTTGCTCCTACAATAATGGATTGTTTCGTGTATAGTCGCAATGCATTTGTATGATATAGTAGCTTACAACATGCTTCCTTCTAGATCATGAATGGCGCAAAGGAGGCTTTAGAGGATGACAGCTGCTTATTCTAATTAATTCAACTATTGTAAGCACATAGTTATCTAAACGAATTATATTACCGGAGAGTTCATAACGCAGATTAGCCATCGAATCGTTTTGCTAATGTCAATGTCCTCGCTGTATTATATTTATGTATCAGTACTCATATTGTTTTATTTATCATTAAATATATCTTGGCTTTGATTGAATGTCGGAGCAACGAGCAAAGAGCAAGGCGCAGGTCTATTGCAGCTTAATGTTTTTGAGCAGGTAGCACCATTATCCAGGCACGAAGACGTATTATAGCTGACCATAGCTAGGCTTAAAAGCTTGACTTTTCTTTAAGCATTGGTATTATTCGTGGTGCAGTGATGTACTATCCTACGAATGCAAGTAGACAACGGTAGCGATAGAATACACGGTGTTTGAGATTGTGTTTAACACGAGCCATTTGCATCGATCTGTCTCTAGGTCATCGCATCATGAATCCTTTAAAAACCCTTCACAATACATACGAGGACATGTTAAAAACCAACTATTTTGGAACATAGCAAAAAACCAACCATTTTTCTTATCAAATCAAAAGATATTCTCGACAAGCAACGCAACACGAGAAACTTTACGGATTATCCTACCTGCATTTCGGTTTGTCCAGACGAATATATATCTGCCTCTAGCTCACTGGAAAACGTCTAAACCAAATTTATTTGTTCTTTATTCCCTCTATCAAATGTCACGTGGATAGGATATATTCATGAAGGAAGTAGTTCTAAACAATATACCACCACCGGGGTACCAAAAAGGTCGTCAGTACAATATATAAAAACGCCCCTTACTAATTCCTGCGCAAATCACAAGCCAAAACCTTGTAATAAATTAAAGTGAATGGGGATAATGAACAGTGTAAATAACAAATTGTACAATAAAGAACTGTACATATATATATATATATATATATATATATATATATATATATATATATATATATATATATATATATATATATATATATATATATATATATAGTATTTATTTCGTACAGATTTGTTAAGAATCAGTGCAAGAAAGAAATGAAGATTAACATCGTAACGTGCAAATTGTGGAAAGGAGCTCGTCAATTTCATGTGGGGTAAGAACATAAATTGCTCGCCCATCCCGTTGCATAATGAGCTCTCTTAATAATGAAATAGTGTTTAACACATTAATGACTATTTCATTCTCACTCAACCTGAGTAGGTACTCATTCGGCGTGATTTCTGCTGAGAAAATAACGTTAGTACTAATACCAATTGTGGACATGACAATTCTCAGATTGCAAGCAACAGTGGAATAACTAAATGCGCAGAGTCTGCTCACAAAGGACAACACATTGTTACCACTGCTTATGCATTTACATAAAAACATGATATAGCGCTTCATTAACTATTTAATGATTGGTTGTTGACCTGTTAAAAGATGTAAGTATATGGAACGCGTTTGTGGATGGAGCTTCCAGATACGTCTAATACATTTTCGCCAAGTTCGGCAAAAAACCTCTATATGGCGGTGGTCTAAACTCCATAAGGGAGAGCAATAAAAACTTGCACAGAAACTGTTGAACATTTTGTTTCTCACATCTACATTGCAAGCCCCAAACCTTGACATCAACAAATGTGTTTGTGACACTAAATTAGAACATGTTACATTCATATTATTAGTAATAGTGAGTTTCAAAAGGAAATACCATCATTCGAAACAAATTATACATATGTATATATATATATATATATATATATATATATATATATATATATATATATATATATATATATATATATATCATATATATATATATATATATATATATATATATATATATATATATATATATATATATATATATATATATATATATAAATATATATATATATATATATATACATATGTATAATTTGTTTCGAATGATGGTATTTCCTTTTGAATCAAATTTCAACATAACAACGCCGTTCTGCTAGTAGGTCTAGCGCGATCAAAAAGTGGCGCATACGACTGCTTCTGTATCCATGAAGCAGCCGCTGTGCTTCCCCCCTGATTCATAAATATGCCACATCATTTTTCGGTCGCCTCATATTTAACTGCTCAGACTACACATACACAGTTTGAGTGAGCAATGTTCGCAGCGCCACCAAATCTTGCATGCAATACCTTTTACATCCCATTATCGTGTATGCTTATCGCCGCAGGCTTTAACCAGAACAGACCGTGGCTTACCAACAAGCTTCAAATCGAGAGCTTTTCCTAATCCGTACAATGCCACCCTCCGAATCCCTAGGTGGTTTAAATGCCGTGCTCCTCTCCCAATTCCCGAAAGACGCTTGGTAAGTTATATGCGCCTTGGCAAACGTGGATAGGAAACACTCTTGCTCATTGCATCCAAACATGGGTTGATAGGGTGGAGATTTCTTTATATCTAGGTGTGTGCTACAGAATACAAACAATGGATTAATCTTTGATATAAGAACAATTATGAAGCCAGAACATTGTAATTGGGCAAGGTGAATAAAAGTAAATAAGGATAAGCCTTAACTCTCACATAAATATGTTATGATTAAAGAACCTAACACACGTTAAAAGCTAGTAACCTTTAGGAATATTTTGTGATACAGATAATGGACACAATAGAGCAGACTTTTCCTTTAAAGCGCGTCATAATGGATATTGGATGATAAATTAACTTGATTGTTAACTTCTTGATAAATTGATGTTTCACATATGGTCGCGATTCATCTGTACGATATAACAAAGCTACATAACAAAGGTTATTGCGTAAAATACGAATTGAATGCAATCTACGAGGTACATCGATTACGATGTGTGAGCGCCTGTCACATTAAGCCGCTACTGGGTGCGGCTATATTGGATGTCGCAACCTGCAATCAAATGAGGCTATCAATCAGTTCCTTCTCATACTGTTCCTCATATATAGGATAAGCGCTTTTGCACTACAAAGGGTTGTCACATCAACCTTCTGCTAATATCAGGCGGACACATCAGAGAGATACATCATAGATTATCCGGCGTATTACCACAATCGCAGCGTGTTTCAACTTCTGATATACACCAGACGATGAAGCCCTCTTGAAATGAGTTGCTCATTTACAGATCAATCCAATAGATCACATTTTGTCATTAGTGTCGTTTCAACAACAATATAGTCTGAAGTTGTTAGGCATGATTAATTCTAGTACTAGTAGCATCCCCCAGGCAAGCATGTGATACATATATTATATGACGAGTAACGTATCCTATATAAATCTCAACTTTTGCCACTTATATAATGTCGAGCCTCTGAACCTGTAATCTTGTTATCGCATCATTACCACTAGGCATAAAGAAATACATCATGCGGATGTCTACTGATTCGATTCGGAATTTTTTAGATTTCTAATGCATTTATTGATAAGTAATTACAATCGATACCAATTAAACACAGTCTTATAAATAAATCTCAATAAACTTGTGGCAGTCATCGCAAGTGTGAATTAAAAAGCTTTTCAACAACAAAATATATTTTTCGCATTCAAAGGGTGTTACTCAATTTTTAAACATTATTTATATTGCTAAGTGTCATTTCGCCGGACGTTTCTTAAGTACAGACTGTGATGTTAGCTGTTGAACATTCCCATGGTGCCAGGAATATCATTACCAGAGCTCTGCTTTAGCTTGCTATGTTATTTGTAATGTGGAACCTGTTGGTCGTGGGTTGCGACTCGGTGGGTAATGGGATGCTGGTGGTTGCGTAGAGTGGTCCTTGTATGGGCCAAATCTACAACTCACCACTTTTGCCCGGATTTCGCAAAGAAGAGAGGCAGGAATGGCTTGGTCCAGTCAATCGGACGGTGGTAACATGCAGTAGGATACTTTCAGCATTGTGTTCTTTATCTCCGTCTTGTTCTAATCAGCATCGATTTCCCTGATCCCCTATTTATCCTAGAAGGCGGCTGTTTAATGAGGTCTTATCTATTCACCTTTGTAGGCACCATACAACACATGAGTAATGGTTTACATTTAACAGGTTATTTGTCGGATCCTTAGGTCTGTAAACGATGTTTAGAAGGAGCGCTATGGGGTTTTTTTGCATCAGAAACGAATAATACCAGGTATATAAGACTACACCTAAATTAGTTTTTTATTGGCATCTCTTTTGTATAGATACTATACATGCAATGTCATCATCCTAACCACCATATATGGCTGAGAAGTTTTCTGCAATGCTTTACATAAGGCTATGTCACCACATTTTATTTTATTAGTAAGATGATGTGGTATAACGCGAAAAATAACCATTTTGGGGCATAGCATAGATCCGCATAAATCTCGATGAAATGTGTAGCTCGTTGCAAAAAGACCAACCGCTTTAACACTGTTAAAGAAGGTATTATTAAGTATTATGACACAGCAGTAAATGTAGATCAATGCGACAAACATATCACACATTATATTGACCTACTTACTGGCTTATCATTGCTCGTTGGTAATGTATGACAAACAAATGCAAACCAGACTCACGTAAGGTATGCAAATGCATGTTAACGCTGTAAATAAATAACCGTGTCATGGTAGGTTGAAGTAGAGTTGGGCAATACAGGCGTTCAGCTAAAACAGAAAGGATCTTATTCAGTGGGTATGAGTCTCCCATAATATTTATGAATCATCTTTCCTCTAAAGATGCTCACGCAACACGGCCGACAATGGGTTGTGCGTGGGAGTTTGGGGGACCGAACCGAAGCCGAACATATCAACCGTTCCTATTCATATTGGACTCGTTGCCGTCTGACTGCTTTTCATCCGTTCTTTTTCCTCTTTATAGTTAAAAGCGGAGATAAATAATTGATATGAATATACAAAAATCTACATGAGAACGGATTTGCTGATGCATGTTAAATATCACTATCCCTTTGCACTCAACAGGCCAGCTTGCTCAATGATGTACCATTATTGTAGCACACTTTCTCTCCAGACGCTATTGGTAGCACGGACAGACAGTAACCCATATCTGCTAGATCAAGAAAGGCTTTCAAGAATGATGGTTTGCAATGCTGTTTATCATATCCCATTTTGCCAATCCGTCCAAATCTACACACATTCAATCATAAATATACCAGCGTATAATAAGTTTCAATTCCTCTACCATTTATGGTCTCATTATACTAAATGTATGTATGCGGAGTAATATAAGGTTTCATCTAATGTTTGCGCGCCTCTGTGTAACAACGTAGCAGAGTATTCTAGCAGAAGAATAAAAGTAACGGACTGTAGTACACTATAGCAATGATAACATGTGTTCAGAGAGGTTTAATTGATACATGCTGCCGCTTGTAGCTTTATACTGCTGGCATTGTATACAATACAGCGTTAGCATAATGCCCTGTTGAGGAATGCGGAACACGTGAGCTCACATTATGAGCATTAATGCAAAAACGTACGCAAACCATGCACGCCGACCCATAAGGAGGAGCCTACATCTGTTACAAGATATCGTGTCTTGAGTTTAACCGCACAGCTTACTGTGCTGCTGTGTTGGATGGCATCATCTGATCTGATTATTGTTGCCAGATTTGGATGTATATTACGTGAGCAAAACACGTAAATTGTGACATAATGCATGAATTGTAATCATTATTCTACTTTTGTTGGCGCTTTGTCTATAAATGCTCTTATTTCGAGGGATAATCTGGCTCAATCCTCAATTTGGCATGAAACTTAAATACATGAGATGTTATTAAATAAGAGTAACAGCAATACCAAGGGTAACTGAAATGGTCTACAAATTTTGCTTAAACATCAAATCATACTTATTTCTAACCTCTAAGATCCATGTCAAACAGTAATTTGACACTGCATATTATTTAACTTCAACGCAACCATACATGGAATCACAAATTACACTTATATTCATTCAATGCTATTCGATGCTCATCAATATTATCTCGCACTACTGCAACTGAAACTTATACATATCAGAAACCAAACGGCATCTTGACATTAACTTAAGTATGCGAAGAACACTTGAGTAGGCGTGTTGTATATTTGCAAAACATAATATTGACGTATATAATGTCAAACGTTGAGCTTCGTGATGTCTATCATTGTTTGATCGCGCAATGAGAGCATTTTAACATGGCGAAGGTTGAATAAGGAGGCATATACCATTCTAATCGCAAATGCTTTGTCCCAGTAAGGAAGTCTTTGTATAGAGCAATATTACATTTCATTGCTTTTTCGCAATTTCATTAATTCTGTATGTATTTCGGTACAACTTTGCCATGGGACAGCTGTACCTTGTCATTCTTCTCGAAATCCCTTGTCGCAACATACTCATCGTGCTGTACTTCTTTCACTTATGTTTCTGCCTGAAACGCACATATACAACACGTTAGCACGTTGCTCAATTGTTTTGGATTGACATTATTCAGCAGCGCGAACTCTTGGGATTAATGATTTAGTATAGTACAAGCAAACTTACTTTAGCCTAGCTCTGATCTATATTTAGTCAATGAATTACAGTCAAAGATGCACGGAATTCGTAAAACGTAAGTATGAATGAGTTAATGCAAGGATTACTCAGTATGGTGGAGTATTGATTGATACCCTTTTGCTTTTACAGTAACTTGACACCAAACAACACACTGAATTACAATAATTTGTATGCTAGACCCGATTAATCTGTCACATAAGTTAAATTTAATGTGTCTGTTAATTTGTAGTTACACCTGACATTGATGCGTTACCTTGTTATGTTTTGTACAACATATAGCGGTTCCCGTGATGATCATAAGGCCAAAAATAATCTGGTGTCTTGTACCGCTATTAAATCCGAAAACACGCGAAGTCATCTATTACATACATCAAGTACCACCTCAAAGACAAAGATTTAATTATGCACCAGGTAGAACCAATAATCGCCACGAGAGAAACTACAACTGTAGGTAAGCGGGTTATTGATCTGGCAATATGCCCCTAGCAGGCGGTTCTTTCATCTGTTATGAACAAAAAAACTTATAAGCCACACCTGCTGTTTAGGAGTACAGGTATTGGAACTCCTGATCACCAGTAAATAAAGCAGTCAGTTAGCGTGTGCTACAGCATTTGCAATACAATGCTGCAGGTAATCGATCAGTGTAACGCAACATAATCTGAATCTCGAAAATATTAGAATTTTCATTTGGTTTGGCAAGTAGAATGTTACATGGCGTATTATCGGTTTTTATGTGTAAAACGTGATTGCCTCTTCATTTAACCTACGCGATGTTAACATGATTGGTCAATGTAGTGCATGCTAATCCTATTCCCAGCACAAGAAGATGATATTCCTAATGCGTCATTCGGTCAAAAACAGGTTACAATAGTCATCATCAATATATATATATATATATATATATATATAGAGAGATATATATAGAGATATATATATATATATATATATATATATATATATATATATATATATATATATATATATATATATATATATAATATATATATATATATATATATATATATATATATCTATATATATATATATCTCTATATATATATATATATATATATATATATATATATATATATATATATATATATATATATATATATATATATATATATATATATATATATATATATATATATACAACATACATATATATGTATATATGCATTTAACAAATGAGCACCTCGGAGGATTATCGTTTATGCAGTTCCTTATTCTCGGTATATGATATTGTAGCCAACATTGTAGGATATCTGAGGCTTTTTGAACAGCTTGATTGCCGAACGGGAATTGTAATCTCGTTTTCCTAAAACCATACTACCATCCTTTTATTTCCCATCATAAGCATTGAGGTCATCATTTAGCCCCTTGTTTCAGTAAGTATTGTTGTTTGCATTCGCCACTTGTAATACTTGTAACACACCGCGGCATAGCAATGGGCTACTTAACAAAGGTTATTGCCGCCACTGGGTGTGGTTATCTTGGACGTCTGACCCTGCAATCAAATGAGGCTGCCAAATAATTCCTTCACACATTATTCCTCATTTATGGGACAAAGCTATTGCATTACGAAGGATAGTCACATCAAATATTTTACCAATATCATGCGGATACACTAGCGAGATACATCAGCGAGATACACCATTGTGATATCTTGGGGTGACACATCGATGTGATACATCTGGTGATACTTTATGATGATACATAATATGAAGGTGATACACCAGGTTTTGCTACTTCAGGGTGAAACATCTTGATGATACATAGGAGAGATACGTTAGGGTGTTATATGGGAGTTGACACATCGTGGTGATCCAGGAGAGTGATGCGTCAAATTGACACATCAATGTGATACAGGGGAGGGATGCGTCAAATTGACACATCAGGGTGATACATGGGAGTGATACGTCAAGTTGATACACCAGGTGTGGAAGTGTTACGTCCTATTCATACATCACCGTTATACACCGTATCGATCAGTGAAATGAGTTATTCTTGATACGAAGCAAAGGGAAGTGAGAGGGTATTTGACAACACGGCCAGTTGGCGTTTGCCTGCTTATCATCTGTTTTGTCGATGTATCATTTCATCATATTGACACTTGTACGGCCATTGTATACCAAAAGTGATATGCTGTGATATTATGCAGATTCTATAGTTATAACCTTTGGTCAGTTTCTCATGTAAAGAATATTTACTGTCACGCCATAAGCATGTTAATGCTTTGCAATGGGTTGAAACGAACTCAAATGAGCCACATGTACATCCCCGCTAAGTATGGCCATGGCCAAGTATTACGAGCAGTCGAAAGTGTAAGTCGCTGTTATTGTCACGGCACTGTACGCATCGTTGTCTATCAGTGTAATTCTAGCAAGGATGAAAATTGTTACCAGGGGTGAGATCATGGATAAATGCCTCGTCTGGGTAATATACTGTATCATCTAAACTTTTTGCTGGTCTTTCTTATAAGGTAGCCCAGTATACTAGATACAGAATAAAGGCAACGGACAGTAGTGCACTATAGCTATGATAACATGTGTTCAGAGAGGGTTAATTGATAAATGCTGCCGCTTGTGTCTTTATGCTGCTGGCATTTCATACAATACAGTGACGTCTCTATGAGTTATTAATATTCTTATTCATCCAGTATATATCAGCCAAATTTATATTAATGATAGATAAAAGTAATGGTGCTACGGTATGCATGCAATATCAGCAAAATATAGCATATAGCAAACCATGGTGGTCATGACAACTTGGTTCCCTAAATAATTTCATAACGCGCTTAACGGCACAGACTACTCATTAACACGTATATACGTGTATACATAACGATGCAAAGTGGATGCTAAGAGATCTCATCAAGATACTAGAAATGAAGAAGTATACTGATATCCTAGTGCCTTAAGTGAGTACTTTTACGTTTGCCTGTGAAGAATAACAAGAGTAAATGTACTGACAACTGCATTTCGCATCCGGGCTTACGGTCAATTGCTTTTAGCAAAAATGTAACCTTGTCCTTATCCTTTCCATCAAGTAAGTGGCTCACGACCCTCACAAAAAGCACTACAGGTCGATAAATTTTGCTTCCGGAAAAAACCTAAGGTAATTTTGCATGAAAAAGTCTGATTTATGCCATATAAATTTTGCATGATTCCTAAACATTCACTCAAGTTACCGCGAATCATAACATCGAAGCGTATTGCGATACCTACTCCTCAGTTGCAATAATACTTGTTATTTAGCACCAAAGAGGACGATGGCGCTACAATACTGTCTTAGCGCCCCTTGAATTATATGTTAATTTTAACAGGCAGCCACATAGGCGACGGTACCAGAATGTCCATTTCAATCTGCAATTGTTCCATAATACTAAACCCAAATATCGTTAGCTATGTTTTTGTGGCTAGATAACATTGTTATCTGCTCAAACAATTCAAGCCACAGCAATACAGCGCTATGCTACCGGTTCCGAATTCAATCAACGTCACAATTCCTCTAAGGAAGCAATGAACAATATAGTCAAAGATACGTGGCGTAATACTCACGAGGGTATTGTCTTGAACATCGAACGAGTCAGCAACTTTGTTTGTCTCCATTTACGACCCAGAACAAAACATGTTTTAGCTCTTTTATCTAAGAGATAATTCGTTGTTGCAACGACGCAGGACGACCCTATATTCACTTTTGTTTGCGTCATCTAATTTCAGTCGGACATAGCAGACAGAATGATGGCTCTTGCTTAATCATTGAACAATATAAACGACCGATCAGTTGTGTTTGTATTCTGTAGAACGTCGCTGGTGCATAATTCAACCTATTCAGACATATAGATCAATATCTATAATAGTGAATACAGATGCAGCCACATGCGTTACTGATGCATGAATTCTAACCATATGCCGGTATAGTGTTTTCACATCAACTGCTGGTCAGTTAGTCTGCGCACAATATAACCGGGACAACCATTTGACGCGTGAGGTTATTCAGAAACTCATCATAACACCTCTTGAATATCGATAACTTAGACGTATTTATCCCAGCAAGCATACAATTATTTTAATCACTCAGTCTTCACTCTCTGTCTGATCCTTTACTTTATTTCTTTATTATAAAGACGTGTCAGTCTTACAGATCATTTTCCAAGAATGACCGATGCATTTCTGTCTCGAGAGGAATCAATTACCAACAAATAATAACAAATATAAATCATACCGAACATTTTCACAAACCACTATAACACCTCACGAGTAAATGCATAAAACAATTCACGCCATTAAAAAGGCTTAAAAGACTTTTCTATATATAAAGATACATAGAGAAACCCATGACTGGTTAAATCGTAACCTTCAGATAGCGACGAATAGACAACAGTGCAGTGTTATTCCACAATGACCGTTAGATAACGATGCATACGGAAGTTACACTGTGGGTAACGATGATATCTCCTACGGCGGTTTTATCCTGGTCTGTAGATGGTTACACTGCATGGAGCAATCAAAATAGTATTTAAGACGCTTTTTCTAGCAAATGTAGATCATCTAAGATTAGGATCACATGAGCTGTAGTTGATTAATGGTAGGCACAATTTGGAAGGTAATTGCTTGATCAAAATTGGTTTCATATTAGATGCTTCAGTTGGGTTACTGTGGCCTTACAGCCCACAACCACTCCCCAGTGAACCCCGCGGTCAACTTATAATAGTATTGTATGGCGTATCAGCTAAATAAGAAGGACTTTGTACTTGACCCTATATGTACAGCTTCATTTACTAAGTAACCGAAGTATTAACTTTAAAAAGCAATGTCAACATTCAATATATATGTATTATAATCTTCACATTAAATAACCCATCGAGGTGGCTGCATTTAAAATTGAGTTCAAACACGAACTCAAGAATTTTATTCTACACTGATTAAAAGCTCATGTGTTTACTGAAGTTATAACTTGAAAACAAACATAGGTAATAGCAACGATAAGATACATACATAACATGCCAAACTGTAGGTTCTAACCATTACATCAATGCAATCACAAGCCACACGTGAACAGCTCATATAAACAGCTCCAAGGTATATGCTACTGCAAGCCAGAGAGCATTGAAAATGCATTCATATAATCAACAACTGATTTTTCTTAATGCTCGTTATTTTCCTTGAGCTCATGCATCTGTCGTACTTGGACAGCGCAAATTACAAAATATTGCAGCGATACCAATCAGTGGATATCCACAATGTGATTATATCGCTTCAGCATTATAACACTGTGTTGGCGTACAGTGGCGTAGCGATTCGAAGTCAAGATTTGGTCCAAATAAGCATCCGTTACATCCCATCAGCGTGCCTCCGAGTCGTGTAACTCTGATTCGTCTGAAAACACTAACTAACCGATGCCTACTGAATGCGTCTTGTAAACAATAGATCAAATACATACTTTATGTGCTAAATGTCTCACAGATGAAGAATACTTGTTCGATTAGTCAGATTAATGAACAGATACAAATACGGCTTGATGGAATGCATACGATATTAACAATGACTACAATGTTGGATCAATAAGTCAAATATTACCTGAATAATCAACTACAACATTTAGCATATGTAAGGTTTAGAACACCTCTCAGGAACACGCAATATATTTATCAATAAATCAAAAAGCACTAATAGCATTACCGGTATCAGCTTGGCACATGATGAACAACATTTGGACTGGCTAGGAAAGCACGTTGTTATCTAGATCCAGGCATTTAAGTATTCTGCATAGAATCGAGAGTGACATTGTACTGTTACTTTGAATAATGATTTTGACATTTGTTGACATTCAAGCAATGTTTAAATACCATGGGCGTTGCATGACGCAGCGTACACATGTATAACAACTTTTCCCTTTTATCCACAGTCAATCCAAATGCTTGGTTGCTTGTAAAATATTTACTCATTCTCCGCAATGAACTGAATTCGGTAATAGTACTAGAGTCTTCGTTACACAGCCCATTACTTTGGCCAAGGATATATGTTATTAGCTGCGAGTGTAAATAATGGTGTAAACTGGAATCGAGGGTTTCAGCTCTAAGATTACCTCAATGCTTTGAATGTGTCATCAGAGAGAAAATGATGCGGTTATAAAAAAATTTCCATTCTAATATCTTTTCGGCAACTAAACAATTCATGAGACTTTACCGGAAATAGTTTTTAACGTATCGCGCATATGCTGGCAGTCGAATCTATTTCGTCAGCATCATGAAAGGATCAAGAACAGATTGAATGTACTGGCTACTCGGGAACTTTGTACATCCTTGTTTCAATGGAAGATTGTAAATAAATTCCAAAGGGTGTTCCCCTCACCCCTTCTGCATGCATACCGAGTACATTCTTGTGGATTGGACAGGGGTAATGAATATGTGGGCTGGATAGAACAGCAGATGAAAACAAATGTGCAGCTGAAGTGGCAATATGAGCTTATGGACAGGAAGTCAGAGGTTCATCGTGCAGAAACAATTCTTGTCACCTCAATCAACTTAGTCATCTTTGGCAAATGTGATACATTTATTTTATCAAAGCAGTCCAATCTTATATTCATTAAAGTAGTGAACGTGTATGTTCTTTATATATGGTCGCTTTGTGATGCATATGTATTATAATATGCTGAGAAACGAACGCGTAAACTAACAGCGATGTTTGATCTGCTTTCGAAATTAAGCAGAAAGTTACAACTGACTACAGCCTGTCATGTACTTTACTGGTTAAACTTGGCATGTTGATTAAGAGCACGACCTCGCCAGCAGCTTTGATTCACCTATGGGCAGATCTATCATGCAACCAAACGAGCATCATTATTGAACATTAGAAAGTTCTAAGTGGGTTCAACGCAACGCTACAGGATTCATGGCCTTTGTAATTCCTGCATCTTTTGCAATAGACGACAAACTGCCATCGATAGCTTGCGGCTCCATTCGTAATTAGACATTGGGTATGGTGTCACACCATGTTGCATCTTATGTATATGATTAATGGGTATTTATCTGCGCTGTTATTCGACAATAAACACCAATTCATTCAAATACGGTAAAATACGGTCAACAACGAAATGACACACGAAAATGGAAGAACACTTCTTTAACCAGCCAATCAACGGAACACCCTTAAATTGCTGCATGCTGGTTCACATGCCCTTATTCGCAAATGCATTTAAGCTGCCCTGTTATCTTTCAGTTTTATTATGTATATTTAATAGGTGCTGCCATAACAATATGCAGATTAAAGCTATATAGGAACAACCCGTTGTATCCAGTAAAGGGGTAGGGCTGCATTGTACCTTATTATAAAAAGTACATTTTGATCGACAAAACGCCGGTGTTTACTTTAGATGGTACCAATGACAAAGAGAACATAACAGTACTATCAAATAATAGGATCCTAGCTTTGTGAGCAGTATTGAAATTAGGAAGGCTTTTAGCCATCCTTGACAATGCCAATCATACAGCTCATAAAAGCTATTGGTGAATAAAACCATCATAATCTACATCGCAGCCAGCGTCGCCGAGAATCTTCGCTATAATGCATTAAGGTTATTGCTATTGAGTTCGTGCGGTAACGCTAGTGTGTCGGTCCCAGTTGCTCAACATGATATGACCTTGTTGGTTATGTTCAGCTCGCTATGGCAATAATAATGTCGCTCGAATGGCATAGGTCGATGAATTCACTTGCACAGATGACATGCGACTAGTAGAATATTATTTATTCAACAACAGATAATAAAATTGTCTTGCCAAGGTCGATACTCCCCTAACACCTCAACCCCCCTCGCCCCTAAACCGCTGCAATAGACACAACTTTCGACATTGCTTGATCAGAATGCACCTCGTCACGATTTGTATGACCAACTTAAATGCAAACTCATCGGAAAGACGAATAGTACCACAGTAAACATTGCTGACTTATTGCGCTTTCGATAACTCCTGTTTTGACCTTTTTAGGGAGTTTTTGTGTTAAAGGCGATAACCTTGCAAATATAAGTGTAGAGCAGCAATAGAAACGTCTAATATTTTACCTGGCTATGAGGAGAAAATATTGGTCATGCAATCGAATTATGTCACATTAAAAAGGAATTCAACAAAGCTCCTGTCTCTCCAATCGTTATAATGACAGGGTACATAGATCGTTTAAATTTGTTATATCATTTTCGTTGAAAAGTATCCGAGAAACAGCCATAGAGAAATCAGACCATTAATTGATCTGCAGACACTGGCTATTCGTTTCATCGTCATCTGCAGTGCAGCTTGCTAACCGCAACAAAACAAACAAACACCGTTCATGAAAGAGGCAATAGGAGTACAGCATGCATATTGTTTCATGGGAAAAGCTTCAGATAATATCAACACATAAACTATACCATGTCCGACATAAACTATTATTCCTTGAAATAGCTAGGCTCACAGATGCTCATCCCAACCATAACTTGCTTTTATATTGCAAACTACGAATGAATTTGTCAAAGGCCGCACCAACCGTGATACATGATGGCAGGCTTGTCCAGACACTTTTAGTGGCATTTTCTGATATCTACAAAGTTCGCGTGGATATTAAGTAATCACCAAGGTACACAAAATGAACAGAACCGATCCAACTAGGTCAAATAAGCGTTAATGCTGATGTTTTATAGATGGAAAAAAACACAATTACTGCTAGAGATGGGTCGTGAAGTATAACGCCTAGCACATGCTGCTTCGCGCCTGTCAACATTTGCTAAATTGATACATACTTCGAATTGTCCACTGTTTGACAATCACAGCTGATGAGAGTTGACATCACATTCTCTGCTTATTAGGATACCACGGTGACCGATTTGAACACCTTATCTAGTTAAATCTTTATCTGATTCATTGTTGACATGATTGATGCTTGAGATTGATCAAAAAAATTGGCATGTACACCCAGCACATGGCTTGATCACGTTTTTACTCGCCATGGTGATTACAATCGATACGAATACGCAGAGAGGCTCTTCATCCATATCACGTAGTCAATGATGAAACTTTATTATGTATTATTCGGCAAGGTATATTGTAACGGTGGTAGATTAAATGCAAAGTGTAGTGTATAATGTCGACCGCCCAAAAAATGCATATTAATTAAAAGAGATATTCCATGAGCTCAATTGCGGATAAGGGAACGATTCTTATTTTATGCAACTTGGTTTTATCCATGCTGAACCGGAATTGACCAGCTGAGCATATTCTTTCATCCTCATCTTTGTCGATAGGATCTACCTGTAGTGTGCTGGACGTTATTCTTGAATAATAAATTAATCCAGGACATAATTGAATAATAAACTTCAACATATTTAAAACTAACCAAGGTATTTGAGATTCTAAAACTCATTAGATCGGGGAAATACTGAAACAGAACAACTTATTAGACAAGTGGAGAGTAAGACTAATTTGGCTGTTGGGTCTGCTCATTACTTTTCTTTCCAGGCCTAATAAAATTCCAATCATAATGAATATGTGTTTAAACTATTGCAGGAGATATTATCATGCAACAAGATGTTCATTATTGCATTCGAAGACGTTAGTGTGTCTACATTAGCAACTTCGGATACATCCGATTATCTAATTACGATTATATCGATCTCATGTAAGACTTGCATTGCATTGATCGTCAATAGCTTACGCGTATGAGCTCCGGCATATATATATTGAAACATTGTCAAATTACATTCATAAATCTACTTAGGAGAGGATCGTAATGTATGGTGCTTAAGCCAAATTGGCATTTATAGCAACGCACCACCAGCAGGCACGATCGAATCATTCAACACAGCAGGGTATATTGACCATAAGCTTTTATTTGTGATGAATAGACTTGTTGATACAAAACATAGTGGGTGTCATCTGCTTCCAAGCATAAGTGACATTGGTGATTAACGAGCAAAGGAACCTGTTGCACGCGGGATTCATCACTGATAGTCTTTGTACCATCCGTGTAATTTCTACCCCGGCGTCCCATCCCGACATCCAATATTCTCTGACTTCTTGGATATGCCATTGAATGGAAAATTATATCGATAGAACTGAAAGAATACGATATCAACAGAGCGTTATTATTGTTTGTTTTACGTGGATTATTGAATACCTTGATCGGTAAACAAAAAATAGTAAAACGACCAACAAGGATGTTGATTAGAATTTGAAAAACCGGATTTCGAATATGCGAAAGATTTTGGCCACCAATGTCAATAGATTAAATTTTTTAAAGCCGACCAACCCCTCAGATCCAAGCTTACAAACTCAACCTGCACCATGCAAATAATAAAGTCACACTTATATATTTGTGCAATCATGTTGCGCTATTATGTGTGTCACAATCAATGACCACAAATATTCTATAAAACACAATACAAGGCGCTGTAAACACAATGGAGGAACAAATAATTTCCTTGTCGTTCAAAATGTGCTGTGGGATCTGCTAGCTACTTTGAAAAGAACACCATTTCTTACAACTGCCTTGCGCTCTAATCCTCCGAATTGTGTGATTCGTTACACCAACATAGTACTCACCATCCGCCCGGTGCAAGTTTCTGAGCTTCGCCATTGGATGACAACATATAAAAGGATTTAAGATGACGACAAAATGTCATTGGTCTCTTGTAATGACATATCATGCAGGCATGATGCTTCAATATGATGAACATGTCAACCACGTGTGTATATTCATATGTCAAATGAATTACAGAACCGATACATATTTTTGGGAGCGACTGTTAAGGATTGACTATGGATCGAAAGACCAAGCTTTTAATTCGTTGAGTCACTCCTGTTTATAATCTTCTGAATATCCACAGTATAACGTTGTTGGTAGTATCGTGGCATTGTGGCTGGCATATTTTGTGAATATGAACGTCCTGTCAGGCGGCCCATGTACGGTATGTCATAATAACACACATACGATTGTAGATATATAAAAAGAGGCTTAAGCGTACATTGCTGTATTAAATCTCAGCTTCGGGAAGTTTTGTCCGTACTTTCACAAGTGTTTTCACTACAGCGGTTTATTATACGAGCCAGAAAAGTAACCCAATGTTGTATCAAAAGCAAGGCTATTGTGTATGATTGCCATGCATTGACGAGAAGCGTAAGGCAATAAGTGGTGGCTTGTAAGCCAGGTAACCCTCAATTATGCAGAATCACCAATTACCTGTAGCTGTTATATATATGTGTCAGAAGGCTGGTTCGGCTATTGCCGAATAAAACTATTTTTCTAATTTATTCAATTACGCCGTATTGCTATAACCGTTTCACCTTGCTGTGAATGCAGACGCCTACAACCAACAAGCAAACTATGTCGACAAGCTAATACCTCGAACTGCTAAGCAAACGTTACATACTGAAGAACACAGTCAATAACGCTCCACGCACTTGATTATGAGCCGGACACTATTCATAATGAGCTTTCAGCAATGTTGAGAGGTAACGCAATTGCTAATCTTGTGTTCTATGTTTGACTTAATTATGTTTGACTTGACCGAATGCGCAACACTGGCATGTTGAGTCTTTTGACTGGGGAGCTATGTCTGTGATTTTACCCGGCAGGTGGTGCGACTCCTCTACATCACAACACACTAGTCCGTACGCACAACTGCTGCTTTCAACGAGTGCATTCGATTCGCGTTGCTTGATTTGGGGTGCTACGTGATAGTGGCAAACAAGGACGTTTACGTAGGATTGACATTTTTAGCTGTAACATGAAACGGGTAGAGCACAATCAGGTTCCTGTACCAAATTACCTTGCAGTATTCCATGCCTGGATACTATGTTAGTTACATCAAAAGTAGCTTAAAACTTCGAATAACTGCCGCATATGAACTAAGGATTATATAGAAACTAGTCCACTCCACATACGTTATTATCATTATCATGCAATGCTTACTCACGCGAATACCGTACGCTGCACCAAGCATTGCCATTGAGGTGATCCAATGTTCACCTAATATTATATTGGGCGATTTGCTGGCCTGTATCTCTCATTCATTCGATATTAGATGGCTTAAGCTTGAGTAATGTAACAACGTAGACACATGCAAGGGAATTTGAATGCCCGTTGAGGAATCAGGGTTGATAGCCAATTTCCGCTGCTACTGTTCTCTATGACCCCTATGCAGATTAATGGTACAAGACTATGCATTGTAACGAGTTTTATACCCATCGAGTGAAGCAAACCAATTGTAATTGCTGCCGCGAGTGGTAATTTATACACACATTGAATATATTCGATGTGATTCTCGATTTAAAAATGTGCGACGCACATGACATCGATTTAACCTATAGGTATATAAAACGTTTAAAGCAGGCAGCTGAAACATCATCAATGGTGATATACAATACGAAATAGTTTGCACTTTGTTATTTTGACACTTGTCATGTTATACTCAAGTTATATGATGCCAACAGTCGAACGATGTTTGCATGTCCTCGGTCACAATGTGGTTAAACGCAGTTTCCTCCAATAGAGAAAGTAATTAATGAATAGATCCGTAAGAGGCCTATCCTGAGTTTTCAATTGCTTACCTTGTATGGTGAGAAATGGCAATCACATTTACACAACGCGTAGAGAATTGAATGCGCAGTTGGTATTGCTTGTAAGAAAGCAATGGGTCTTGGTTTCGATCACTGAAATCCATGATGATTCAGCCTCGAGCAGTATTACATACGTAGCCTTATTGTGTTTGTTATATCTTCACGTGCAATACTGAGGCAAATGTTGCCTCGCGCAAGCACCGTGCCATGTCCACATAATAGTATGCTTGCATTGCACTTGATATAGTGACAGTTTCAGATAACTGATATGACATAGCTTGGCCACGGGTTGTCTTTATAGCCTCGCCTTATACAGCATGTATATTCTCGTGATGGCTATTCTATTGTCGTTCAAATATTATTCAAAACAAGGAAGTGATTTCGGCGCAGAGAAACAAATTACATTGAAGCAGTTTCTTTTCCACACAGAAATAAATGCGCTGTATTATTGAAAATCCACTCGCTTTGGAAGCACGAATCCCATACGACGGAATAAATCATATGAACGATATGTCTTGACCCCAATCAAACAGAAGCATCAACACATTTTAGTTGAATAATATAATACGTGCGAAACATCGGGGCCATTTTAAAAGAAATATCACATTGGTCGGTTCTATTCCGAGCAGAAAGCAAGAAAATCTTATTACAAATAATTGGTATTTCGTGACACAAATAGATTTTTATCCATCCATATATAGCCCAAAATCCCGCGAAGAACTTAATAATGCATTGGCCGTGACAATAGTGTTCGTGGGATTCAGGTGTCTTTACAACCTAATGGATTCGACCTTCGTGAGAGATGACAGAAAAAAAAGCTTGTTTATCTGATTCAACAATGTGGCGTGAAGTGAAAATCCAGACAGTTCTTTAAATTAACGTGCCGAGGGAAATATGTGTTGTGATATAAATACTAGCAAAGTATGCTGAAAAAGCCTGGCAAGTGCGTGAGTCAGCAATGCAATGATCGGCAGAGCCCTATTTGCTGATAGACAAATGAATCAGGTTGTGACATGCCGTCAATGGATGCAGTGGCTTCTCTGATTATAGATAAATCCAACCCAAATATACTGTTCTTTCGAAGACGACGACGACGACTTTGACGATGAAGATTACAGGGTGATTATGACCATGATGATCACGAAGATCACGAAGATCGTGATGACTTGATCCGGATTGAGCAAAGGGTATGTTGAATATTTATTGTTAAACATACAGGGTGCAAGTACATATGTTTCCGCCTGTCATCAGACTAACTCAGTAGAAATATCCTATTCTGTTATAATAATCGATTGTTTTGACAATAACAGTTCCTTTTTCAGGTTCGCTTAACGTTCTTGTAAAGACAATGTTCGTGCAATATAGCCTGCAATACAATTTATACAATAATTGCTCAGTCGTTTTCTCTGGGCTTTGTTTACCGAATAATGCCAAACATCCCATACGGCAGTTAAAGCTAAGCCGATATCTGTCGATGCTATGTACCCAGTAACACTCTGTAACATACTGCATTAATCAGTTGCAAATTATCTAAAGCTGCTGCTCAGTGTCTAAAAACATAACCAGCGACGCACTCGAATGCTAAAGTTAATACTTACTAATGCGTATCTCGTGGCTCTTTGGTGATTAATCATTCCGCTGCACGAGCTCATTGAAAGATAACGTTTTTGCCTTGTAATGAAATAACATCGGTGAGATTACTTTCATTACCACCACCTATAGATATCATTAATAAGCGGTCGTTTGAAAAGGCAGCCTGAGCATGTCAAGACTTGCAGACCGAAGGGTGTGTTACATTCTGGTATACGAATTAAGGCAAAGCATTAGCAAAGCCCGTGGCATAGTACGGCTTTCGTCTGCACTTGGTCCTGATCAAACAGATATCAGGATGATAAACGCACGACAAATGACTGTATGATTTTATTAATGACAGTAAATATATGGAAATCATTCCCAAAACACATATAGTTTTGATTGTAATAAACTGTGATTTAATGGAAAACGCAGATATATTGACCTTAACGCAATGGGCAATATTTCAACTTTCGTATCAACATTTAATTCAGTGCGACTTGCGGGGAACCATTAGTCCATACTTCCTACATTCAAACTTGATGAATTTACGCCATTTTATTTCTTCGTTGTGTACTGCTGCGCTGTGTATAGTTATATGCAGCTCTATATTCTACACAAACAATTTCAACATTTGCTCCACTGTTACAAACATTTTTGTCTGTAATCGCTGTCTTTACACATTTAAAACTTTATTGTGGCTATACATATCTAATCTATGATGTATTGAAAGATGGACATACAATTAACTGCAAGTCTACTCATCAAAGTTCGAATCGCTCTGCCGGCTTTGTTTTCAAGATATTGTCTAGCTGCTCAACGTTGCAACCACAGCAGTGGTAAACTACAGGCTGTGGCCAGAAGCGGAAAACCCCGGACACAGAAAAGTGAATAAGAACCAGACATTGTTGGTACCTGTGAGCAAAATCGAATAAGCATTACTTGTATAACTTGGTTAATACACCGCCTTATATAATGTACCAGCGACGTTCAATCTTGATGATCATGTGCAATGACACAAGAAGGATCAAATATCCTGCCGAACATATTAAATGTCTGTAAACATTATTTTAGTTATATAGCATCTTTTGCACATGATACAGGATACAGGAACCTGCGGGAAGGTCATGACGATAAATAAGGTGGACAGTACGTACTTAACTGAACTTAGTTACTGGTTGTCGTCCGTGTATAGTATTATCTATAGGCTGCAATATTTTTTAGCAACAGCTTAATAAAAAACAAAAGAATACGGCACACGCTATACTTTTTTGTCCCTTTATTATATAATTGCTGGCAGTTTGAAACCAATATAAACTGAAATGTGATGTTTACATAAATAACCCCAGCACCACTATATTAACTGCTGATATGCCATGAATCGGAATAGCCTGCAATATAAAGATATGTTTACAGCTTTTCCTTCATTACATGATGATTTTTCAATGGGTATCATCTGAGCAAGATCATATTTTAGTATACTTATATGTTTCTTCTTGTACCTCCGACAGTAAGCACTGTATGCTAATTCTAGTGGCCAGGGACACAGGCACCCAGAGGCAAATCCTGGATGTTCTGCTATACAAGCCACAGTCATAGCTTGCACTTAAACATGAACTTCTTGAGAGCATTTGCTTTCTGCCACTGTTAGCATTTGCCCAGATGAGCAATATTAGCACCTTGTACAAGGCATAATTACAATGATCGCTCGGTCCCCATTGGTTGACGTTTTCACATGTTATAACAGAAGAATGTCACAATTTGATATATTCTTGGCGAACAAGTACTCGAAGCCACATATAATGATGTGATTCGTTGCGGTATATGATGTACATGATGACGCAATAAAATATTATTATGCTCACACCTACCTCAGCTCCCATGCACACAAACGAGGAAAACATCACGCTATCCAGCTGGGTGGCGAAATATTACGTTTTTTGGCGCATATGCCCAAAAAGTCCGAATAATCGACGGAAATACCGAAAAAAATTAAATGACTTCAATGGACGACAATATTGTCGGAAACGTATATCATAGGCCGATAATAATAAATCTTCGGTTTTGGAATCGAAAAAAGACCCTACTTGCACTTTAAATATCATACAATTAAATATAGGCTTAAATTATGTGCTATCGCATTTAAAACAGGATGGAACGAAGACCATTGCCTGTTTTTAGAAATGCTGACATTGCTAACTAACGAACACTGCCGCAGCATTTGCTATTACGTCAACATTATATTTCTTCCCACGGAATCATCATTGGTAAAATCACCACTGGGAAATCAAGGTCGCAACCTAATTGCAGCCAGTAGCATCTGTTTACAGCTTTATCTGCCCAAACAGCCACTTTTGAACACACTAAGTGGCCCTAAGGGGCCAATATAAAGAACACTCTCATCTTACATGGATGTTAACGGCCACCAGTTTATTTAATCAAGGGAATACACCCTAGTTGCTCGACGTGCCGCATGTTATGTGAGTACAATCTGTCGGTCCACAACACAAAAATCATTGTGATGTTGGTGTTACTTCCTCGAACCTCAAGTGCAGTGTTTTGACACATGCTCCCAAAAGTTCATCACCAAAAACTTTTGCGTTTACCCAATCAGCTTTGAAACGTACTTATATTTTATAAATCACATCCGTGAACTACGATGAAAGTTAATAACTGTGTGCTCTGTCACATTGGCCTTTTTGTTCTCTCTGTACGTCCTTCGTGTATCCCCTTTACTACGATTTATTATATTTGTGTTGTCTAACCGGTTATTGCAGGGGTAGATCTTAACAAATCAACTCGTCAAGAATCAATGGGGCGCCAAGTGCTGCTAAAGGGATGGTTCGCGTGAGATTTAAGGACATCTTGGTGCGACTGCCAGTCTCTTGAATGGTGATATTGAATACCAGCAAGCCGAAGGGTGAGGTATATCTTTGCAAACAAGGGCTGCCGGACAACTACAAATCGTTATATTACGCCATTCACAGTTGTTAACCGAGCAAAGTTAAGTGCGGTTCGATCCCTAGCTGAGAAAATCAAAAAGGTTACTTGTGACTCGGATGGTCACGTTAAATGAAACGAGATGCACCCAACCTGGTTGATCAATAGTATCGTGGTGGACCTTTGTACAGCCCGGTCTCGGCAACGGTTTAGTGCCAACTTGGCGCATGAGCTTAAGCGGAGCTATCACAATCATCCTCATCCATCAACGTCGCAATATCACCTCGTTCTCGAAAGAAAAACCACACGATATTACTTATGCCTGACATGTCAGTAATGGTTATGCAGATGAAGAGACCCAACCGTGCTACCGTTATATCACTTATTCTCATGTTTTTAATATACGATCTGAGGTGTAGATATTTACTTATTTAAACATGCTCCGCACAAATACGTTTTTGCGATCCTGCATAATGCAATAAGATACATATAATTTTCAAATCATTAGGGATGTGATAAACTGTTCTGCGTCTGGTAGCTTACTAAAATATATCCTAATTCTGTGGTTGGTCACAAATAAGCACATTTCGATATGCTAAATGTTAGAAAATTCTGTAACTAAAACGAGGGTAACCCCTCCGACAAATGTATAGTTTTGCATACGCGGTGATTTAAGGGAAGACGAAGGTGGGTTCGTTTATGACAGCTTCTGCTTAAATCAAAATAGAATATTAATGGTAAAACAATTCTTGCCAGTTATTATGGCAAGCACTGAACAAATCCTATTACATCTATCGCTCAGCGTTAGCTCAATGGGTTGAGATGAAATGAAGTTAGGTCTAATAACCGATTCACATTGCAAGGCCGTGTTGGCCTCATGGGATGAGAAGAAATGAAGTTATGTCTCTTCATCAAAATCATATTGAAATGAATGGGTGCAGGAAAGTACAACGAAATCTATGTAAATAAATAACCTCTGCTACAGCTTACTATTTGCTAGTTCATTGGCGTTTTCCGTTATTGTATGTCTTCTGTTAGTACTCTTTTATTAATTATTGTTGCAGCATGCTGCTCTTTAAGGCACAATAAAATGATCTACAATTTTGGCTTTGTGTACATTGTGAGGATCGGTTTGGCAACAGCACGCTACCTATACATTTGTGTTGTTATTGGGACTATGTATTTCATTCCGGCCTATTGCTTTTTGCCAAAGTCGTTATCTTCTTTCTCATGAGAGTTGATATTGTTGATAAGCCGAATCAGCGGTGTCAGAGGTGCAGTTAAGAAAATGAAACATTGATGCAAACTGGTGTGTATCACAGAGGCTAGGGATTTGTTATTTCCTCTCTGCTTTGAACATGAATCACCTCGTTGAGTTTCAAGATTGGTTCAGTTGTTATTTTTCTAATTTTCTGCTCATGTAATTTATATTGCTGTCGATCGATAACTATTAGCTAAAATCCCCAGGCCATGTTATGTGACTTATCAGGATAAATTATATTTTCTTTGTGATATGTGTTACGGGCAATAGCCGTGCACAATGATTATGGCAATTTAATAACTAATTGTCCCAAATGAATGCAGTCGTGTTGTCAATATTGCAAGACTGTCGATTCGTTTGGTTTGCTAGAGATACAGCGATCATTTTACGATGCATTTCAGATGTAAATGATGTTTCATTATGCAATATCGCCTAACCTACCACATAATCACAAATAATAGTTGCTTGTACTATTCTTTATATTTTTACGAGATTGCTAACTGCAGCAATGAACTGGCACCAGGCAGTGGCTATTTACAGGCTGATCAGTTTGATCAATAGCGCCTTATCCATTTGCACTAACTGCAATATTTAATAAACTAGCGCATTATCCGGCGTTGACCTGTCTACAAAACAGCTACAAATATTCATGAATTGTGAATAAAGACGAAATTTTCTACAAGATTTTCATTAGTACAGGATTCCCTAATCCCCATCTTGACCAAAAACATAATTCCGGTCATGACCTCATGCTAGGGCCCGTCGTGACCAAGGGGATATAAAAGCAAATGCTACTTTACACTACGTTCATATAAGTCTGGTGTCGAATGCACATGTTTTGAAATTTTAGGTACTTACGGTATTGATAACGACGACCTTGCTCACAAAAGTGCTCAGCAACAGCGCAAATGTTTCATATGCTGTATAATTTGTAGTTTGCTGTAAGCATCCGTCTAGCATAAGATGCGTTGGTTTACTCAATAGATCTTGATCTGCCATATAAATATATAATGATTACTTTGTTGCTGTTTGCAATCATCGTTCTACGTACCGGTCGATAGTGCGACAAGGAATAACCACCATTCATATTTTCCTGACTGTTTGAATATGCAATGTCAACGTCAGATAAGTTATTGCCCGGTTATATATACAGATTTTGGCTTAAATTTGCACCGTTATCTGCGCCTATGCTGATTGTGCATGCGGTAAATATGCGCAAATATTTTTCCATGTGAAGCAGCACCTGCATACGACCTTCACACCAGAACCATGATAGAAGCAAGCTTAATTAGACAACGTACGTCAGGGAGATATCAATACCACATTCCGTCTGCTAGAACTCACAACCGACGTTAATGATTAATTGATGTATTACAATTACTGGTTTGGCCCAATTGATCTTTGTCTTATAAAGCTGGCATGTCCTGGTATAGTGACACGTATAATTAATATAAGGAAATGTTCTGTGTTCGTCAAAGAACTAGTATTAAAGGCTGCTTATTCGATTACTGAGTATTTCTCACGTTATAGCTTCTATAATCAAGCAGCGTCACACTAATTTTAATTCCTACTATTGCTGATGAATAATGCGATAAACGTGGAAGTCGGGGTGCTTTATTATTTATATGCAAATGACAGCACGAATCAACGTTAGGACCCAACACAATCTAAGGAAGCTAGGAAGCTACACAATCTAATATTACAGCCGCTACATCGTAAATATATGTTTAAAACTGTCGAGACTACGACTATGTCGCTGAGCAATGTACTCTCAAGACCAAAAGTGGAACAGAAACAAGTACAAGCTAGTTTTTACTCCTAATAGAAACGCAAATCACCGCTGCATACTTAAAAGTATTGGTTAAACGATGGATGAATAAGTTGTACGGGGTGTTTTGATGAAAAACCCAAACGATTTAAGACAATGCCTTATTGTCATTGCAACAGAAAATGAGAAATTGATGGAATGTTGGTTTGTCTAGGGGATAACGTATTTCAACTAAACGCGTCGTGAAATATACATGATTTTTCTGTAGTTAATTGTGACTGTACGCAATTACAGTTCGATATAAAGCTATTCTAGTACGCAATACCCGTCTTGCATCAATCATACCGACATGTTACCAAACCATAACATATCACGTGGTGGTGCAGAAGGACAACCAGGAAAGGCTTGAATTCGGTGATTAATTCTGGAATCGTGCAGATTATCAAGGTTGCGATAAAATTGTCGATTGATCAAGCAAACAATCTGCCACTTTCAGTACATGCATAAATATACCCATACTTATATACATTCATCCATACGTACATGGCTGGGATGTGTTTACATCACCCGTATTGGTAAACGTATTGGCAAGTACTGCCCTAATATTTGGTGACGGAAGTCTAAGAAATCGACAAATGTTTCAGCATAGATTTTTTGGGAATGTATATCATATGGCATTCTACATTTAAACACCAGCAACATTGGGCTCGAAACGTTGAAAATATTTAGCGATCTTCCTCATTTATACAGAATAATGATTGGTACTTCAATGATATTGATAAATTCATGTGGATCAGCTCACTTGGTGCCAGTTGTAGCTATGGAAAACGCTCTTACTCAAAGAAGTCAATCATGATATATTACTTACGAGAATATGAATCATGATCAATGCTTGTTTGTCTTTATAGAATAAAAAATAGGGACGGCAGAGAACATATGTGTCTACAAATTTGAAGCTTCTTCATACTGAGAACTAAAAAATACTTAAGTCATACATATGAAAACATGCAACACATTGTGTGTAACCCTGCCAACCCACGTCAATTGTTTTGAAGATCAACGCATGAGTTATATTTGCTTTTTCAACCTGTAGTATTCAACAGTAAATGATCATTTCCAAATAATTCACTTACTTTAGAATCGTATTTAAGAAATTTAAGGACTGGCAAGTTGCGTAATAATTTAATTTCACCATGCTGATCGAACTTACATCCGGCATTATTATAAAGAGATTTTCTACAGCAAACGATTGTCGTAACGTGATCTGTGGTGTTGAGATGCACACGATACGCACTTGTAATAAGTAAAGAATCGAACTCCAGGTGTAGGGTATATAAAAACTTGAACTTTATTTTGCTGACTTCAATTTCGAATTTCAGATGTAACGTAGCCTAAACTTAAGAGAGAGATGTGTTGAGCTCGGAGGCCAGGAGAGAACTGATTTTGAAATATAAATTGCTTCCCTCAACAACTAAGGCACGCCATCCCAATTCTCATTGGACATGCGGTAGCCAGGTCTGTGAGGGTTGGGGCTATCAGGCGTTGCCTGGTCAGGAAGGTAATGTGGCTCTGGAATATGGGGTATTTATGAGGAGAGGGGGGAAGTGGCAGGTGACATGTAGGTCACTCGTGGATCTGGGAAACTGGGGTTTATAATTAATATAAGCTGTAGGGGGTTACTCCATCAACTGATGACTGAGAGGGTACGTTATGATGAAGGGTACGTTTGTTATGAATTTGGTACTCAACACTATCAATGCTAATATTTCCCTATCATAAGGAAACACAAAACTCAATATTTGTTTGTGTTTAGGATCTTCAAATAGATACAAATTGTGCTAACTTCGGGTTAGTCATATTTTACCAGTATGGTTGTTCGCGTTAACCGACAAGCTTTAAAATCAAGTGTATTAAATTCAATTAATGAATATGAAATATGTGATCAACGCAAAATAACGTATCCCTTGGCGACGGTAAGATACTTTAAAAATGTAAATGAACTACCACTGTATTTGAGGCATCCTCATCATATACAGGACTGTAAACAAGTCTGGGTGCTTCAATTAATTTTTCTGCCAGTGAAACCGTAATGTTAACCTGCGTAGCGCCCTTTATCCTTCAGACTGAATTGGGTCATAACTTGATAATGCAATGAAATAATTATGCTCTTTGGATAGAAGGCATTATCATATGCAAGCATGCTACCGTCACAGAGCTTATCTATCGTGGCAATTTGTCAACGTGAGACAATAATGGCAAAACAGCTTTGATGCGTGGCATCATTTACAGCATCATTCGCTTTCTGTAAAACGTTTCTCGCCATTGCAATGATCACTGGAATTCGTGAAAGTTACTCGCCAAGAAATTCATCGTGGCTTTGATGTTATAAGTACGAATGCGATAATGTATAAAAGTATAATATTCGATGCAAAGCAAGTATTATTTTAATCCATGGATTAAAACGTAGCAATATCGGATGACTAAGACCTTTGTTGTTGTTACCAAGGAGGCACATGTATTAAGATTGGACTAGGGAAACCTAAATATAGTAGATACCCTGGGCCAGCAACAGCCAACGTTAACGGAAGGTTGAAGGTTGTTCGTTAAAGAGCTTTGTTGGATATCTGCCTAGACGTCTCTCAAATGTTGAAATAAGTGACGGAGAATCGGAACAGAGCATGATATTGACACAGCCAACAACGTGTATTACCCGACATAACATAGTGCATGTTAACGGAAGGTTAAAGGTTGTTCATTAAAGAGCTTTGTTGGATATCTGTCTAGACGTCTCTCAAACTGTGTTATAAGTGACGGAGAAATCGGAACAGAGCATGATATTGACACAGCCAACAACGTGTATTACCCGACATAAAATAGTGCATGTAAACGGAAGGTTGAAGATTGTTCGTTAAAGAGCTTTGTTGGATATCTGTCTAGACGTCTCTCAAATGTTGAAATAAGTGACGGAGAAATCGGAACAGAGCATGATATTGACACAGCCAACAACGTGTATTACCCGACACAAAATAGTGCATGTATGCTTGACCAACAATTATACAGTGTTAGTTAAGAATGATCGTCTTCTATGCTTATGAATCCTTCACCGCAGCTCTAGAAAGCTACTGAGGCACATCGTAAAGAACTTAACATATGCTATCCGTCAAGATTTTTGTCAAAGTGTTTTACTGTTCGGTGCTTTACAGTTCATCGTTTGGTGTATAAACATGAATGATTTGGGGAGATTTGGACGTGCATGCTGTGACATTGTTAAAACATCATGAAATGATAAAATATGGTAGTAAGACATTGCACAGCGATGCTGTGCAATGTCATTTTAAGTAACCGTCCAATTTCGTGCGCGATTGCAATGTTCGGTTAATATGGCGAAGAGGCGTTCTATTTAATTTGGGCAATCTGGGGTTGTCTATCTGGGGATTTCATTGTAACGAAAGTTCATGGCGCCCTGGCTAATTAGAATTGCTGTTCAATAAAGGCGAAATCCAATGTAATTTACATTGGCAATACAGGTACCACTGAATTATAGAAGTATGTGCAGCATCACACATTGCTAAAGAACTTAAGGTGTCAATCGATGACAAGCTCATCTGGATCACTATTCATGGATTACTAAGGTATAATATCATTTTATCCAGGGGGCGATTCACAACCTACGACATGATGATGAATTGCAATAAGCAAGACGTCAAAACGATACAGCACCATCAGATGATGAAATGTGGTAATAGGCAATGGCACAGCAGCGCAAAGATGTGCGAATTAACTAAGAAAGATCTCAATCCAATTCAATTAGCTTACTGGCTTTGTGTGCGATTTATATGGCAACGAGACGTCCTATGCCATCTAGGGAAATCATGTGGTTTTCCAGCGGGGTATTGAATGCTAATAAAGGTTATTTTGCACAGGCTTAATATAATTGACGTGAAACAAAGGCGAAATATTACATTATTTACGTTGACACTCCATGAACTACCGACTTATAGAAGCCTCTGCAACATCGAAGATTCTTAGAATATTATTTATCGATAACAAGCTCGGTCACATCATTATATACGGATATTAAGGTCTCAGGTGATTTAATCCCGGAGGCGGGATGCGTAAGACTAATTGGTAATAGGCACAATTATATTACTTATGCTGCGTCAACTATATCATGAGCAGCTTTTAACAACGGTCGGTCATTAAGAGGGCACCTCGCTAGGCTATACTTGCCAGAATTCTATAGATTACTTGCTTGACGTGCCTGACCATTTATCGGCGCTGTTATAAATAGTTCGACAGAAAAGCTACCATAAACCTACTCTGATTGCACCCTTATGATTTGTATAATAGAAGTTTCTGTATCAAAACGTATGTTTTTATAAATTTGAACCGTGCTAAAAGAAATTTCGATTCTAGCATTGTGCTTTGGGGTACCGTACTTGTTTAGCTGTTGTTTGTCATCGCCATAGACAAAGTCAGTCAAAAGCGACTTTTCAATCTCTGCTCATTCAAAAAACAAATCAATATTTATTCTGTATATCCGATTTTACAGTATTTCATAGGCGTATGTATGCATAGGCTAGGATGATTACATTATCAAAACAGGGCGACTTTGCTGTATATATACATATATATATATATATATATATATATATATATATATATATATATATATATATATATATATATATATATTTATTTATTATTATTTATTTATACACACACATCTATATTTAACATATATATATATATAATATATTTATGAATATTAAATTATATTCTGCAAAAGTTTATCGTGGCTGACAACATGTTCTTGTCCAATGATGGTTGGTTTGAAAGGATTATTACGGATGGTTAATGCGTTGATTGACCGCGCTTTATCAGTGTTTAAATGGTTCTGATGAATATTATACATCTATGCAACTCCATCAACATTTATAACGATTAAGATGCCATTAGTTACTTAAAAGTTTAGCAGCATTTCATTGTAAATCTGCATGTTTTACGGTCCATTGCGGGTGCCTTGTTTTGTTAACGAACACCAGTTATCGGAATGCAATATTGAACCACAAATATATTTGATACATATCCCCAAGAAGTGTTTGTAGGGGTTTGGTGGATCAATGAACTTTCTCAATGTCACTGAGGAACTTTCCAACATCTTGAAATTCTCAAATGTACCTTTTTCAAAGCATACTACATGTGTCTTGATGTGTATATGCCACCAATGTTGATGGTTTTTAGGCATATTCTTCAAGTTGTTATTGACAGTGGGCAAAAGGCAATGATAGCTGGTATACTGTTTTGCTTTAAACAGGCAACCAGTTTGTGATATATGCAATAAAAAGTGATTTAATGGAATGCTAAAGATGAAGCACCCGGAAGATTAAAAAACATTACACAGTGACAGGGCAGCAAAGAGGTGTCATTAACGTTAAACAATAATACGTGTAAGCAATAATACGAAAATACGAGCCGTGATCCTCGGTAAACTTTCAATTCAATCTCAATCGTATAAAAGTTAATGCAATACCAGTTACCTATCCAGTTATGCTCGTGCACCATAAAAAAGGCTGCGTCTACTAAAGTGAGTTGATACTACCAGATTTTGACGCGACGCCCATGTAACCAATAATATTGCTGGAGGTGTTTGTATGAGCGCCTCACATGAGCTTAGTAGATTGGCCCGATGTAAGCATGTCACTTAACATCACCGATAAGAAGACCTATTCCAGGCAACAACAAACAAAGGTTTCAATCACTTGCTTCAGCGGACTGCCTTCTAGATTTTATGATGGTTTGTATGAACGGCACTTTGTAGCATTGGCAACACATAAAGTATTTAACGGTCTCAATCCTTAGCCATTTATGGAAGTGAATCTACAAATAGCCGAGGTTTCCGGTTGTAGTAAACCCCATCGCTTATTCAAATGCATTTAAATGTGAGGACAGCGCAATGCATTAAACGTCATTCAAAAGATAGGGCCGTCTAATGAATGTTGTCCTTACTATCCTAAACCTAAATATTTGTACGTAGTTATCACATAATAAGCATGGTAGAACAATGCTCGTATACTTCCAAATAAGTACCATTTCATTGAAGCATTTATTTTTGCTTGTTTTGTTCATGGTATCATATAAAAGAACTGCTATTGTCATGCGGAGGTCAATGTGACGGTTTCGCTGAAATTGCTTTCATAATATATATTAATTGCTGTTTACCATGAAAAGTATGTTATGAGTCATAAAAAAAACCCTTCATTACTACACTCATGTTAGTTAGATACCATTAATACTCTTCTAGCAGACCATTAAATCGTTGTTATCATCATTGGGCCTAGTCGCTCAGCACATATTATCTAGACAAGCTGATAGAAAATATTTTGCATTCATCTTATCAACATTCGGCAATCCTAATTGCTTCATGCTGGCATCTAATAGGCGGAAAGCAGCATCGATGTTCGCATACTTCAATAATAATCATTTGCGCCCGGTGAATTCAGGAATGAACGTGTACCAAATCAATATGTGCGGTCATCAGTGCGTCATTCAGTGAGGTGTTTTCAAATAGCCAAAGATTAATGTCAGAAGCTTAACCCATATACATCCTGCTGATGCATGATAAACTAACCAATACAATAATGCATTAGACTCATTAACATATTAATTATTGTACATATATAAATTTGGACGAACCGCTGATAAATATGTGCATCTATTTTATTGCAGATTGCACCTCCCTGGCGACATTTGCCCTAGACATGTCACCATGCAATGGTTTGTAATCGATCAATCAATTTGTATATGATTTTGTGGCCAACGAAGCTGGGAAAATAGAATGTGTCAAGAGGAAATAGACAGGACCAGCCTTTTCTTGCATACACTGGGCCATTGTCCTAACGCAATATTTGATATTGTCCGTCCACTCTTTCCTATTTGACTTCTATCGCAATTCTGGACAGGCTTAATTTGAGTAAAACTGATAGAAATCAATGCAATCAGTATGTTCAACTAACTTTATGCCTCACACATGCTCAGCGTACATCAAAGTGATTGATGGCGTTGATTATAGCTGAACATGAATAATAGTGGGAAAGCAGCGGTTGGGTTTGCTAACTACCATGTATTATACCAACTATGGTCAATGTAAATACGCGGAATCAACACATTAACATAGTAAAATCGCCGGAGGTTCTTATCGCCTATTTATTAGTACAATCAGTTGACGTTTGAAGATTTACCAGTTGTACAATGATGTAGGCTGCTCTTACTATTGTCCATTGTGACACATAGAGATATCGACATTGCTTTGTGAGTTGACGACAACACAATAACTGACACAATATGTTCTACAACGTCGACTGCCGGGAAATCAAGGTCGCAACGTAGCTACCACCAGTAGCATCGGTTTTATACAGCTATTTGTTATGACAACCACTTACGAACATTTTTGAACCGCTCTAAAAGAACGTCATCTCCCAGTTTGGCGTTCGCGACAACGCCGTCAGGATAATGGATCAAAGAATTAAACTTTCAGCATCGATCTGCAAGCAGTAGCTAATCCGTGTATGATGACATTTAAAACATTGTGGCATCAATGCAATGAGTTTCTTGACTCCTTACTTATACAAACATGGATCAATGTAAATAAACTCTAGTAAATAAAACTACTGCGTTTGAAGTGTTTGAATCGCTAGCAGCCTTCATGCGATATACAATCACAAATGTTTGTTGTGATAAAACCGTGCATTACATACATGGTATGTGACCATGGCGTGTTTACGATGGCATTTGGCGGTTTTCGAAGTGCGCAAAATGTCAAAGCATAATGTTTGTATTATAAACATATATATATATATATATATATATATATATATATATATATATATATATATATATATATATATATATATATATATATATATATATATATATATATATATATATATATATATATATATATATATATATATATACATATATCCATATATATATATCAATTGCCTCACAGTCTCTGCCAGACACCATTCACTTGTGTAACCTGATGATGTTTCCTGAAGGCTGCACTACAATATATATCTCGCTATCGGTCCATCTTAAGTAAAATACCAACTCCCGTAAGTTAGCAAAGATGTTGTCATGGATGGTACAGTCAATAGTTACTTTAGTCTCCATTAGCACGGGTGCGTTGCGTCTAATTATGTAGATATTGACCCGATGTCTGTAGATGGTTGCTAATGACTCGAATATATTCCCATTGGCCAAATGGATCAGTCAATATTACTTCAACCGCTACCTTTGTCGAGCTCGCGTTAATCTGCATATGCAAGCATGCATCGCGTTAGAGGTTTTCAGTGTCTTACCTGAAGTACGATCGATTCCAACCGACGTTTATCTGCCCATTCTTCATTTCTCCATACAACAAATCATTCGAATGAATCGACGATCAGCTACAAAACAGTACCGCCGGCTAAAAAAATAATACATTTACGATAAACAGAAGACATCACTTTTTCTGTGGATTAGCGATGGGGAGTAGCATTTATGAATGTTAAATGCGTGTGATGGTGAGGGAAGTTAGATAGAGCTGAACGACTAAGCACAGAGAAGACGACGAAAAAAAAATCGTTGATATGTACGAACGAGGAATATATATATATATATATATATATATATATATATATATATATATATATATATATATATATATATATATATATATATATGTATATATATATATATATATTATATATATATATATATATAAATATATATATATATAAATATATATATATATACATACATGTATATATATATGTATATAAATAAATATATATGCCGATATATATTCATATATATACATATATTTAAATGTAAAAATATATATTAATATATATACACATATATATATATATGTTTATATATATATATATATGTGTGTATGTATGTGTCTGCGTGCGTGTGAGTTTGTGTGTGTGTGTGCATGTGTGTGTGCGTGTGTGTGAGTTTACTTTCTCCAGCTGTCATTCAACTTTTTCGCACCCAATTATGCAAGTTATTTTGAGGCTATCGATCGCGGGATAGCGGGGCAACGCAACTGCCAGTATAGCTCAATCAATATGCAAGTACAAATGAAGTGGACAGAGGCCTCATTTATTTGATTTCAAAACATGAAATTCCGTTATTCGCAGCCAAATACCTGATCATTATTATGATGTTTCCGTAACATATTTGCCATATATATTATCTATATCCTATTATCAAATCAGGTTGCCAGAGAGGTATATTGTCTCTGATCTGCTGAGCATGTATTAAGCGCTGGCGGGAATGTTTATTTAGTTTGATAACGCCGTTCGCCGGAAGACTAGAAGTCTATGACCATTGAGTCAATTGCATCTTCTATTTATTACCAGATATATTCTCTGTGGTGTATGTTGATCCACCATCGGGGTCTTTGGTGTAAGTATTGCATTTGAGTTAGAGCTTGCAGCAATATTCAATACCTAAATTAGACGGATGATCACAGTACAACCATACCTTATTCATAAATCTTTACGATTGGGTGTTTTATGGATATCAATGATATAATGTGCTTACCTTGAAGGTAGTTTGGGCATTCTAGGCGGCGATCTTGCCGACAATAGTGTTCAGAAGCACAGACAAATTGCATGTGAAGAGTAATTCAAGGTGGCTATGACCGTCTGTGTGGCAAGAGACGATTAGGGTTTGCGAGAGAATGATATCGTATAGAAATTCATAAGTGATATGCCAACATACATACATGCATACATACTTTTCATACCAAGATAGAGTAAGGTGTTGTAGCATCCATAGTTAAGATATCTTTCAAGATGAAATTAATTGAAATACACTCAATGCGACATGCCACCTGTACTACAAATATTTATCCTATATATCCTTCAACGAATTAGTTCAATGAGAACTTTTAGGCCTCTAATATCCAACGTTATATTGGTTTTGCTGCCCGAAATTTAAGGACAACTTCGATCTAATTGATTGATAATCTGATTGAAAGCTATCGTTGGTCATGATTTACTTAGACTAGCCATGAGATCCCAATTAGGACAGTCAATCACACGGCAAGACCTGCAGGTTACAGTAAGATGGTATATTTGGATCTTGCTTGTGTACGTAAATCTCAAATCTTTATTTTCATACCTCAGAACGACCGAAAATGCATAAACCTCACCTGCCTTATAAAGCTCAGACATTTATTGATAGTTCAGAATGCATTATATTGATTTATCTTTGTCTAGCTTTAAAAGCTTTTATCCATGGGCCGATCAGACACTTAATTATCCCTACATGAAAAGCCTGAGTTTCGTATGCATCAAGTAGTAGGGTACGCAGGTTCAATATGCATCAAATGGGAAAAAGTTTGTTATGTAATGGTAGTAAACGAGAATCCTATTTCTCGCAAAATGTAGCATATTGTATAAACGACAAAACATACTACGATAACAGCAGCCTCACTCTTCTCGAATCGCACATTCTACTTCGGTATTCTATAACTTTCACATATTGACAGTTAAGAAACTATGTACAGTATATATTGCTCTGATGGTGCTCTTTATGATTTATGTAATTGCTGCATATGTCATGGTACGGACCGCTTGATTACATGGTTCATTGAGCTTGATATGCTTTACAGAATTTATGCTTATGGACAAAGCAGATTTTGAAAATGATATAAATTAAATTAGGCGTCTGCATCGGTGCAGGGTGCATAACCAGACCTGCAAAAATATTCAACAACCAAGCCAAATGGACGGTAGGCCAGATATGATACCGTAGTTTTGTCTTCGTAATGCATGAATAACAACTACATGGCCTATGCCAAGCAGTTTACATGAATTGTTTACAGTTCATGATAAAGAAAATGTTTTGTCGTAGAACGCAAAGCGCGATCATTAATGAATCGGTTTCAACAAATACCATTACAAATGATACTATGCGATCAGCAGGCAGTGAAGATCAAACGATGAAATAATAATGGACAACTTTAGAAGTATCTTATTTCTGGACGTTCGATGCGCGCGCCTGATCATAGAGGTTCTGTGTTAAGGTTTTGATTTTAATAAAAACAGCAGAAACATCTGATATGGACAAATGCTACGGTACAGCTACGATATCTTCGACAATACTTCGCCATATAAAAGAATAGTAAAGGCCGGCGACCACAATCTTTTATTATAGTTCAAAATGCGCGTCCAGTCAATTCAGGTTGTTTGGGCAAGCAGAATACCACACTGCATTTGATGGCCACAGCCTGAATTTCTTCTGTGTACATCAATAATTACGTATAGTACAGAGACATGAGACATGAAGCTGAAAATCAACTTAGTATATTATTTAACCAAGCTGTCTCCTATTGTACTCGCATGTTATATGCAGCCTACGTTAATTGTGGTAATTACTGTGTGTTACACTGTTGGTAGATGATAAACGAATATATAATAGTGCAATTTGATATGTAGCTGGTTGATAAGCTGACTGATAGCCAGCGTTGCTCATGATTTACTTAGACTAGCTATGAAGATAACAATTCAGGCAGTCAATCAGACTGTGGTGCTCGTGAATAATACAGCCTGGTGCTCTATGCAGTATTCAGTCAACTGACATGGCTCATACAATATTGTAACATGCTTTAACTGATATGCAAGCCATACCTTACTAACCCAGCGATTATGGATACTGTTATCTGAGTGATATGGACATAGCATTATGAACGATCGGCCATTTGGTATTTCTCGATAATTTGATAGAGTGAGGTATTTGACGACTTACGCAATGCTTAATAAATCATTGTATAAATTGAATCGACATAAATGTTGACGATGCCTGAGTATCCTGTCGCTAAGCACCTCTGTCTACTGGCCTAATGGTAACATAGATGTACCCGGTGGCCTAATGGTGAAATGTCTCGTCTTCCGGCCCCAAGATTGGTGGTTGTATTGAAAATGAGCGACAACTAGATAACGATGATAAAGTTAGAGGCTCGGGTCTGAGTTTATGTCCAACAATGTATGTGCGGGTATTAATGATATCACACTAAAGCATGTATTGTGCGCTGCAGATTTATGTTTAGAATCAGTTACATTACAGGTGTATTTTCCCCATAGCTTAAGTGTGTTCGTTTCTATTAAAATCGCTTGAAAAGTAGCAACATGTACATCATTATTGACAGCTTTAGTTACTTGCGCAATATCACGTGGACATCACAATCCGATGACTGATATGTTACGCATTATTGATGATGCGTAAGTCAAAACATCGTTTACAACTTCTTAAGCATTTATCGGCAAACCAGAGTTGTTCGTCACAGTCTAATAAGAAGATCAGTCATCGGGTAGTGTGAAGCTAACAATTGATCTTGTATTGTGATACGCATGCAACGCCAAGCATATTGTCAGTCAAATCAGTACGGACGCATCTTTCAAAATGTACAGCAGTTACCAAATGAAACGAATATAACGCCGATAATTTTGTAATTCATTTTGTTCAGATATATGAAAGAACTGTGGAAATCGATCACATTGCAAGGTAGGAAAGCTGCAAGTGTAAGTGTTGCAAAATCAGTGGCAATTCATATATTCCAATATGTTCACTCCTCGCGTTGGTAAATATAAGCTTATCTTTGTTAAGATATATTTTGGTCAGGTAACGTGGTGCCCAGATCACATGGGTCTCCCTTGTAGTTGTCTTATTCCAATACGGCTGATGGTAGATATACAATCGAAGAGCTAAGTCATCAGTTCTTATGGTAGTGGTAGTAAATAGGTGTGGGTAGAAGTTGCTTGAATTAGTTGGGTAGGGGGCTATCATGAATTATTACATATTTAGCAGACCGAGTTAGGAGTTGTATTGCATGTTCTTGGCACCGCTGAACGCTTTCCCGAACATGCTACGTCACAAGGCTCTCTGATTGTAGTATCATTATACTGTACATAAACAAATTAAGTCAAATCTGTCATAAATCTGAAATTAGAAATGGCATATAAAACGGATTGTTACTTGTCGGGCCCACGTGCTTTCGAGAAGTGGCGGTGCGACCAATTCTATGAGTGATCGATTTCATTTTGCAAAAGCTCATGGCACTAACAACGTACTTTGCAATTGTACTGCATTCTTGGTTAAACTACTTTAGAGCAATACAAATACAGCTTAAGCAAACAAAGCCATAATATTCCGAAGCGTTGGCAGGTGGGGCTTAAAACGGCAAATGTAGGCTCATACTATTCTCTATCGCATATAAAACCGGACGGAAGGATGAACATCGTGTTTTTGTACAAATGCTGACATTGCTTGGCGAGCTAACGAACGCTCCTCAACTGCCACAACAGCTGCTATAATGTCAATATCCTGTTATTACCAGCGGCATAACCACTTGGCAATCAAGGTCGCAACATAACTACAGCCAGTAGCATCTGCTTACTTCGCTGTCTGCACAAACAGCCGCTTACAAACACACTTCATGGCATTAGGGGGCCAATATAAATAGCACTCTTTTCATTGTTGGTTGTTAACGGCAAGGCCACATGATAATTTAATCAAGGGAACAAATCATAGTGCCGCAAGTAATACGAGTACTATCCTTCGGTCCACAACACAGTTATAATAGTGCTGTCAATGTGATGTGCTGCATTCACCCAAACCTCAAGTACAGGGTTTTGACAAAATGCTCTCAAAGGTTGACTCTCATAAACTTATATTTACTTTTAAAAAGTTCGCTAGAAGACTCAATCAGCTGTGATTTGCACTTATGTTTTATAATCACAACCGTGTACTACAATTACAGTTTATAACTGTATGGTGTATAAAAATTGCCTACGAATTATTATATTTGTGTTGGATGTTGGATAAAGATCTTTACACAACAATCGTCAAGTATCAATTGGGCGTCGAGTGCTGCGACAGAATTGTTTTTGGGGGATGCAAGAAATCTTAGTTCAACTGTCATGTTCTTTAATTGTGATATTGAAGCTAAAGGTAATGGTATATTTTGGTTTTATGTCACTTTAAACAATTGATGATGATGGTTGTGGTGCTTCGGCCGCTCCCCGTAAGTTCCATCACCAACTCGGCGTGATAATCGACGTCAGGCGGGACCAGAGAGGATTTCACTACTTGGGATCGAACCCACAACCCGTGTGCAAATGCTCGCAGTTTACCAGAACCTTACAGAAAGCAGCTGATATTGACAATAAGCTACAGCAGAGATGGTCACTTATGTTATTTTCACCCGCATCTGTCATTAAACATCATAATTCATGAACAGTACGCAGCGTGATTCGACTGATGAAGCAAAGCCAAGAAGTTTTCATCAAACTATGTGTGATGGTACTTCTATTAGCACCATCGTATCGATGATTGCATACAATGGAATCAATTGTGATGCTATTCGTATGTATTTATATATGATCTTGGTGGGAGAGAATCAGTTGACGTTCTTTTCAGCAATTGCATTCATGATCGGCTTCACTTCTATTCTATTTATGAAAGCATCCACTACAACCGAATCGGTCCGGCTTAGTTCAGAGTGCAAGTTGTCGATATAAAACAAAAGCCTGTGCATGTGAAGACCAGCAAGCCGAAGGTTAAATTATTCTAGTATACGGATTGAAGTAATGCTTTAACACAGACAGAGCAATACTGTGGCGTCCCTATTAGCCTTCTTTGACTGTGTGACGTTTCTTCTGTATTGAAGTGAAATTAAATTAAGTCAACTACTCCCCGCGGGATTAGTGTGGGAAGAGCCGAATGAATATGATCTCGTCTATCTACCCATGGCCTTCATTTTTCATAGCAAATACTTTTGAGTAATACAATTTCATTACTTTACTTGTATCACAGTGCTGTAGTGTATTGACTTACATTATCTGAACCAGCAAAATATCATTATTTCCAAATATTACAGATAAGAAGGTAATCACATGTAATAACAGTAATTATTTGTTGCGGCATTTCTCCACGTTTGATGTCTAATTTAAATAGTTCACAAATTGTTGATAGCCGGCTCTGATGAGTTCAATCCCTAGCTGTAAAAAATCACCATAACGAGATACACCCAGCCTGGCTGATCAATAGGTTCGTCGTGGACTTTTGTACAGCCCGGTCTCGGCAATGTTTATGTGCCAAATTGGCGCGTGCACTTAAGCGGAGCTATGACAACCATCCTCATCAATCACCGTCGCCATATCACATTATTGTTGAAAGTGATGAAAAACACCACGATATTATCGTTACCTGATATGTTGATATTGATTATGCAGATGAACAGATGGCCCGAACTGTGCAACCGCGTGCATGTTTTCAATATCCGATATGTGGTGTAGATATTTGCTTATTTAAACATGCTCCGCATAAATTAGTTTTTTTGCGATCCTGGATAATTCAGTATATTACATCTTAAACCATTAAGATCGTGATAAACTGATCTGCGTTTGGTAGCCCATTACAATATATCCAAATTCTGTAGTTTGTCATGAATAAACACATGCTTAATGTAAGAAAATTATGAAAGTTAAACGAGAGTAAACTCAACCAACAAATTGGTCTTGCAAATAAGCATGCGCGGTGTTTTAGTGGAAGACGAGGGTGGGTTTGCTTTGACACTATTGACATTATCATTAAACGTTCGTCTTCTTATTTTCTCTCACGCTAAAAAGGTCACTTTTTGAGTGTGACTAATAGGGACTTTAACTAAATAAGGCATTTAATTTTCCCCAATTTGTACTTGACAATTTTTCACGCTATGTAAGTTCGTTCAAGGCCTCATCTGCTTAAATCCAAATGTTATTTTTAAACAGATCGTGCCAATAATAATAGCGGCAGTTATATGCAGGGCAATTATAATTACTGTTGTGTCAATTTCATTGCAAGTACAGAGCAAACTCTATAACATATATCGCTCAGTGTTGGTTTCATGGGTTGTGATGAAATGAAAAATATGTCTCATCATCCACATCACATTATAAGGACTGCGTGCAGGAGAGTACAACGACATTAATGTAGATTAATAAACTCTGCGATAGCTGTCTATTGGCAAGTTCATTGGCGTTTTACATAATTTTATGTCTTCAGGTCATACTCCCCTATTAATTATTGTTTCAGCATGCTGCTCTTTAATCTACAATAAACTGTCTTGAATGTTTGCTACGTGAAGATTTGTGGGATCGTTTTGGCGACAGCGCGTACCCTATACATGTCAAATTTTTGTAGGACTATGAATATTTTTCCAACCTATTGCTTTATTGGCAATGTCGTTACATTTTTTCTCGTGAGGATTGATATTATTCATAAGCCGAATAAGCCTTGTCAGAGGTGCAGTTACGGAAATGAAACATTGATTCATGATTGTGTGTATCACAGAGGTTATGATTTTGTTATTTATATTCTTTGCCTTAAACATTAAAAAGACATCATTCAGTACAGCATTAGTTCAGGGTTCTCAATTTGCTCATTTTCTGCTCATGGAATTGTTATTGCTGCCGATCGACAAATATTAGCTAAGATCCCACGTGCTACTTTATGTTTTGTGACTATCCAGGATAAATTATATTTTCTTCGTGCTGTGTGTAACAAGCGGTTGCCGTGCTAAATAATTATGGCAATTATAATAACTAATTTTCACAAATAAATGCAATCTTGTTGAAAATATTATACGATGCTGTACAAAAGTAGATGATATCGCACCATGCAATATCTCCTCATCTACCAAATAATCACAAATAGCATCTATTTGTGCTATTCTTTATATTCTTGCAAATTTCTATCAGATTCGAGATGCTATCTGCAGCAGTAATAAACCGGCACTAGGCGGTAGCTATTTACCGGCTACTCAATTTAATTTATCAATGTACATTATCAGCTGGACGAGGTCTGATCACAAAATACTCTATTCACAGCTTATGTTCGATGATTGTTGAGCTTAAATAGGCAAATTGCTTGCTTGCGATATTACACTTGTCACAGTATTATTCTGCTAATCACATACTGTTAAATTTTATTTTAAACATTCACACTTTTATATTGAGCAGTTTTTAATCATATATTTGGAGGGTTATTCCCATCATGACGTCATTGTATTTTTTAAGAAACTCTGAATGCATTAAAATTATTTATTATTTTTATATTCCTACGGCTGACTTACAGAGAGGCTAATGGTCGATTTTGCGCTTTAGATGATATCGGTTGTGCTGTAATACGATATATCTCTACCTTCCTATGTTATAATTCCCGGTTTCCCTAAATGTGGCTTCCATTAAACATAAGTTACGTTGGAGATCAGGGTGCATATTGCACCTGGTGTATAAGGTATGTACAGGTATGATGGGTATGATGCATCCACCTGACATACCACAAATGATTCACATCGTCTCACGGTTTGGTATTATATGGCAAAACACAATATGGCACAACTGCGCAGCTGGGCAACCCAAATATTTGTACGATCAATCAAAGAAATCGGCAAGATCAATGACTTAACTAATGAGTATTTATTTGAGAACAGAACACGTGAGACATAAGTATTGTATTTAATCATTTTATCAACTGTCTCACAATCGTTTACCTGACCTCGATCAAACCTGTTATATGTTTTGTTTTATCCTACGTTCTATTTAGCGGCCATGACACGGTTATATTTGTTGCCTCCTTCTAGCACCCCGTAACGGTATCCACTACTTCCAATTTCACGCCCTTTCGCCTTTCGGCTTGATATAGGCGGTTTTCGCACAGCCTCGAGCCTTTTCCTCCCACGTTTGCTTTCGCTCTTTATCCCGAGCTCTCGTTCAAATCTTATAATGCTGGAAGCGATTGCGGGGTGATGGGTCACTAGAACAGCCCATAAAGCTTAACTAATATGCCGAACGAAGTACTGGGGATAAAGCAAAAATTGTTATTTAATAACCGCAATTTGAATTGCTTCATCAGCAACCAATAACCCGATCCAGACAAGGGTATAGCTTTAGTATTGTCGTGGTTTTGTTTCTCTACCGCAAGATATCTCAGTAAATATCGAAATAGCGTTGGCTTTGCATCCGGTAACGCAGGTATTTTTGTCTGTAGCACTTTGATGATAGCGGTCGATAGTGCTGCAAGGTCGCCTAATCCTCTTTTGCAATTTCAACGTCGTTAATAAACACCAGCAGAGAAATTTTTGTCCAGATATTAATAGAGATTGTGGTTTCAATTTGCATAGTTATCTGCGGACAAGCTGATTGTGCACGTGGTAAATATGCGCATATATTTTCCCTGCGAAGCAGCACCTGCATCCGACTTTCACACTAGAACCATTATAGAAGCAAGCTCAATTAGACAACGTGCGTCAAGGAGATATCAATATCTATTGATCTTTGTCTTATAAAATTGGCATGTTCCTGTTAGGCATATTTAATGTTAGAAAAGTTCTGTGCTAGTCAAATAAGTAGTATTTAAGACTGCTTATTTGATTACTAAGTAGTTCTCACGTTATAGCTTACTATTGTAGATGAATAATGAGATAAACATGGACGTCGGGCTGCTTTATCAATTATATTAACTATCGTCACAGAGCTCATCCATCATGGCAATTTGCCACCGTGATCATTGCACAACAGCATTGATGTATAACATCATATACAGCACAATTTGCTTGCTGTACAACGCATCTCGTCATTGGAAAAAAAATCCGCGAATGCGAGAACGTGCGATGCACAGCAGTAATTATTTTAGTCTTTACATTTAAAAGTAGGAAAAGCGGTTGAATAAGACATATCTTGTCTTAACCATGGTGTCACATGTATACAGATTGGAAAAAGACAATAGCCAACGTTAACGGATGTTTTTTCGTTTAAAGAATTCGTTGGATATCTGTCTAGACTTTTCTCAAAGGTTGAAATAAGTGACGGTGAAGGAGGAAAAGAGCATGACATTGATCACTGCCAACAACGTGTATAACCCAACATAGAATGGCGCATGTATGCATCCTCAAACGCGTATTGCTCACCATTGATGCTATATTTTGATTTGATATCAATTTTGGATTATAGGCATAAAAAAAATTTCAAACCATTCACAGCCGTACTCACTTATATTGTACAGTACAAATGAAAGAAGACGCCGCTGGTCTGATATTCGGTTATTGTTATACTCAACTATAACTAATAACGCGGACCTAGGATCATATAATTAGCCAAACATATATAAGTCACTGATTTACAACTGTGCACGTTGCGTGGGAGTTCTATTGCAATTGATATTCTGTGCTGTTTACGCTTGTTACATGAATTATACAGTTACTCCTATAAACCATTCGTCAATAGATGTCATCTTATTTTAATTGAACGGTGACATGGATTAGGCTTTTCTTCCATGTTTCCGATGGATAGACATCTTTTATGCAATACCAAATATTATGGAATATGTTGAATAGTGTGACCATGGCACAAATATAAATTTATATATGCATGTATACACGTAAATATATATGATGTGAGATTCTATTTCATTTGTATCTCCAAACTCGATTTGCAGCTGCAAATACGAGATGTAGTGCATCTTACATATTCATTAATAAGCATATTGCTATCAGTACTTGATCCATAAATTATGGTAAGCTAAATTGTGAATAATAACTCGATAATTCTCAGCCCACAAGGTCAAAGATACAAATGAAAAATCTTCGAAATTATATCGACCGATAATGCTATGACCTACTTTCCTAGCTAGATAACAATGTTTGCAAAACTGCATGTATTGGTACAAATGGATTGATTTGCCTTACGGGAAACATCGCTGAGGTACACAATTGCATTAGCGCAACATAGGTCATGCAAATTTTTTAAATGCAATCTCAACTGTAGAAAAGAAAATACAATACCAGTTCCCTATCCAGTTACGCTAGCCAGCCATGCGAACAAGACTGCATTTAATCAAGAGAGTTTTACCCGACACCCATTTCACTAATAATATTACTGGAGGCGTTTGAATGAACGTCTCACATGAGCGTACTAGATTGTCCTTAATGTGATCATGCCACTTAACATTCCCGATAGGAAGACCTACTCCAGTCAACAGTATCAAGCAAAACAAAAGCTTTGAATTACTCGCTTCAGCGGATTTCTTTTTCTTGGATGTTTTATTTTATGTTGGTTTGTGCGTACGGCGCTTTGTAGTATTGTCAATACATAAAGAATGCTACGGTTTCAGTCCAAGTCATTTGTGGATGTGAATCGACAAATAGCCGAGGTCTCCGAATGTAGTAAACCTCATCGCTTATTCATATGCATTTATGCGTGAGGACAGAACAATACCTTCTATGGCATTAACAGAAGATTGCCGTTAAAGGTAACGTTTTATTATAATTCCATACAACTGCTGTCCCTACAAGCTTACACGTATATGCTAGCACGCAAATGCTAGCTCTTCTTCCAATCGATTACCTTCAAATGTTGCATAAATTTTGCTGATTTTGTTAATGATCTAATATAACGGAACTGATATTGCCACGCGGAAGTCAATGAGATGATTGTATTGAAATAGCTTGCGTAGTGTATAATAATTGCTGTTTATAAAGGAAAGTCTGCAATGAGTAAATATGACCTTGGTATGTTAATATAAAGAAATGAGTCATACAAGGCCCCCTTTATCATATCCAGCAATACTCATGTTCGTTACATAATATTAACCCCCTTCAGTCGGACCATTAATCGGTTGTCATTATTATTAGCCCTGTCTATCCGCATGAAGTCTTCTCTGTCAACTCGCTGTTTTAATGGCTGTAACAGAAAGATTTGTCACAGAGGTATTTAGGTTTTATATTAATAGATTTGACCTTCGCAAGAGCAGACCAACTAAACTGAGCACGTAACTGTGTAAGGGAGGTTTTTCGTACTCCATTGTTTATTACAACTAACAAGACAGCACATATTTGACTATTTCTAGCAAATAAACCGTAAACAAATAATAGAGATATAGATATATCAAATCCATGGGTTAGCAGGTGAACATTGCGTGATTTTGCTCTACAGTTAGTCAGTTAACTCCTCTTTGAATGAAGTCGATCATAATGTACGCTGCTTCGCACAAATACGCCGTACCACAGAAATCAAGGCGGCTTAATTAATTAGAAGTATGTGTTAAGTCATGATGTTATTCAAAAGAGGTCTAAAACAATGTATGCAAAGGAACAGAGCGCAGAAAGTACGTATTTTACGATATAACCGTGACTGTCAGGGCGGATATCTCTTCGTCGACAAAAGCAGCTACATCGCACTTATCAGATCCATCTTTGCATATTGCCAGCCATATGATCGTTAGTGAATTGGTCTAGTTGATTCAGCGGCATTAATTCTAGAATGTGGTGCATTTCACGAAAAATATTGCTTACTTTAATCTTTATATATTTAATCCTTGTTGAAAATACATCGTGGTTAGGTAGCATGGGGCTAAACCCTTGTGTGTAATTGTATTATCTAGTCAGGCTGATAGAGAATATTTTGTATGCATCTCATCACCATTGGGCGATCCTAATTGTTACCTGCTGGCCACTGATAAGCGGAATGCAGCATCGATATTCTAATTCATCAATGATTACTAGTTAAAGGCGCCCGTGTAATCCAAGAATAAACGTGTACCAAACCGATACCTGCGGTCATCAGGGCAAAATGTAGTGTGGTGGCTTCAAATAGCTATAGGTAGCATTAGAATGAATAAGTTAGGAAGGATTTCAGATAGAATTATTTTCTATTTATCGGTTTGATGTCAGAGGCCTAACCCATATGCGTCGTACTGATGCACGATGAACTGACCAATATATGGGTGCATCAGACTTATTTACATATTAAGTATTGTACATATATAATATTAGACGAACCGCTGATAAATCTGTGTATCTTGGAATTAATAGATTGCTCCACGGTGGCGCCACTTGCCCTTAACTTGTCACCGAGCATGTTTAGTGATTATGCAATCAATTTATCTATGATTTTGCGGCCACCGAAGCTGGTGGCAATGGAATGTGTCCAGAGTTCATAGACAGGACGCGCATTATCTGGCATACGCAGGGTCAGTGTCCAATCGCAAAATTGATATTGTCCGTCCATCCTTTTCCAATTTGAATTCTTTCGCAACCCTGGACAGGCTACGTTTGAGCAAAAAGGATAGAAATCAATGCAAACGCTGTGTACATGTAACTTTATGCCTCACCCATGCTCAGCGTACATAAACGTACTGATTGCTGGCGTTGATTAAAACTTTAAATGAATAATAGTGGAAGGGTAGTGGCTTCGTTTGCTAACTACCAAGCATCATATCAATTACTGTCAATGTGAATACTCTAAATCAACTCATAAGCATAGTTCGTAATTTCCTGTTAATTAGTAAATTCAGTTGACGTTTGACGATTTACAATTGTACAATTATAAATGCAGGTCATACTATCACCTAACACACGTAAAGCCCATTGTGAAACATAGAAATGTCGACATAGCTTTGCAAGAAGACGACGCACAATAACTGACAAAATATGTGCTATAATGTCGACATTGCCGCTGTAAAAACAATGTCGCAACGTAGCTACCGTCAGTAAGCACCTGTATAAAACATAAACTGCTATAACAACCACTTACGAACACACATCAAGGCCCCTTGTACCCGCAGTAAAGGAAACTCCCCTCCCTGTTTGGTGTTAGCTGGTCGGTCGCACTTCTTATCATTGCGATAGAGGTGTCCTGTGCCTTATCTGAAGTACGATAAACTCCATCCGATGTATATCTGCTCATCATTTATTACTGCTTACAAAACAGCACCGTTGGCAACCCGAAATACATTTACAGTAATGTTTCTGTTGACAAGCGAAGGGATGTATCGTTTATGCAATATTCATAGTGTGTTGGGGTGGAGGGGGTCAGTTGAACCTGAATGACGAAGCGTTGGAAAGACGACTGAAAACGCGGTAATGTGTGGGAAGGAGGTATGCGAAATGACTTTTTGCATTCAATAACTTTAATCCTTTCGTATCCTTAGTTATATCATTGTTCTGCTTGTATTTAAAAAGTCATGACACATTTTGTTCAATATTTTTGCGCCCTTTATAACACACACATACTTACACACACATATACACACAAACACGCACACACAGATATATATATATATATATATATATATATATATATATATATATATATATATATATATATATATATATATATATATATATATATATATATATATATATATATATATATATATATATATATACATATTTATATATATATATATATTCATACAGATGTGATTAATTATTTATATTAATTTATATTTAGATATATAGATATATATGTGTATAGTAATGCACACAAATATCTATATATATATATATATATATATATATATATATATATATATATATATATATATATATACATATATATATATATATATATATGTATTTCTATATATATATATATATATATATATATATATATGTGTGTTTGTGTGTGTGTGTGTGTGTGTGTGTAAGAATGTGTGTGTGTATGTGTGTGCGATAAAAGGCGCAAAACAGCACGAAGGATGGTCCCAAATACCAAGCTGTTAAAGACCCCTCGCCATGCCGATTATAGTGCTTATAGTAAATGGGGGTCTGATAGATATCAATGAAATAATATGTTTAACTTGAAGACATTATAGGCGACGATCTTGCTAACAATAGTGTTTAGATTCAGTGAAAAGGTTGCGTATAAGTGTCAGGGGACTATTGGAGATTTGCAATAGAATGATATCTTATTGAAATTCAAATGTGATCATATGCCAACGTACAAACAAACATACTACATTAATACATTACATACATACATACATACATACATACATACATACATACATCATACATACATACATACATACATACATACATACATACATACATACATACATACATACATACATACATACATACATACATACATACATACATACATACATACATACATACATACATACATACATACATACATACATACATACATACATACATACATACATACATACATACATACATACATACATACATATACATACATACATACATACATACATACATATACATACATACATACATACATACATACATACACATACATACATACATACATACATACATACATACATACATACATACATACATACATACATACACATACATACATACATACATATACATACATACATACATACATACATACATACATACATACATACATACATACATACATACATACATACATACATACATACATACACATACATACATACATACATACATACATACATACATACATACATACATACATACATACACATACATACATACATACATACATACATACATACATACATACATATAATACATACATACATACATACATACATACATACATACATACATACATACATACATACATACATACATACATACATACATACATACATACATACATACATACATACATACATACATACATACATACATACATACATACATACATACATACATAAATACATACATAAATACATACATACATACATTCATACATTTTTGTTGTTACCGCGGTTTGTAGATCGCCTCCACCTCCTCTATACACGGTCAATGTTGTGATATACTACTCGGTATAGATACGGCTATGATTTTGGTGATTTTGCACGAAACGGCCGCTGTTACATATCAACATAACAACGTGCTTGGCTTTTCCACTTCGCCAGCTGCATATGGCGCAATAACACTTCATAGCCACCGTTACAATCTTCTTGCAGCGCTATGAGGCAATAAACCGATAAATATAGGCAGGTAGGAAAGCAATTAAACGGTTTTCGGCGTTGTCATAAGACCATAAATATCATAGCCTCGGCTCTGTTGAAGGAACAGCCAAGGTTGATAGTAAAGTTATCATTCGCTTCACTACGGGTGTGCGTCTAGATGTTATCTGTTGACACAATTTATATCACAACAATACTTTGTGGATAAAAGCCTGGTGTTACACTGTAATACTGTAAACCTACCCCACGAAGCAAATCATTCACTTCCAACAATATTCGACACAATGCATGTTGAAAAATTGGCTTTATCAATATTTAATTATGGGATATGTCTGAATGTCTGAATTGTACATCTACTGGTCAAAGATTAGGAATGGTCCCTATGTAGTGGTTCCTTGGAGATGAGACCATGCTTCATATATTACACCAGTTACAGTCTTCCAAGGTGAATATGGTTAAAATACACTCAATATGACATGCCACCTGCAAAGTGGGAAATATAATACGTGCCCGTTAAGGTAGTTAATTGAGAAACTAATATTCAACGTTTTATTAACTTTGCTACCCGGAAATTAAAGACAACATGGAAACAACTGATTCATAGTCTGACTGATAGCCACCTGTGCTCTTGACTTACAGGAAATCGCCATGAAGATCGCAATTAAGACGTTCAATCACAAGACGCTGCAAGTTCTGCAGTTTGCATCATGATGCTATTTTTTTTTAATTGCTCGTGTACCTTAATTACAAATCCGTATAGTTAGGTAAATTACCTAAAACCGTTGAAAACGACAATAAAGGCAGCTTCCTTCCTCTCTAAATTCCACCCTCTGCATAAATATTTTAATCAGTTTGGAAACAAATCACAGTACCTATGGCTCTGACGGTGTTCTTCTTGATCTATCTAATTGCTACAGAAGGCATAGTAAGGTCCGTTTGATTTAATGGTTCCATTGAGTACCAGTCGTTATATCATTATAAATGACATAGTGATTAAGTTTTATCAAAGATGTGGCACTTGATTATTGCAGAGAAGTATATAAGGGAGCTCGTGACTCATTTCCAACGATAAACTTTCTAAATGCTTCATATGCTTCACAAAGTTTATGCTTATGGACATGGCGGAATCCGAGGCTGATATATATTAAAGGAGGAGTCTGCATCGGTGCAGGGTGCATAACCAGACCGGTTAAAAATGGTTCAGTAGTATCCTATTTCTGGACGTTCGGCACACATGACTGAACTCTGAGGTGCGGGTTTAACTGTTGGATATCAATAAAAACAGCCGAAACATCTGATTTGGAAAATACCACCGTCGAGCTACGATAGCTTCGACATTACATAGCTACTCCACGCACGGTTCCTGTACATATTAGTTCGATATTGTTAATTAAATGATATGGACTTTGGTAAATCTCGAAAATGTTGAAACTATGATAACACTTGATCGACTAATGTATCGTTTTGTATAATTTGATTCGACAATATATGTTAACAACGTCGTGAGTATCCTGTCGCTAATCACATATGTCAACTGGCCTAACGATAACATAGATGTTTCCGGTGGCCTCCAGGTCAAATGTCTCGTCTTCCAGCCCTAGGATAGGTGGTTGTATTTAAATCGGCGACAACTAGATAAGGTTGGTAAGTGCTCGTGTCTGAGTTTATATATTACACTCTATGTGGAGGTATTAATAAAATAATCCCAAAGAATATATTGTGCGCTACAGATCACTGTTTTTATTCAGCATTTTTACAGATGGATTTCCTCCATAGCTCAGGTTTGTTCGTTTCTCTTTAATCGATAGATAAGTAGCAGAATTGACATGCCTTACATTTACATCTATATAATAGTGTTAGTTACTTACACAATATCACCTGGACATCACCATCCGATGACTGATTTCACGCGTTATTGATGATGCGTATGTCAAAACATCGTTTACAACTTCTTCAGGATTTTTCGGCAAACCAGAGTTGTTCTGTACAGTCTAATAAGAAAGTTAGTCATTGTGTAGCGTGTATCTAAAAATTCATCTTGCAGCATGATAAGCATACAACACCAAGCATATTGTCAGTCAAATCATTACGGAAAGCAACTTTCCTAATGTACAGCAGCTATCAAATGAAACAAATATAACGCCGATAATTTTGCAATTCATTTCGTTCTGATATGTGCACAAACTGTAAAAATCGACAATATGATTGACAAATAAAGAAAGTTACAAGTTGACGTGTTGCTGAATCAATGGCAATCAATATATTCTAAAAAGTTTAGTCCTCATTTAGGTTGAAATAGGCTTGTCTTTGTTAAGAATGTATTTGGTAGGGTATCGCGGTGCCCAAAGCACATGGGGTCTTCCTTTTAATTGTATAATCTAATGCGGCGGAAGACAGTCTTGCAATAAACGAGCGACGTCATCATTGCTTATGGTGGTGGTAGTAAAATGGTGTTGTAAGAAGTAGTTGGGTAGCGGGGCTATGATGAATTATCACATATTTAGCGGGCCGAGTTAGAGTACTGCATGTTCGCGGCTCCGATGAATGCTTTCCTGAACATGCTACGTCACAGGGCTCTCTGATTTTAGCATCATATACTTTACATCAATAAATTCAGTAACACCTGTGATAAACCTACTCCTTCAAAATGGTGCATAAAAAGAGATGGCTACTTGTTGGCACCACGAGCGTTTGAAAAGATGTCGTGCACATTAAAGTGCAACCAATGTTATGATTTATCGCTTTCATATGTACTTGGCAATGGCATCAGCTCATAGGACTAAAAAAGTACTCTGGAACTGTGCTGTATTTCTAGGCTGACTATGTTAGCGCAATACGGATATAGCTTCAGCAAACAATGCCATAATATTCCGAGTGGGGCGGACGGGGCGTAAAACAATCAATTTACGCTCATATTATTCTCTATTGCACGTAAAACACGATGGAACGAAGACCATCGTGTTTTGTACAAATGCTGGCATTGCTTTGCGAGATAACGAACGCTCCACAACTGCCACAGCAGCTGATATAATGTCAATATTCTGTTATCACCAGCGGAATTACCACTTGGCTATCAAGGTAGCAACATGACTACAGCCAGTAGCATCTGCTTGCTTCGCTATCTGCACAAACAGCCACTTACAAACACACTTCATGGCTCTAAGGGGCCATTATAAAGTACACTACTTTTCTTTCAAGGGAACAAATCCTAGTGCTGCGAGTACTTCGAGAACAATTTCTCGGTCCACAACACAGTATTAATGGTGCTGTCAATGTGATGTGCTTTATTTCTGCAAACGTAAAATACAGTGACTCAATCAGCAGTAAAATGCACAGATGTTTTATAAATCTCTATCTGGTATCACAATTACAGTTTATAACTGTATGGTGTATCACAATGGCTTGTGATATTTTCTCTGTGCCTTCAATGATGTATCCCTTTTGTTACTTACCGTCGATTCATAACATTTGCATTGGATTTACGGAGCAAAGGATCTAGCCGTTTATTACAGGGGTAAATCTTTACACACCAAATCGTTAAGTATCAATAGGACGTGGAGTGCTGTCAAAGAATTGTTCTTGGGCGATCTAAGTCCAGTCGCCAGGTTCTTGAATTGTGATAGTGAAGCTAATAGGAAGGATATAACTTTGGTTTTTATGTCACTTTCAACAAGAGGTGATATCGCAATGACGATTGATAAGGATGATTGCGGTACTTGGGTCCCGTTAGGTGCCACAGCACCCATTCAGCGTCGCTCAGAATAATTTCACAACTTTGGATCGAACCGACAACCTGTGGGTCAAAAGCTCACACTTTATCAGTACTTTACAGGAATCAGCTGATATTGAAAATAAGCTCGAACAGTACCAGCCAGCATAATTCACTTCCATTAGCACAATCGTATCGATGATTGCATACAATGGAATTAATTGTGCCACTTTTCGTATATATTTGATATTATCTCGGTGGGAGAGAATCAACTGAGGTTATTCCTTCAATTGAATTCATGATCGGTCTCACTTCTAATCTATATATGAAAGCATCCACTACAGTCTATTCGGTCTGGCTTAGTTCAGAGTGTAATTTGTCGATATAAAAAGAAAGCTTGTGCATGTACGGACCAGCAAGCCGAAGGGTAAGGTATTACAACATGCCATGACACACTCAGAATAATGCTGCGGCGTCCCTATTTGCCTTCTTTGACTGTGTGACGTTTCTACTGTAATGAATTATTATCAATTTGAGTCAACAAGCCCCCGCAAGATCAGTGTCGGAAGAGCCGGATTAATATAATTACTTCTATCTACTCATAACCTTCACTTTTCAGCAATGCTCATGGCACTAGATCTCTGTAAAACTACAAACGTGGGCTACAGGACAACTTAACATCGTTATATTACGCCATTCACAGTAGTCCATTGAACGAGGTTTAGCGCGGTTGTTGAAGCAAGCCCCGTGGTGTCAGATGGTAATTACTGCAGAACACTAAAATCATGGTGGCTTTGTATGCTAACATACCACGTGATAACATCGTAAACCATGTGTATATCATCGCTAATACAAGGCCCACTATCGCTTTAATAGCAAATAGTTTTGCGTAATGCAATTTCACACAGATATAAATTTGAAGAAGAACGACTGATTACTTTACTTGCATCACAGCATGGCGAAGTGCTGTAGTGCATTGACTTACATTACCTAAGTTAGGCAATATCATCGTTCCAAATATTACTGATGAGAAGGTAATCACGTGTAACTACAGTAATTATTTGTTGCGGTAGCTCTCCACCAAGGTCGATGTCTGATCAAAGCAGTTCGCCAATTGTTGGAAGTCGGCTCCGATGGGTTCGATCCCTAGCTGTAAAAATCTAGAAGGTTACTTGCGACTCAGACGATTACGTTAAATGGCGGTCCTATATCCAAAACGAGATGCACTCAGCCCGGCTGATCAATAGTTTCGTGGTGGACCTTTGTACAACCTGGTCTCGGCAACGATTGTGATGACGCGTGCACTTAAGGGAGCTATGCAAACCTCGCCCATCAATCACCTTCGCAATATCACATTGTTGTTGTAAGCGATGAAAAATACCACGATATTTCCATTACCTCATATGATGATATTGGTCATGCAGATAACCTCCCGTTTTCAATATCCGATCTGAGGTGTAGATATTTGCTTATTTAGACATGCTCCGGGTAAATGCGTTTTGAGATCCTGCGTAATGCAATATTGTAAATCATTTAGGTCGTGATAAATTGATCTGCGTTTGGTAGCCAAATAAAATACATCCTAATTCTGAAGTTAGTCTAGAATAAGCAGATGCTTAAGGTCAGAATAATTATGAAAGTAAAACGAAAGAAAACTCTACCAACAAATGTGAAGTTTTGGTTTTATAAGTTGCATGCGCGATGATTTAATGGAAGGCGCAGGTGGGTTTGTTTTGACATTTCCATTAACGTTCGGATTTCATTTTCTCTCTCCATACAAATGTAAGTTTGAGACTCATAAGGACCATTTTTAAATATTCACGGCATTTAATTTTGCCAAATTCGTACTTGGCAAATTTTTACGTCCTGTACGTTCGTTCATGGCAACAACTGTTTAGATTGAAATAGATTATTTATTGTTTAACAGATCTTGCCAATAATTATGGCGGCAATAAAACGCAGGACAATTATATTTACTGCTGTGTCAATTTTATTGCAAGCACAGAACAAACCCTGTTACATCTGTCGCTGAGTGTTGGCTTCATGAGTTGAGAAGAGATTAAGTTATATCTCATCATCCAAATCACATTAAAAAGACTGTGTGCAGTACAACGAAATTTATGTAAATAAGAAACCTCTGCTACAGCTAACTATTGGCTAGTTTATTGTCGTTTTACGTAATTTAAATTCATTTGTTAATACTCCTTCATTGATTATGTAGCGGCATGCTGCTCTTTAATCTACAATAAAATGTTCTAAATGTTTTCTTCATGTAGATTTTGGGGATCCTTTTTGCAACAGCACACTGCCCATACATACCTAAGACTGGCTTACAGGTAGGCTAAGTGTCGAATTTACGCTTCAGATGATATCGGTTATGCTGTGATACAATTTACATATACCTTCTTATGTTATAACTCCCAGCTTCCCTAAATGTGGCTTTCATTGCTCAGAAGTTACATTGGAGATCAGGGCGCATTTAGCACCTGGGGTATATAGTATCTACAGGTATAATGGGTATGCTGCATCCACATGGCATACCACACATGACGCATATCTATTCCCGATCGGGTATTATATGGAAAGGCACAATGTGGCACAACTGCGCAGTTGGGCAACCGAAATATTTATACGATCAATTAATGAAAATGGCAGTATCAATGACTACTGGGTATATATTTGAGAACAGAACAGGTGTGATATGTGAGAATTATGGAAGCGAAATAAAGGTATTGTATTGGATCATTTTATCATCTGTTTTACAATCGTTTACCTGACCTTGATGAAACCCATAATATATGTTGCTTTATACTACGTCCTATTAAGCGGCCATGTTTTGCTGCCACCCTCTAGCACCCCTTAACGGTCTCCACTCTGTATTCAACTTCTCATCCTCTCGCCATTCGACTTGATATAGGCGTTTTTTCGCATAAACTCTCGCCTTATGCTCCGACGTTTGCTTTCGCTTTCTATCCCGAGCTCTCGATCAAATCTTATCATGCTGGTAGCGATCGCGTGATGGCGGGTGAATAAAATTTAACTAATTTGCTGTCACCTCATCCATTCGCAGTGACTGCTACATTTAATAAACTGGCATATTACCCGGCGTTGTCCTGGCTGAAATGCAGCTACAAATAGCCATGAATTGTGAATAATGGCGTCATTTTCGACAAGGTGTCGTCATGATTCCCTAATCCCCGTTGTGACCCAAAAACAAATCTCAGTCATGACCCCACTCTAAGGCCCGTCGTGACCTAAGCCTCACCGAGACATATAATCAAATGTTATTTTACACCACTTTTTTATCAGTCTGGTGTCTAATGCAAACATTTTGACCCTGAAAGAAGTTTCTGCATTGATGACGACGACGACGACCTTGCAAACAATAGTGCACAGCAACAGCGCACATGTAACTTGCAATGAGCCAAGTCTAGCAGGAGTTCTTTTGGTTCACGCAAAATAATGATACCTCGTATAAATACATAGCGATTACTTTGTTGCCGTTCGCTAACATCGTTCCTAAAAACGGACAATAGCCCTGCAGGGTAGATATAATAACCTATCATCCTATTTTTGAAAGTGTGAATTTGCAATGTCAACGTCGTTAATAAACACCAGCGGGTGCAAAGCAGAGAAATTTTGGTGCTGATATTAATAGAGAATCTTGCATAAATTGGCATCGTTATCTGCACACTAGCTGATTGTACATGTGGTGAATATGCGCAAATGTTTGTTCATGTGAAGCAGCACCTGCATACGACCTTCACACTGGAACCAAGATAGAAGCATACTTAATTGGACAACGTGCGTCAGGAAGATATCAATGTCACCTTGCGTCTGCTAGAACTCTACCGACGTTGATGTTTGATTGATGTGCTCCAATTACTGGTTTGGCCCTATTGATCTTTGTTTTATACAGCTGACATGTTCTTGGTAGAGTGATACGCAGATTAAGTACAAGCAAATGTTTGTCTTCGTCAAATATCTGGTATTTAAGACTGCTTATTTGATTACTCAGTAGTTCTCACGTTATTGCTTCTATAATCTAACAGCCAAACACATTTGCATTCGATTGATGATAACCATCGTATTGAGTAATTTTAAGAACTACTATTACAGAAGAAAAATACGATAAACGTGAAAGTTTATTTGCTTAATCAATCATATGCAAACGACGACACGAATCTACGTCAAGACCCGGAAACTAGACAATCTAATATACCAGCTGCTACATCGCAAACCTATGCTTAAAACTGTCGAGACTACGACTTAGTCGCTGAGCCATGTGCTCTCAAGACCAAAAACAGGAAACAAGTACGAGCTAGTGCTTCTAATGGGAATGCAAATCAACGCTGTATATTAAAGTGTTGGTTTAACGATGGATGAATAAGTTTTGCGGGGTGTTTTGACGGTAAACCAAAACTTACTCTTACTCTTGCATGTGGTCAGTGTTTATCAACGATGCTGAGCATCTTGCGATTAAACAAAATGGCTTATTTGCATGACAACAGGAAACGAGGGACTGATGGAATGTTAGTTCGTCTGGGTGATAATTCATTTTAACTATAGATATTGGCTAACGAATTGTGTAATTTGCACAATAACAGTTCGATATAAAGCTATTCTAGTACGCAATACCCAGTCTGTATCCATCCCACCAGATATGTTACCAAATCATAACATATCACGCGGTGGTGCAGAAGCACAGCTAAGAAATGCATGAAATCGGCGATTAATTCTGAACTCCTGCTGAACATGCTGAATTTAAAGGCCGTCACAAAATGGTCGATGGATCGAGCAAACATTCGAATATTTTCTTGCCATGATGAAGCATGAATACACGCATACTTATGTATATATATACCTGCGAAGGTACATACGAACATACTTACAAACATACATACATACATACATACATACATACATACATACATACATACATACATACATACATACATACATACATACATACATACATACATACATACATACATACACATACATACATACATACATACATATACATACATACATACATACATACATACATACATACATACATACATACATACATACATACATACATACATACACATACATACATACACATACATACATACATACATACATACATACATACATACATACATACATACATACATACATACATACATACATACATACATACATACATACATACATACATACATACACATACATACATACATACATACATACATACATACATACATACATACATACATACATACATACATACATACATACATACATACATACATACATACATACATACATACATACATACATACATACATACATACATACATACATACATACATACATACATACATACATACATACACATACATACATACATACATACATACATACATACATACATACATACATACATACATACATACATACATACATACATACATACATACATACATACACATACATACATACATACATACATACATACATACATACATACATACATACATACATACATACATACATACATACATACATACATACATACATACATACATACATACATACATACATACATACATACATACATACATACATACATATTTTGTGTACATGGCTGTGGTGTTTTCCGTCACCTAACGTATGGGCAATTATTGCCATAACATTCAGTGACGGAAGTGTAAGAAATTGACAAATCCTTCAGTGTAGATATAAACGATATGTTTATCATATGACATTTTGCATTTACACCCAATCATTGTACGATAAACTCAATGATGTTAGGGGTGAGGTGTCTCAAGCTGGTTGTATTCGTAAGAAAAAGGAACCTACCCAAATGGCCAACCACATTTGTTTTCCTCATTAATCCAGAATAATGATTTGTACTTATGAAGAAATGGATGTATTCAAGTGTAACATCACACTAGTTGCCCTTTAGTGCTCTAGAAAACGTTCTCGATTGTGTAGTCAATCTTGCCATATCTTATACTAACGTGAATCATGAACAATGCTTGTTTGCTTTTAGACGGTAGAGAATTGATAACTCCAATTTGTGTCTATAAATTTAAAGCTTCTTCATAAAGGAAAGCGATATTAAGTATTTAAGTCACGCATATGCCTTTAAAAACATTCACCACCTTGTATGTCACCGGGCTGCCCAAGTGGATTGTCTTAAAGATCCGTGTATAGATAATATTTGTTATGTCCAACCTATGGTATTCCACAGTAAATAATCATTTTCTGTAGATTTTCTTATCTAAGTATTGGACAAGTTGTGCAGCAATCTACCGTCATCCTGCTGATTGAACTGATATTCGGTTTTATCATTTTTGTGCGTTGTTTTACTGAAAATTATCAATGATAATATTTCGATATCATAAGCAAACACAAAAACAATTTTTTTTTGTGTTTTAAGAGCTTCAAATAAATACAAAAATTGAGCTAACTTTGGGTAAGTCATAATTTACCAGTATGTTTGTTCGCGTTAACCGACAAGCTGGTAGACATTTAGCACTCTACACTTTACAATCAAGTGCAATTAATTCAATTGGTGACGGTGATAAACTTTAAAAATAAAGATGAACTCTCATTGTATTTATGATGTTTACCATTACGACCCCTCTGCGGTGTGAGAAACAAAAGAAGATGAACTCTACCTGTATTTATGGTGCTGATTAGTCCTCATCGTAGATGAGTTTGCAAACTAGTCCGGGTGCTTCAATCATTTTTTCAGCCGGTGAAACAGTAATGTTCCGCTGTGTAGCGCCCTACATCCCTCAGTCTCGGAGCGGGTAAATTGGGCCATTCTTTGAAAATGAAATCATTCTTTATGCTATTGGGATAGGCGGCATGATTATTTGTAAGCATGCTGTCGTCACATTACTCATACAACAAGGCAATTTGCTACTGTCGGACGATAATGGCACAACAGCTTTGATGTATAGCATCATATACAGCATCTTTTTCCATCTGTAAAACGCATCTTGCCATTGTAATGATTCCTAGAATCCGCAAGATTTACTCGCTAAGATTTACCATGGCTATGATGTAATAAATACGAATGAGAATGTACATGTTATATTATGCAAAGCAGGTAAGTTTAGTCCATGCATCTAAAAGCAAGAATAGCGGTTGAATAAGACACCATTACCATGGTGCCACATTTATTAAGAAAACGGACACCTGAATAAAGTTATTATTCAAGGCTTGCAACAGCCAACATTAAGTGATGCTTGTTGGTTTAAGGAATTCGTTGGAAATCTGTATAGACGTCTGTCAAAGGTTTACATACGTGACAGTGAAGGCTGAAAAGAACATGATATTGATCACTGCCAAAAAAAAAACGTGTATTACTGCATCAAATGGCGCATGTATGCATCCTCGAACGCATTTTACTCACTATCTATGCAATGTTTTGATTTCATATTAATTTAGGAAAATGGGAATAAAACTAATTTTCAAACCATTGACAGCCGTACTCACTTATATTGTGCAGCGCAAACGGAGGAAGACGCCGCTGGTCTAAAATTCGGTTGTTGTTTTACTCAACTATTACTGGTAACGCAGCAAATATTTGCTATAAGTTTTCGAAGAAGTTGCCAATAGATCGCAATAAATGATTAATAGCGAATTCAACAAGATCTCAAGATGACCAGAGCTGAAATAGTGCAAAACAGTGTTTAATTAATCAAAGTTTGGGCCGTTTATTGCTTTTGATAACATTACCTTGTTTGAGCATTTTGTTAGTCATACCAGAGCGACGACCTTACAATCCCTCACAGGCAGAGTGTCCAATAGAGATTTCAATTAATTTAGCAGATGTGGTGATTTATTACGGGGCGTCGTAAGCATTGCGATACGTCAAGCAAATAGGACATTTTGTATACAATTGCTCAACTCATTTGTAAACATATATTGTTCCAGGAATTATTTTTAAAAGGAACAATCCAATTTCTGTTATGAATTGATTGTTGGGAATAACAATAGCTAATGAGTACGATTCATTGCTATAGCTTACCTTAAGCCTGTTTCACATCAGCCTTTGCGGCAGCCGTGCACATGCCTACGAACACCTTTAGAGAAAAATCGCTGAGTTTCGCGCGAATGTCTCAATACCTTCTTACGAATTTTACAAGACGCAAGGCAGTCGCATCGTCGCAAACTCAATTTTCGACATGCACATTATTTCTGCGAAATTCGGGCGATTTTTTGACGCTCGGCATCGATCATGGGTAGATTGCAGGATGAAGAGTGTCTCTCTGTACTCCTCGTAAATAGCCTGACACACTTCAGGGACAAAGAGTGAGATAGTATTGTGTGAGACCCTGAATCCGTACTGTAAGGACATGAAACTCATTCCGGTGGCCAGAAAGCGAAGCGTTATCACCAACTTCTCCCCGGGCTCAATGGAGCCACGGCCCCTGCAAAACAAAACCGTGTAATGAAAATTAAAGGTTGCTATAAATCATACATTAACTGCATATATTGTACATTACGTGATCAACAACTGCTCCCCGGACTCAATGAAATCAAGGATCTGTAAACAAAATCGTGAATTGAAAATTAAAGGTCGCTATTAATAAAACAGAAACTACATATATTGTACATTTAAGTTGCATTTAAATGCGAAAATCAAATTTGTACGTGCCTTCTAGATTTTGTGATGCGCGGGGTGACCCGTAGCAGCAGCTCGGCAAACATGTTGCGGCTCATTCTGATGTAATTCATGTAGTCGCCCTCGGACTCTATCTCTAGCTCCTGAAAGAGGGTGTGATACTGTCCAAACAGCCGACGACGCTCAATCCAGGGTTTTACCCACCAACGCCTCTCTCGCCTTCTTTGACGAAGTTGCACACGGATAAGTAGTATCAGAAGTGCTTCATGACGCTCTTCTTCGTCTAGCAGTATTCTTCTCAGTTCGACCACAAGCCATCTTCGTGGAAGAATATCCATTTCAAAGACGACATGTGATTACGACAAATTTTGATGAAGATGTGACGGCTCATTGCACTTACCCTTGTATTCATACTGTCACATGGAACGAATTGGTACGATGAACGCGCAAACATCGTAAGATATTCGTGCGTCACTTTTTTTATTGCACGATGGTCGCAAGAATCTTTTGCGAATTCTTGCAACAGCCCTGCGTCAGTCTTGCAAATGTGTACGGCTGCTGCACGGCAATCTTGAGACAGTTGTACGAAATGTTTCCTACGTTCAAGCTGCGAACATCGTGCGACCCGTGAGACAACCGTGCAAGCATCGTACTGCAGCCTTGCAATGTACACGACCTGTGTGGACATGTCTGGATGCATTGCGAATTTGTCTGCGTTCTGTCTACGGTGCCTCGGACTTGTGAAATCGTGCGACATAATAATCGTACGGCTGATGTGAAGTCTACTTAAATGGTTATTCATGCATTTCGATAGGAAAAGGTGTCGTCGATTGTGAATACATAACTAGATGCTAGGTAATATAAATGTCCATGTAACTCAGTGATTAGAGGATTATAGGTAATAACATTTCAATGCCGTCACCATACAAGCATCCACACTACCGCTAGAGGCTTCATCGAAGAAGGTGGATTCACCCAAGCAATATATAGTGCTGGCACAACGGAACACGTTAATTACGAACATATTAATCAATAATAGATATGCTGGGTCTGCATAATTGAACAAATGATGTCACCTTGCAAAAGATACTTCCAGCAGCTAACATACAGACAATAACTGTCCCCGTCACAAAAAAAAACACGTAGATACCACTGATATCTGACAGCTGAGAGGACAGTTTGTGTGAGGGCATTAACGAACTTAGCTTGTAGACTTTGTGTTCGTTTGTAATTATCGTGATTTATATAGCGACGAGGCGTTCTATGTCATTTTGCCAATCTACTGCTAATAACGTCGGGTCTTGAATGCCAATAAAGGTTTTATAGCACAGGCTAAGCATAATGGATGTGAACCAGAGGCACAATATATTAATTTACATTGACACTTCAGGACCGGCCGACTTATAGAAGCCTGTGCAATATTAAAGACTCTTAAAATATTATTTATCGATCACAAGCTCGACCACAATATTATACACGGATTATTAAGGTCTAAGATGATCTAATCCCGGAGACGGGATGTGTGAGAATGAATGGTTATAGACACATTTATATTACCTGTGTTACCCATATCCTGGACAGCTACGGTCTGTCATTTAGAGTGCATAACGCTATGGTCGCCCGCTCAATGTTCTTAGGTCAATATTCGGAGTTCACTAGAATTGTGTAGTTAACTTGGCGTGACGAAAGGATGTTTCTGACCAATAATCGGCGCTGTTATAAATGGTTCGACCGCAAAGCTTCTTTATACCATCTCGGATTGTTAAGAAACAAACTCTAATACCAACAAAGATAACAGCAAAAGTAGATGCAGCCGTGTACAATCAGAATATAGCTTGCACCCTATTTGACTATTATATACATGTTTCTGCATCAAAACTTCTGTATTTATAAATTTGAGCCATGCCAAAAAATACATCTATTTTAGTGGTGGGTTTAGGGATTACCTAATACCTGTATTGATTAGGCTTATGTTTATCATCGCCATAGACAAGGCTATTTACAAGCATATTCACATTATCTGCTCTTTAAAAAATCAATATACATTATATATATATTCTTTATATCTGATTGTGTTATATCTCATTGACATATGTATGCATCGGCAAGACTAATTGCATGATAAAAAAGATGTCGCATACGCATTTTCTGTGTCGTGTGAGAATGACAAACTTATACCCACATACCACTAAGCCGAGACCAAACCAGAGCGAACGGGGGCCCACGCTGCAATATTATAGCGCTACTTATGGATGGAGATCAACATCAACAGGAAATGGACCATCTTATCCCGGCACGGTTTATTAAAGAGATATTAACATATAGTTCAACATATATGGATAAAGATACATCGCAATAAGAGATAATCTCCATATCTTTCCATCTTTATTTGCGTTTTTGCGAATGTTAATAGGAACGCCAGGTACCGAATGAGCGAAGATCATAATATTTATTAGAGGATCAGATTATTTGAGGTGGTTATCCTAATAACATGCAATGCCGATTCCGTTGCAAACTGCCCCAAAGTGTTAGCACCATGTCAGCCGTAACGCGGAAATGATGGATCAAAGAGAGCGAATTGCGCAAACGCTGAAGGAGCAGCAGTCTCCTTGCAATGCCAGACAGCCCGAGGTAACCCTGTCACTACATTACTCGTAGTCATCTGCAAATTAGACGCTGTACATTGTGTTCCGCTCGGAACATAGAGGAGCGTCCCTCATATATATATATATATATATATATATATATATATATATATATATATATGTATATATATATATATAAATACATATAAATAAAGATATATATATATACATATATATATATACCTATAAATATACACATATATATATATATATATATATATATATATATATATATATATATATATATATATATACACACATCTATATTTAACATATATATATATATATATAATATATTTATGTATATTAAATTATATTCTGCAAAAGTTTATTCTTGTCCAATGATGGCTGGTTTGAAAGGATTATTACGGATGGTTAATGAGTTGATTGACCGCGCTTTTTCAGTGTTTAAATGGTTCTGATGAATATTATACATCTATGCAACTCCATCAACATTTATAACGATTAAGATGCCATTAGTTACTTAAAAATTTAGCAGCATTTCATTGTAAATCTGCATGTTTTACGGTCCGTTGTGGGTGCCTTGTTTTGTTAACGAACACCAGTTATCGGAATGCAATATTGAACCACAAATATATTTGATACATATCCCCAAGCAGTGTTTGTAGGGGTTTGGTGGATCAATGAACTTTCTCAATGTCACTGAGGAACTTTCCAACATCTTGAAATTCTCAAATGTACCTTTTTCAAAACATACTACATGTGTCTTGATGTGTATATGCCGCCAATGTTGATGGTTTTTAGGCATATTCTTCAAGTTGTTATTGACAGTGGGCAAGAGGCAATAATAGCTGGTATACTGTTTTGCTTTAAACAGGCAACCAGTTTGTGATATATGCAATAAAAAGTGATTTAATTGAATGCTAAAGATGAAGCACCCGGAAGATTAAAAACATTACACAGTGACAGGGCAGCAAAGAGGTGTCATTAACGTTAAACAATAATACGTGTAAGCAATAATACGAAAATACGAGCCGTGATCCTCGGTAAACTTTCAATTCAATCTCAATCGTAGAAAAGTTAATGCAATACCAGTTACCTATCCAGTTATGCTCGTGCACCATGCAAAAGGCTGCGTCTATTAAAGTGAGTTGGTACTCCCAGATTTTTACGCGACGCCCATGTAACCAATAATATTGCTGGAGGTGTTTGTATGAGCGCCTCACATGAGCTTAGTAGATTGGCCCGATGTAAGCATGTCACTTAACATCACCGATAAGAAGATCTATTCCAGGCAACAACAAACAAAGGTTTCAATCACTTGCTTCAGCGGACTGCCTTCTAGCTTTTATGATGGTTTGTATGAACGGCACTTTGTAGCATTGGCAACACATAAAGTATTTAACGGTCTCAATCCTTAGCCATTTATGGAAAGTGAATCTACAAATAGCTGAGGTTTCCGGTTGTAGTAAACCCCATCGCTTATTCATATGCATTTAAATGTGAGGACAGCGCAATACATTAAACGTCATTCAGAAATGAGGGCCGTCCAATGTAGCGTTTTTATTTTAATTCCTTACAACTGTTGTCCCTACTATCCTAAACCTAAATATTAGTACGTAGTTATCACATCAAAAGCATGGTAGAACAATGCTCTTATACTTCCAATATGTACCATTCCATTGAAGCATTTATTTTTGCTTGTTTTGTTCATGGTATCATATAAAAGAACTGCTATTGCCATGCGGAGGTCAATGTGACGGTTTCGCTGAAATTGCTTTCATAATGTATACTAATTGCTATTTACCATGAAAAGTATGTTATGAGTCATAAAAGCCCCCTTCATTACATACAGCTACACTCATGTTAGTTAGATACCATTAATCCTCTTCTGGCAGACCATTAAATCGTTGTTATCATCATTGGGCCTAGTCTCTCAGCACATAGTCTTATATGCCTTCTGTGTCGCAGAGGTATTGTGGTTTTACACTATTGGATGTGACCTTCACGAAAGAAGACCAACTAAACTGAACAATCGTAACTGTGTAAAGAAGGTTTTCTCGTTCCACTGTGTTATTCGACTTACAAGGAATCACCTGTCCCACTGGTTGTAACAAAGAAACAATCAAGTAATAATGTGTTAATTTGTGCTATGATATAATATCAATCAGCGTTGTGAAAGAGGTTAGCAAGTGAGCATTGCATGATTTTACTATACTGTTACAGTAAAATAACTTCTATTTGATTGAAATATGTCATTATGTGAGCTCCCGTCATCAAAACCAGTGATTACGCTGACCGTGCGCAAATCACACCGATATGAGCCTTATCTTTTACAACGGCAACTACGGCGATGAAGATGATAGGGATGATAATGAACAGAAAGCATGACATGGTTAAACCGTTGTATTTAATCAATATTCTCACTAAAGGTTCTAATCATCCATATATGACCTTATTCCATTCTGTCCCTAGCCTGTTGGTTTATTGGACGTCACAATGCTGGTCGTCTCAGAGGGAATCAGGTTTACTACAATTACATTCCAGGGAAACCACGTTTGTTGAAGAAGGTTTTTTAACAACACACATTGAACTGCTAAGTACAACTACGCCGTAAAACAGCAATTTAGGCAGGTTAATGAACTGAATATATGTGTAAAGTCGTGCTGAGATTTAAAAGAAGTCTAACATTATGTATGCATGAGAAAAGATGCCAAAAAGTACGTATATTACGATTTAACCGCGAATGTCAGGGCACTTATCTCTCCGTCGTCATAAGCAGCTACTTCGCCCACCAAGGACTAATTAGACCCAGTCATACAGCATCTTTGCATATCACCGACCATATCAATACGGCCGCTACCGAATTAGTCCAGCAGATTCAGTGGCAATAATTCCAGAATGTCGTGCATTTTACGAAAAATATTGCTTGCTTTAATCATTATATTTTTTATCCTTGTGGAGAATACATTGTTGTTGGGTAAGCTGTTGCTAAAACATATTGCTGTTATTGTATTATCTAGACAAGCTGATAGAGAGAATATTTTGCATTCATCTCATCAACAATGGGCAATCCTAATAGCTGCATGCTGGCATCTGATAGGCGGAAAGCAGCATCGATGTTCTCATATTTCAATAATAATCCTTTGCGCCCGGTGAATTCAAGAATGAACGTGTACCAAATCAATATGTGCGGTCATCAGTGCGTCATTCAGCGTGGTGTTTTCAAATAGCCAAAGGTTAATGTCAGAAGCTTAACCCATATACATCCTGCTGATGCATGATAAACTAACCAATACAATAATGCATTAGACTCATTAACATATTAATTATTGTACATATATAAATCTGGACAAACCGCTGATAAATATGTGCATCTATTATATTGCAGATTGCACCTCCCTGGCGACATTTGCCCTAGACATGTCACCATACAATGGTTTGTAATTGATCAATCAATTTGTATATGATTTTGTGGCCACCGAAGCTGGGAAAATAGAATGTGTCAAGAGGAAATAGACAGGACCAGCCTTTTCTTGCATACACAGGGCCAGCGTCCTAACGCAATATTTGATATTGTCCGTCCACTCTTTCCTATTTGACTTCTATCGCAATTCTGGACAGGCTTAATTTGAGTAAAAATGATACAAATCAATGCAATCAGTATGTTCAACTAACTTTATGACTTACACATGCTCAGCGTACATCAAAGTGATTGATGGCGTTGATTATAGCTGAACATGAATAAAAGTGGGAAAGCAGTGGTTGGGTTTGCCAACTACCATGTATCATACCAACTATGGTCAATGTCAATACGCGGGATCAACACATAAATATAGTTAAATCGCCGGAGGTTCCTATCGCCTATTTATTATTAAAATCAGTTGACGTTTGAAGATTTACCAGTTGTACAATGATGTATGCTACTCTTACTATTGTCCATTGTGACACATAGAGCTTTGTGAGTTGACGACCACACAATAGCTGACACAATATGTTCTACAACGTCAACTGCCGGTAAATCAAGGTCGCAACGTAGCTAGCACCGGAAGCAGCGGTTTTATACAGATATCTGCTATGACAACCACTTACGAACATTTTCGGCCCGCTATAAAAGAACTTCTTCTCCTCTCTTGGGGTTCGCTACAACGCCGTCAGGATAATGGATCAAAGAATTAAACTCTCATCATCGATCAGCATGCAGTAGCTAATTACTTATACAAACATTGATCAATGTAACTAAAATCTAGTATCAAAAACTATTGCGTTGAATGTGTTTTTGAACTAGCAGCCTCCATGCGATGTACAATCACGTATGTTTGTTGTGATAAAACCGTGTATTACAAACATGGTATGTGACCACGGCGTTTTTACGATGGCATTTGGCAGTTTTCGAGGTGCGCAAATGTCAAAGAATAATATTTGCATTATATGCATATATATATATATATATATATATATATATATATATATATATATATATATATATATATATATATATATATATATATATACATACATACATAGATATATAAATAAATATGTATATATATATATTTATATATATATAAATATATATCTATATATATTCTATATATATCTCTTTATATATCTATCTCTATATCTCTATATCTATATCTATATCTATATATATATCTATATATATATATATATATATATATCTATACATATATCAATATATATATATATCAATTGCCTCACAGTCTCTGCCAGACACCATTCACTTGTGTAACCTGATAGTGTTTCGTGAAGGCTGCACTACAATATATGTATCGCCATCGGTCCATCTTAAGTAAAATACCAACTCCCGTAAGTTAGCTAAGATGTTTTCATGGATGGTACAGTCAATAGTTACTTTAGTCTCCATTAGCACGGGTGCGTTGCGTCTTCTTATGTAGATGTTTGATATTGATGTCTGTAGATGTTTTGCTAATGACTCGAATATATTCCCTTACTTTCTCCATCTGTCATTTCGTGCACCAAATCATGCAAGTTATTTTGACGCTATCGATCGCCAGATAGCGGGGCAACGCAACTGCCAGTATAGCTTAATCAATATGCAAGTACAAATGAAGCGGACAGAGGCCTCATTTATTTGATTGCAAAACATGAAATTCCGTTATTCGCAGCCTAGTACCTGATCATTATTATGATGTTTGTGTTAGAGCTTGCAGCAATATGCAATACCTAAATTAGACGGATAATCACAGTACAAAATTGCACAACCATACCTTATTCGTAAATCTTTACGATTGGGTGTTTTATGGATATCAATTTATAATGTGCTTACCTTGAAGGTAGTTTGGGCATTCTGGGCGGCGATCTTGCCGACAATAGTGTTCCGAAGCACAGAAAAAGTTGCATGTGAAGAGTAATTCAAGGTGGCTATGACCGTCTGTGTGGCAAGAGACGATTAGGGTTTGCGAGAGAATGATATCGTATAGAAATTCATAAGTGATCATATGCCAACATACATACATGCATACATTCATACATACATACATGCACACATACTTTTCATACCAAGATAGAGTAAGGTGTTGTAGCATCCATAGTCAAGATATCTTTCAAGATGAAACTAATTGAAATACACTCAATGCGACATGCCACCTGTACTACAAATATTTATTATATATATCCTTCATCGAGGTAGTTCAATGAGAACTTTTAGACCTCTAATATCCAACGTTATATTGGTTTTGCTGCCCGAAATTTAAGGACAACTTTGATCTAATTGATTGATAATCTGATTGATAGCCATCGTTGGTCATGATTTACTTAGACTAGCCATGAGATCCCAATTAGGACAGTCAATCGCACGGCAAGACCTGCAGTTTACAGTGAGATGGTATATTTGGATCTTGCTGGTGTACGTAAATCTCAAATCTTTATTTTCATACCTCAGAACGGCCACAAATGCATAAACCTATCCTGCCTTATAAAGCTCAGACATTTATTGATAGTTCAGAATTCATTATATTGATTTATCTTTGTCTAGCTTTAAAAGCTTCGAAGAACATTAAAACCCATCACTTTTATCCATGGGCCGATCAAACATGTAAGTTATCCCTACATAAAAAGCCCGAGTTTCGTATGCATCAAGTAGTAGGGTACGCAGTTTCAATATGCATCAAATGGGAAGGTTTGTAATGTAATGGTACTAAACGAGAATCCTATTTCTCGCAAAATGTAGCATATTGTATAAACGACAAAACATACTACGATAACAGCAGCCTCCCTCTTCTCGAATCGCACATTTTACTTCGGTATTCTATAACGTTCACATATTGACAGTTAAGAAACTATGTACAGTATATATTGCTCTGATGGTGCTCTTTTTGATTTATGTAATTGCTACATATGGCATGATACGGACCGCTTGATTACATAGTTCATTGAGCTTAATATGCTTTACAGAATTTATGCTTATGGACAAAGCAGATTTTGAAAATGATATATATTAAATTAGGCGTCTGCATCGGTGCAGGATGCATAACCAGACCTGCCAAAATGTTCAACAACCAAGCCAAATGGACGGTAGGCCAGATATGATGCCGTAGTTTTGTCTTCGTAATGCATGAATAACAACTACATGGCATATGCCAAGCCGTTCACATGAATTGTTTACAGTTCTTGATAAAGAAAATGTTTTGTCGTAGAACGCAAAGCGCGATCATTAATGAATCGGTTTCAACAAATGCCATTACAAATCATACTATGTGATCAGCAGGCAGTGAAGATCAAACGATGAAATAATAATGGACAACTTTAGAAGTATCTTATTTCTGGACGTTCGATGCGCGCGACTGATCATAGAGGTTCGGTGTTAAGGTTTTGATTTTAATTAAAACAGCAGAAACATATGATATGGAAAAATGCCACCGTAGAGCTACGATATCTTCGACAATACTTCGCCATTTAAAAGAATTGTAAAAGCCGGCGACCACAATCTGTTCTACATTTACAAGATGATTTAAAACCTTGATGGCTATTCAAATTATCCGAACAATTTTATAAGTTATATGCAGGTAAACAATTTTCTGATATATCATGTCATTCTCGCTATTTCAAACGAGATATATTATAGTTCAAAAGGCGCGTCCAGTCAATTCAGGTTGTTTGGGCAAGAAGACTACGACACTGCATTTGATGGCCACATCCTGAATTTCTTCTGTGCACATAAATGATTATGTGTAGTACAGAGACATGAGACATGAAGCTGAAAAATCTACTTAGTATATTATTTAACCAAGCTGTCTCCTATTGTACTCGCATGTCATATGCAGCCTACGTTTTTAGTTATTTGTGGTAATTACTGTGTGTTACACCGTTGGTAGATGATAAACGAATATATAATAGTGCAATTTGATATGTAGCCGGTTGATAAGCAGACTGATAGCCAGCGTTGCTCATGATTTACTTAGACTAGCTATGAAGATAACAATTCAGGCAGTCAATCAGAATGTGGTGCTCGTAAATAATACAGCACGGTGCTCTATGCAGTATTCAGGCAGCTGACATAGCTCATACAATATTGTAACATGCTTTAACTGATATGCAAGCCATACCTTACTAACCCAGCGATAATGGCTACTTCATGCATGGTTTCTTTACATATTAGCTTGATACTGTTGATTAAGTGATATGGGCATAGCATTATGAACGATCGGCCATTTGGTATTTCTCGATAATTTGATAGAGTGAGGTATTTGACGACTTACGCAATGCTTAATAAATCATTGTATAAATTGAATCGACATAAATGTTGACGATGCCGTGAGTATCCTGTCGCTAAGCACCTCTGTCTACTGGCCTAATGGTAACATAGATGTACCCGGTGGCCTACTGGTGAAATGTCTCGTCTTCTCGCCCCAAGATTGGTGGTTGTATTGAAAATGAGCGACAACTAGATAACGATGATAAAGTAAGAGGCTCGAGTCTGAGTTTATGTCCAACATTGTATGTGCGGGTATTAATGATATCACACTAAAGCATCTGCGCTGCAGATTTATGTTTCGAATCAGTAACATTACAGGTGTATTTTCTTCATGGCTTAAGTGTGTTCGTTTCTATTAAATCGCTTGAAAAGTAGCATCAAGTACACCCTTATTGACAGCTTTAGTTACTTGCGCAATATCACGTGGACATCACAATCCGATGACTGATATGTTACGCATTATTAATGATGCGTATGTCAACACATCGTTCACAACTTCTTAAGCATTTATCGGCACACCTGAGTTGTTCGGTACAGTCTAATAAGAAGGTCAGTCATCGGGTAGTGTGAAGCTAGCATTTGATCTTGTATTGTGATACGCATGCAACGCCAAGCATATTGTCAGTCAAATCAGTACGGACGCATCTTTCAAAATGTACAGCAGTTACCAAACGAAACGAATATAACGCCGATAATTCTGCAATTCAATTTGTTCAGATATATGAAAGAACTGTGGAAATCGATCACATTGCAAGTTAGGAAAGCTGCAAGTGTAAGTGTTGCAAAATCAGTGGCTATTCATATATTCCAATATGTTCACTCCTCGCGTTGGTAAAAATTAGCTTACCGTTGGTAAGATATATTTCGGTCAGGTAACGTGGTGCCCAAATCACATGGGTCTTCCTTGTAGTTGTCTTATCCAATACGGCTGATGGTAGATATACAATCGAAGAGCTAATTCATCAGTTCTTATGGTAGTGGTAGTGAATAGGTGTGGGTAGAAGTTGCTTGAATTAGTTGGGTAGTGGGCTATCATGAATTACTACATATTTAGCAGACCGAGGTAGGAGTTGTATTGCATGTTCGTGGCACCGCTGAACGCTTTCCTGAACATGCTACGTCACAAGGCTCTCTGATTGTGGCATCAAATACTGTACATCAACAAATTAAGTCAAATCTGTCATAAATCTGAAATTATGAAATGGCATAAAAAACGGATTGTTACTTGTCGGCCCAACGTGCTTTCGAGAAGTTGTCGTGCGACCAATTCTATGATTGATCGATTTCATATTGCAAAAGCTCATGGCACTAACAACGTACTTTGCAATAGTACTGCATTCTTGGTTAAACTACTTTAGAGCAATATAAATACAGCTTCAGCAATTAAAGCCATAACATTCCGAAGCGTTGGCAGGTGGGGCTTAAAATGACAAATGTAGGCTCATACTATTCTCTATCGCATATAAAATCGGATGGAAGGATGAACATCGTGTTTTTGTACAAATGCTGACATTGCTTCTTGAGCTAACGAACACTCCTCAGCTGCCACAACAGCTGCTATCCTGTTATTACCAACAGAATAACCACTTGGCTATCAAGGTAGCAACATAACTACAGCCAGTAGCTTTTTCTTACTTCGCTATGCACAAACAGCCACTTACAAACACACTCGAAGGCCCCCGGGGGCCAATATAAAACGCACTCTTTTCCCTGTTGGTTGTTAACGGCAAGGCCACCTGATAATTTAATCAAGGGAACAAATCATAGTGCCGCAAGTAATACAAGTACAATCTTTCGGTCCACAACACAGTTATCATAGTGCTGTCAATGTGATGTGCAACATTCACCCAAACCTCAAGTACAGTGTTTTGACAAAATGCTCTTAAAGGTTCACTCTCATAAACTTTTATATTTACTTCGCTAGAAGACTCAATCAGCTGTGATTTGCACTTATGTTTTATAATCACAACCGTGTACTACAATTACAGTTTGTAACTGTATGGTGTATAACAATTGCCTACGAATTATTATATTTGTGTTGGATGTTGGATAAAGATCTTTACACAACAATCATCAAGTATCAATTGGGCGACGAGTGCTGCTACAGTTGCAAGAAATCTTAGTTCAACTGTCAGGTTCTTTAATTGTGATATTGAAGCTAAAGGTAATGGTATATTGTGGTTTTATGTCACTTTCAACAATTGATGATCATGGTTGTGGTGCTTCGGCCGCTCCCCTTAAGTTCCATCACCCACTCTGCGTGATAATCAACGTCAGGCGGGACCAGAGAGGATTTCACTACTTTGGATCGAACCCACAACCTGTGTGCAAATGCTCGCAGTTTACCAGAACCTTACAGAAAGCAGCTGATATTGACAATAAGCTGCAGCAGTTAGATAGGTAATAGCATAATATACTCATAGCCCGAGAATGGTAACTCGTCACTTATGTTATTTTCACCCGCATCTGTTGTCGATATAAAACGAAAGCCTGTGCATGTGAAGACCAGCAAGCCGAAGGTTAAATTATTCTAGTATACGGATTGAAGTAATGCTTTAACACAGACAGAACAATGCTGTGGCGTCCCTCTTTGCCTTCTTTGACTAAGTGACATTTCTTCTGTATTGAAGTGAAATCAAATTAAGTCAACTACTCCCCGCGGGATTGGTGTAGGAAGAGCCGAATGAATATGATTTCGTCTATCTACCCACGGCCTTCACTTTCATAGCAAATACTTTCGAGTAATACAATTTCATTACTTTACTTGCATCACAGAATGATGAAGTGCTGTAGTGTATTGACTCACATTATCTGAACCAGTAAAATATCATTATTTCCAAATATTACAGATAAGAAGGTAATCACTTGTAACTACAATAATTATTTGTTGCGGCATTTCTCCACGTTTGATGTCTAATTTAAATAGTTCACAAATTGTTGATAGCCGGCTCTGATGAGTTCAATCCCTAGCTGTAAAAAAATCACCATAACGAGATACACCCAGCCTGGCTGATCAATAGGTTCGTCGTGGACTTTTGTACATCCCGGTCTCGGCAACGTTTCTGTGCCAAATTGGCGCGTGCACTTAAGCGGAGCTATGACAACCATCATCATCAATCACCGTCGCAATATCACATTATTGTTGAAAGTGATGAAAAACACCACGATATGATCGTTACCTGATATGTTGATATTGATTTTGCAGATGAAGAGATGGCCCGAACCGTGCAACCGCGTGTTTTCAATATCCGATATGTGGTGTAGATATTTGCTTATTTAAACATGCTCCGCATAAATTAGTTTTTTGCGATCCTGGATAATGCAGTATGTTACATCTTAAACCATTAAGATCGTGATAAACTGATCTGCGTTTGGTAGTCCATTACAATATATCCCAATTCTGTAGTTGGTCATGAATAAGCACATGCTTAATGTAAGAAAATTATGAAAGTTAAACGGAGTAAACTCAACCAACAAAATTAGTTTTGCAAATAAGCATGCGCGGTGTTTTAGTGGAAGACGAGGGCGGGTTTGCTTTGACACTATTGACATTATCATTAAACGTTCGTCTTCTTATTTTCTCTCACGCTAAAAAGGTCATTTTTTGAGTGTGACTAGTAGCGACTTGAACTAAATAAGGCATTTAATTTTCCCCAATTTGTACTTGACAATTTTTCACGCTATGTAAGTTCGTTCAAGGCCTCATCTGCTTAAATCCAAATGATATATTTAAACAGATCGTGCCTATAACAATAGCGGCAGTTATATGCAGGGCAATTATAATTACTGTTGTGTCAATTTCATTGCAAGTACAGAGCAAACTCTATAACATCTATCGCTCAGTGTTGGTTTCATGGGTTGTGATGAAATGAAATTATGTCTCATCATCCACATCACATTATAAGGACTGCGTACAGGAGAGTACAACGACATTAATGTAGATTAATAAACTCTGCGATAGCTGTCTATTGGCAAGTTCATTTGCGTGTTACATAATTTTATGTCTTCAGGTCATACTCCCCTATTAATTATTGTTGCAGCATGCTGCTCTTTAATCTACAATAAACTGTCTTGAATGTATGCTACGTGCAGAATTTTGGGATCGTTTTGGCGACAGCGCGTACTCTATACATGTCAAATTTTAGTAGGACTATGAATATTTTTCCAGCCTATTGCTTTATTGGCAATGTCGTCACATATTTTCTCGTGAGGATTTATATTATTAATAAGCCGAATAAGCCTTGTCAGAGGTGCAGTTACGGAAATGAAACATCGATTCATGATTGTGTGTATCACAGAGGTTATGATTTTGTTATTATATTCTTTGCCTTATACATTAAAAAGACATCATTCAGTTCAGCATTAGTTCAGTGTTCTCAATGGGCTCATTTTCTGCTCATGGAATTGTTATTGCTGTCGATCGACAAATATTAGCTAAGATCCCACGTTTTGTGACTATCCAGGATAAATTAAATTTTCGTCGTGCTGCTGTGTGTAACAAGCAGTTGGCGTGCTAAATAATTATGGCAATTACAACAACTAATTGTCACAAATAAATGCAATCTTGTTGAAAATATTATACGATGCTGTACAAAAGTAGATGATATCGCACCATGCAATATCTCCTCATCTACCAAATAATCACAAATAGCGTCTATTTATGCTATTCTTTATATTCTTGCAAATTTCTATCAGATTCGAGATGCTATCTGCAGCAGTAATAAACCGGCACTAGGCGGTAGCTATTTACCGGCTACTCAATTTAATTTATCAATGTACATTATCAGCTGGACGAGGTCTGATCACAAAATACTCTATTCACAGCTTATGTTCGATGATTGTTGAGCTTAAATAGGCAAATTGCTTGCTTGCGATATTACACTTGTCACAGTATTATATACTGCTATTCTGCTAATCAC
>CM067351.1:43534244-43595072 GCA_034190875.2 Urechis unicinctus | reverse complement strand
CTAAACTAGATGCCAATTCTGGATTCTGGCAGATTGCATTGGACAATGATTCAAGATTGCTAACAACTTTTGTCACACCCTTCGGGCGTTTCTGCTTCAATCGCCTGCCCTTTGGGATAAGCTCAGCACCGGCAATATTCAAGCGCACTATATCACTGGAAGGGCTCAAGGGAGTCGTATGCCACATGGATGATATTCTCATCCATGGTCGCAACCAACAGGAACATGATCAACGAGTAAGAATGGTTTTGACAAGGTTACAAACTGCTGGTATCACTCTCAATGATAAATGCGAGTTTTCGAAGAAAAGAATTACCTTCTTGGGGCACATCATGTCGGAGCATGGCATTGAAGCAGACCCAGCAAAAACCGAAGCAGTAAGAAACTTCCCAACACCCTCCAATGTTACAGAACTCCAGAGGTTTAACGGCTTGGTCAATCAGTTGGCAAAAATTTATACCAGACTTAGCATCTATCAATGAGCCTCTGAGACAACTGCTGCGGAAAGAGCAACAGTGGCTCTGGGATACACCACAAGAGATGACATTCGAGACAATCAAACAGAAATTGATATCTACAGAGGTCCTAGCACACTATGACACAAAGAGGCAAACTATAGTGGCTGCAGATGCTAGCCAGAATGGGCTTGGGGCAGTACTTCTTCAGGTGGATGATTCTGGGCGTCTACGTCCCATTTGTTATGCGTCCCGATCCCTAGTCCCACATGAACAGCGATATGCTGTTATCGAAAAGGAAGCCCTCGCTGCCAAATGGGCACGCGATAAATTTGCTGATTATGTGACTGGCACGCATTTCACGCTCGAAATAGATCACAGACCTTTGGTACCTCTGCTCTCTTCTACAGATCTCTGCAAACTACCACCAAGAGTTCTGCGATTTCGACTGCGTCTAATGTGGTTCACTCCAGATGTCAAGACACGGCGCTGAGATCAGCTGCGAGCACCACACATAATAGGGGAGATCATTCAAAATTAAATGAAGCAAAGACAAAAGCTGATTGTTACATGTCAACATGTGTAGACCGTGTCACTATTGGTACAGTCGTCCATCACCATAGCTCAGATTTACTAACTTAAGGAGCTGGTAGTTTGCGGCTACGTTCAAGGGCCCATTTATGGTAACAACAGTAGAGAAGCAGTCCGCAAAACTACGATCTTAGCACCGGTAATTTTGTCTCCGGCATGATTGCATTCAACCAGCAAAAAATCGTTAAGCGTAGCGTATGTTCCAGGGATTACAATGAGAACGTTATCACATTATGCGTATCATTACCGTCATTTTTCGTCACTATTACTATCATTATCATATCCGTACAATTTTGATCGATTGTTCTATTTTATTCCTAGTAAATAAACGAAGATTACTGTGCACCAAAATGTTATCTTGAAAAATATATTTGGTTTGTATCTAGTTGCAGAACAAATATGTTATATAGGTAGCCACGTTGGATATTACAAAATATATTACAAGTTTAGAGAGCCATGGTTAATGCTTATCATTTATTTGCATCTTATCAACCACTTTGTGCCAATTTTCATATAAGAAGTGTCGAAAACCGATATGTGATGAATGATTCGACATGTGCGCTGATGCTATTTTCTGATACATATTAGCAAAATAAATATATGTTGGTCATCAAACGGTGTATCATTTCAGTACATTTATTGATTGGACGGAGATTCTCTAGAGCTTGAGTACTCCAGAATATCTGGGGGCAAATATAAATAATCCACATCAGCAAGGTACCGTCTAAATACACAATTGCCATGTTAGGCCGTGTCTTTCTCTTTACATTTAAGACATGGTGAGGCGAGTTATGCTGCAATGTTTTCATTTAGCACTATAGCATATCTTCCTACTGTCCACGAGGAGGTGCGCATGCATGGCTTCGAGCATCAACATTATCTGAATAAAAGACATCACTTGTATTCCATTCTGTGTCAATGTACTGTACGCCACTGTCCAGTTCAACGTAAAAAAACATCTGGTAAATTTATATCAATGTATATTTCAATCGTAGCGATCTTCCGCAAGTTTCGCGTACATTTAAATCTACGTGATGGTGCAGAAATAGCACCTACCCCTAACCGGGTGCTCGTTACGAACAAGGTCCATGGGCTTATAACAAGTTGTACAATTTCAATGGTCATTATTTTCAATGATGGTGTACAACAGCAGGTATAATGCATATAAGGAGCAATATGAGCGGGACTACAATCACCGCCACAAAGTTGTAGCCCTCCCAGCACTTAATGTTGGCGACAAGGTTTACATACGTGATGAAGATCGTTAAGGTGAGATTGTAGAAAGACTCTCTAACCCAAGATCCTACAAGCTAGTTACAGACCATGGGACAAAATTTCGCAGGAACCGTGACCTCCTGATTGCCACAGGAACTGATGTTGCAGAAGATAACCGAATCTCCTCACCAAAGCCTCAACAACTTGAATCACCCAAACCATCTTTGCCTGTAACTCCATCTTCACTTCTTCCAGAAAGCTCCTCATCTGCATCTGACAAAACTTTATTATCAACTCCTGATGTCCAATCCAAAACCTCCAGTCCAATCGCTGTGAGACGGGATTCTGACCCAAGTAGTTCCGGTCGTATTTCTAGCCGTGGACGTGTGATTAAAGATCGGGTCATCCCGAGTATGTAATAATGTCAGTGACTATGTTACTTACCAGTTCGGTGAAGCTCAGTTGACTTTCTTCCTTACATGCAAGATACTGTCTTAACTGTTTATGTTAATTATTGTTAATCCCTGCTGTTCAATGTGTTGTTTGCTATAACGTGAGGGCATAATAAAAGATAGCTCACGCTACCAGCGTCTGATTACAACAGATATGAAGCTAACCCGATCAGGTCGTATACCAAGTGATGGACACTTGTATACTGACATATCCGGTCCCAACTTAAGTTAATGAAGTCAGGTCGTTTCTAGGATTAGTCAATGTCTTCAAAAAATGCATTTCAAATGCAGCCTTAGCAATAAAACCGCTCAATGATCATACAACGTACGGGGTGAAGTTTGATTGATGAGCAGAGGTAAGCCTTGATATTTTAACCTCATAATCGCTGCTGTCTAGCCAAGACTTTTCTCGACCATTCTTTCTCTACACTGACAAAAGCTCCACCGCCATACGCAAAATGAAGAACTGAAAGAATTTACAGCAAACTAACGATTCTATCCAGTACCTTGTGTCATGATAGACAAAATACATAAGATCAGTTTCTTTGCTCTGTACTATTTGCAGTAAATTCAACAGGGATCTCTACCGTTAATCTGTCCCTGTTTGAACTTATGTTCGGAATGACACCGATATTACCACAAGACACGGCGCTGAGATCAGCTGCGAGCACCACACATAATAGGGGAGATCATTCAAAATTAAATGAAGCAAAGACAAAAGCTGATTGTTACATGTCAGCATGTGTAGACCGTGTCACTATTGGTACAGTCGTCCATCACCATAGCTCAGATTTACTAACTTAAGGAGCTGGTAGTTTGCGGCTACGTTCAAGGGCCCATTTATGGTAACAACAGTAGAGAAGCAGTCCGCAAAACTACGATCTTAGCACCGGTAATTTTGTCTCCGGCATGATTGCATTCAACCAGCAAAAAATCGTTAAGCGTAGCGTATGTTCCAGGGATTACAATGAGAACGTTATCACATTATGCGTATCATTACCGTCATTTTTCGTCACTATTACTATCATTATCATATCCGTACAATTTTGATCGATTGTTCTATTTTATTCCTAGTAAATAAACGAAGATTACTGTGCACCAAAATGTTATCTTGAAAAATATATTTGGTTTGTATCTAGTTGCAGAACAAATATGTTATATAGGTAGCCACGTTGGATATTACAAAATATATTACAAGTTTAGAGAGCCATGGTTAATGCTTATCATTTATTTGCATCTTATCAACCACTTTGTGCCAATTTTTTCATATAAGAAGTGTCGAAAACCGATATGTGATGAATGATTCGACATGTGCGCTGATGCTATTTTCTGATACATATTAGCAAAAATAAATATATGTTGGTCATCAAACGGTGTATCATTTCAGTACATTTATTGATTGGACGGAGATTCTCTAGAGCTTGAGTACTCCAGAATATCTGGGGGCAAATATAAATAATCCACATCAGCAAGGTACCGTCTAAATACACAATTGCCATGTTAGGCCGTGTCTTTCTCTTTACATTTAAGACATGGTGAGGCGAGTTATGCTGCAATGTTTTCATTTAGCACTATAGCATATCTTCCTACTGTCCACGAGGAGGTGCGCATGCATGGCTTCGAGCATCAACATTATCTGAATAAAAGACATCACTTGTATTCCATTCTGTGTCAATGTACTGTACGCCACTGTCCAGTTCAACGTAAAAAACATCTGGTAAATTTATATCAATGTATATTTCAATCGTAGCGATCTTCCGCAAGTTTCGCGTACATTTAAATCTACGTGATGGTGCAGAAATAGCACCTACCCCTAACCGGGTGCTCGTTACGAACAAGGTCCATGGGCTTATAACAAGTTGTACAATTTCAATGGTCATTATTTTCAATGATGGTGTACAACAGCAGGTATAATGCATATAAGGAGCAATATGAGCGGGACTACAATCACCGCCACAAAGTTGTAGCCCTCCCAGCACTTAATGTTGGCGACAAGGTTTACATACGTGATGAAGATCGTTAAGGTGAGATTGTAGAAAGACTCTCTAACCCAAGATCCTACAAGCTAGTTACAGACCATGGGACAAAATTTCGCAGGAACCGTGACCTCCTGATTGCCACAGGAACTGATGTTGCAGAAGATAACCGAATCTCCTCACCAAAGCCTCAACAACTTGAATCACCCAAACCATCTTTGCCTGTAACTCCATCTTCACTTCTTCCAGAAAGCTCCTCATCTGCATCTGACAAACTTTATTATCAACTCCTGATGTCCAATCCAAAACCTCCAGTCCAATCGCTGTGAGACGGGATTCTGACCCAAGTAGTTCCGGTCGTATTTCTAGCCGTGGACGTGTGATTAAAGATCGGGTCATCCCGAGTATGTAATAATGTCAGTGACTATGTTACTTACCAGTTCGGTGAAGCTCAGTTGACTTTCTTCCTTACATGCAAGATACTGTCTTAACTGTTTATGTTAATTATTGTTAATCCCTGCTGTTCAATGTGTTGTTTGCTATAACGTGAGGGCATAATAAAAGATAGCTCACGCTACCAGCGTCTGATTACAACAGATATGAAGCTAACCCGATCAGGTCGTATACCAAGTGATGGACACTTGTATACTGACATATCCGGTCCCAACTTAAGTTAATGAAGTCAGGTCGTTTCTAGGATTAGTCAATGTCTTCAAAAAATGCATTTCAAATGCAGCCTTAGCAATAAAACCGCTCAATGATCATACAACGTACGGGGTGAAGTTTGATTGATGAGCAGAGGTAAGCCTTGATATTTTAACCTCATAATCGCTGCTGTCTAGCCAAGACTTTTCTCGACCATTCTTTCTCTACACTGACAAAAGCTCCACCGCCATACGCAAAATGAAGAACTGAAAGAATTTACAGCAAACTAACGATTCTATCCAGTACCTTGTGTCATGATAGACAAAATACATAAGATCAGTTTCTTTGCTCTGTACTATTTGCAGTAAATTCAACAGGGATCTCTACCGTTAATCTGTCCCTGTTTGAACTTATGTTCGGAATGACACCGATATTACCACAAGACACGGCGCTGAGATCAGCTGCGAGCACCACACATAATAGGGGAGATCATTCAAAATTAAATGAAGCAAAGACAAAAGCTGATTGTTACATGTCAGCATGTGTAGACCGTGTCACTATTGGTACAGTCGTCCATCACCATAGCTCAGATTTACTAACTTAAGGAGCTGGTAGTTTGCGGCTACGTTCAAGGGCCCATTTATGGTAACAACAGTAGAGAAGCAGTCCGCAAAACTACGATCTTAGCACCGGTAATTTTGTCTCCGGCATGATTGCATTCAACCAGCAAAAAATCGTTAAGCGTAGCGTATGTTCCAGGGATTACAATGAGAACGTTATCACATTATGCGTATCATTACCGTCATTTTTCGTCACTATTACTATCATTATCATATCCGTACAATTTTGATCGATTGTTCTATTTTATTCCTAGTAAATAAACGAAGATTACTGTGCACCAAAATGTTATCTTGAAAAAATATATTTGGTTTGTATCTAGTTGCAGAACAAATATGTTATATAGGTAGCCACGTTGGATATTACAAAATATATTACAAGTTTAGAGAGCCATGGTTAATGCTTATCATTTATTTGCATCTTATCAACCACTTTGTGCCAATTTTCATATAAGAAGTGTCGAAAACCGATATGTGATGAATGATTCGACATGTGCGCTGATGCTATTTTCTGATACATATTAGCAAAATAAATATATGTTGGTCATCAAACGGTGTATCATTTCAGTACATTTATTGATTGGACGGAGATTCTCTAGAGCTTGAGTACTCCAGAATATCTGGGGGCAAATATAAATAATCCACATCAGCAAGGTACCGTCTAAATACACAATTGCCATCTTAGGCCGTGTCTTTCTCTTTACATTTAAGACATGGTGAGGCGAGTTATGCTGCAATGTTTTCATTTAGCACTATAGCATATCTTCCTACTGTCCACGAGGAGGTGCGCATGCATGGCTTCGAGCATCAACATTATCTGAATAAAAGACATCACTTGTATTCCATTCTGTGTCAATGTACTGTACGCCACTGTCCAGTTCAACGTAAAAACATCTGGTAAATTTATATCAATGTATATTTCAATCGTAGCGATCTTCCGCAAGTTTCGCGTACATTTAAATCTACGTGATGGTGCAGAAATAGCACCTACCCCTAACCGGGTGCTCGTTACGAACAAGGTCCATGGGCTTATAACAAGTTGTACAATTTCAATGGTCATTATTTTCAATGATGGTGTACAACAGCAGGTATAATGCATATAAGGAGCAATATGAGCGGGACTACAATCACCGCCACAAAGTTGTAGCCCTCCCAGCACTTAATGTTGGCGACAAGGTTTACATACGTGATGAAGATCGTTAAGGTGAGATTGTAGAAAGACTCTCTAACCCAAGATCCTACAAGCTAGTTACAGACCATGGGACAAAATTTCGCAGGAACCGTGACCTCCTGATTGCCACAGGAACTGATGTTGCAGAAGATAACCGAATCTCCTCACCAAAGCCTCAACAACTTGAATCACCCAAACCATCTTTGCCTGTAACTCCATCTTCACTTCTTCCAGAAAGCTCCTCATCTGCATCTGACAAAACTTTATTATCAACTCCTGATGTCCAATCCAAAACCTCCAGTCCAATCGCTGTGAGACGGGATTCTGACCCAAGTAGTTCCGGTCGTATTTCTAGCCGTGGACGTGTGATTAAAGATCGGGTCATCCCGAGTATGTAATAATGTCAGTGACTATGTTACTTACCAGTTCGGTGAAGCTCAGTTGACTTTTTCCTTACATGCAAGATACTGTCTTAACTGTTTATGTTAATTATTGTTAATCCCTGCTGTTCAATGTGTTGTTTGCTATAACGTGAGGGCATAATAAAAGATAGCTCACGCTACCAGCGTCTGATTACAACAGATATGAAGCTAACCCGATCAGGTCGTATACCAAGTGATGGACACTTGTATACTGACATATCCGGTCCCAACTTAAGTTAATGAAGTCAGGTCGTTTCTAGGATTAGTCAATGTCTTCAAAAAATGCATTTCAAATGCAGCCTTAGCAATAAAACCGCTCAATGATCATACAACGTACGGGGTGAAGTTTGATTGATGAGCAGAGGTAAGCCTTGATATTTTAACCTCATAATCGCTGCTGTCTAGCCAAGACTTTTCTCGACCATTCTTTCTCTACACTGACAAAAGCTCCACCGCCATACGCAAAATGAAGAACTGAAAGAATTTACAGCAAACTAACCATTCTATCCAGTACCTTGTGTCATGATAGACAAAATACATAAGATCAGTTTCTTTGCTCTGTACTATTTGCAGTAAATTCAACAGGGATCTCTACCGTTAATCTGTCCCTGTTTGAACTTATGTTCGGAATGACACCGATATTACCACAAGACACGGCGCTGAGATCAGCTGCGAGCACCACACATAATAGGGGAGATCATTCAAAATTAAATGAAGCAAAGACAAAAGCTGATTGTTACATGTCAGCATGTGTAGACCGTGTCACTATTGGTACAGTCGTCCATCACCATAGCTCAGATTTACTAACTTAAGGAGCTGGTAGTTTGCGGCTACGTTCAAGGGCCCATTTATGGTAACAACAGTAGAGAAGCAGTCCGCAAAACTACGATCTTAGCACCGGTAATTTTGTCTCCGGCATGATTGCATTCAACCAGCAAAAAATCGTTAAGCGTAGCGTATGTTCCAGGGATTACAATGAGAACGTTATCACATTATGCGTATCATTACCGTCATTTTTCGTCACTATTACTATCATTATCATATCCGTACAATTTTGATCGATTGTTCTATTTTATTCCTAGTAAATAAACGAAGATTACTGTGCACCAAAATGTTATCTTGAAAAATATATTTGGTTTGTATCTAGTTGCAGAACAAATATGTTATATAGGTAGCCACGTTGGATATTACAAAATATATTACAAGTTTAGAGAGCCATGGTTAATGCTTATCATTTATTTGCATCTTATCAACCACTTTGTGCCAATTTTCATATAAGAAGTGTCGAAAACCGATATGTGATGAATGATTCGACATGTGCGCTGATGCTATTTTCTGATACATATTAGCAAAATAAATATATGTTGGTCATCAAACGGTGTATCATTTCAGTACATTTATTGATTGGACGGAGATTCTCTAGAGCTTGAGTACTCCAGAATATCTGGGGGCAAATATAAATAATCCACATCAGCAAGGTACCGTCTAAATACACAATTGCCATGTTAGGCCGTGTCTTTCTCTTTACATTTAAGACATGGTGAGGCGAGTTATGCTGCAATGTTTTCATTTAGCACTATAGCATATCTTCCTACTGTCCACGAGGAGGTGCGCATGCATGGCTTCGAGCATCAACATTATCTGAATAAAAGACATCACTTGTATTCCATTCTGTGTCAATGTACTGTACGCCACTGTCCAGTTCAACGTAAAAAACATCTGGTAAATTTATATCAATGTATATTTCAATCGTAGCGATCTTCCGCAAGTTTCGCGTACATTTAAATCTACGTGATGGTGCAGAAATAGCACCTACCCCTAACCGGGTGCTCGTTACGAACAAGGTCCATGGGCTTATAACAAGTTGTACAATTTCAATGGTCATTATTTTCAATGATGGTGTACAACAGCAGGTATAATGCATATAAGGAGCAATATGAGCGGGACTACAATCACAGCCACAAAGTTGTAGCCCTCCCAGCACTTAATGTTGGCGACAAGGTTTACATACGTGATGAAGATCGTTAAGGTGAGATTGTAGAAAGACTCTCTAACCCAAGATCCTACAAGCTAGTTACAGACCATGGGACAAAATTTCGCAGGAACCGTGACCTCCTGATTGCCACAGGAACTGATGTTGCAGAAGATAACCGAATCTCCTCACCAAAGCCTCAACAACTTGAATCACCCAAACCATCTTTGCCTGTAACTCCATCTTCACTTCTTCCAGAAAGCTCCTCATCTGCATCTGACAAAACTTTATTATCAACTCCTGATGTCCAATCCAAAACCTCCAGTCCAATCGCTGTGAGACGGGATTCTGACCCAAGTAGTTCCGGTCGTATTTCTAGCCGTGGACGTGTGATTAAAGATCGGGTCATCCCGAGTATGTAATAATGTCAGTGACTATGTTACTTACCAGTTCGGTGAAGCTCAGTTGACTTTCTTCCTTACATGCAAGATACTGTCTTAACTGTTTATGTTAATTATTGTTAATCCCTGCTGTTCAATGTGTTGTTTGCTATAACGTGAGGGCATAATAAAAGATAGCTCACGCTACCAGCGTCTGATTACAACAGATATGAAGCTAACCCGATCAGGTCGTATACCAAGTGATGGACACTTGTATACTGACATATCCGGTCCCAACTTAAGTTAATGAAGTCAGGTCGTTTCTAGGATTAGTCAATGTCTTCAAAAAATGCATTTCAAATGCAGCCTTAGCAATAAAACCGCTCAATGATCATACAACGTACGGGGTGAAGTTTGATTGATGAGCAGAGGTAAGCCTTGATATTTTAACCTCATAATCGCTGCTGTCTAGCCAAGACTTTTCTCGACCATTCTTTCTCTACACTGACAAAAGCTCCACCGCCATACGCAAAATGAAGAACTGAAAGAATTTACAGCAAACTAACCATTCTATCCAGTACCTTGTGTCATGATAGACAAAATACATAAGATCAGTTTTCTTTGCTCTGTACTATTTGCAGTAAATTCAACAGGGATCTCTACCGTTAATCTGTCCCTGTTTGAACTTATGTTCGGAATGACACCGATATTACCACAAGACACGGCGCTGAGATCAGCTGCGAGCACCACACATAATAGGGGAGATCATTCAAAATTAAATGAAGCAAAGACAAAAGCTGATTGTTACATGTCAGCATGTGTAGACCGTGTCACTATTGGTACAGTCGTCCATCACCATAGCTCAGATTTACTAACTTAAGGAGCTGGTAGTTTGCGGCTACGTTCAAGGGCCCATTTATGGTAACAACAGTAGAGAAGCAGTCCGCAAAACTACGATCTTAGCACCGGTAATTTTGTCTCCGGCATGATTGCATTCAACCAGCAAAAAATCGTTAAGCGTAGCGTATGTTCCAGGGATTACAATGAGAACGTTATCACATTATGCGTATCATTACCGTCATTTTTCGTCACTATTACTATCATTATCATATCCGTACAATTTTGATCGATTGTTCTATTTTATTCCTAGTAAATAAACGAAGATTACTGTGCACCAAAATGTTATCTTGAAAAATATATTTGGTTTGTATCTAGTTGCAGAACAAATATGTTATATAGGTAGCCACGTTGGATATTACAAAATATATTACAAGTTTAGAGAGCCATGGTTAATGCTTATCATTTATTTGCATCTTATCAACCACTTTGTGCCAATTTTCATATAAGAAGTGTCGAAAACCGATATGTGATGAATGATTCGACATGTGCGCTGATGCTATTTTCTGATACATATTAGCAAAATAAATATATGTTGGTCATCAAACGGTGTATCATTTCAGTACATTTATTGATTGGACGGAGATTCTCTAGAGCTTGAGTACTCCAGAATATCTGGGGGCAAATATAAATAATCCACATCAGCAAGGTACCGTCTAAATACACAATTGCCATGTTAGGCCGTGTCTTTCTCTTTACATTTAAGACATGGTGAGGCGAGTTATGCTGCAATGTTTTCATTTAGCACTATAGCATATCTTCCTACTGTCCACGAGGAGGTGCGCATGCATGGCTTCGAGCATCAACATTATCTGAATAAAAGACATCACTTGTATTCCATTCTGTGTCAATGTACTGTACGCCACTGTCCAGTTCAACGTAAAAACATCTGGTAAATTTATATCAATGTATATTTCAATCGTAGCGATCTTCCGCAAGTTCGCGTACATTTAAATCTACGTGATGGTGCAGAAATAGCACCTACCCCTAACCGGGTGCTCGTTACGAACAAGGTCCATGGGCTTATAACAAGTTGTACAATTTCAATGGTCATTATTTTCAATGATGGTGTACAACAGCAGGTATAATGCATATAAGGAGCAATATGAGCGGGACTACAATCACCGCCACAAAGTTGTAGCCCTCCCAGCACTTAATGTTGGCGACAAGGTTTACATACGTGATGAAGATCGTTAAGGTGAGATTGTAGAAAGACTCTCTAACCCAAGATCCTACAAGCTAGTTACAGACCATGGGACAAAATTTCGCAGGAACCGTGACCTCCTGATTGCCACAGGAACTGATGTTGCAGAAGATAACCGAATCTCCTCACCAAAGCCTCAACAACTTGAATCACCCAAACCATCTTTGCCTGTAACTCCATCTTCACTTCTTCCAGAAAGCTCCTCATCTGCATCTGACAAAACTTTATTATCAACTCCTGATGTCCAATCCAAAACCTCCAGTCCAATCGCTGTGAGACGGGATTCTGACCCAAGTAGTTCCGGTCGTATTTCTAGCCGTGGACGTGTGATTAAAGATCGGGGTCATCCCGAGTATGTAATAATGTCAGTGACTATGTTACTTACCAGTTCGGTGAAGCTCAGTTGACTTTCTTCCTTACATGCAAGATACTGTCTTAACTGTTTATGTTAATTATTGTTAATCCCTGCTGTTCAATGTGTTGTTTGCTATAACGTGAGGGCATAATAAAAGATAGCTCACGCTACCAGCGTCTGATTACAACAGATATGAAGCTAACCCGATCAGGTCGTATACCAAGTGATGGACACTTGTATACTGACATATCCGGTCCCAACTTAAGTTAATGAAGTCAGGTCGTTTCTAGGATTAGTCAATGTCTTCAAAAAATGCATTTCAAATGCAGCCTTAGCAATAAAACCGCTCAATGATCATACAACGTACGGGGTGAAGTTTGATTGATGAGCAGAGGTAAGCCTTGATATATTTAACCTCATAATCGCTGCTGTCTAGCCAAGACTTTTCTCGACCATTCTTTCTCTACACTGACAAAAGCTCCACCGCCATACGCAAAATGAAGAACTGAAAGAATTTACAGCAAACTAACGATTCTATCCAGTACCTTGTGTCATGATAGACAAAATACATAAGATCAGTTTCTTTGCTCTGTACTATTTGCAGTAAATTCAACAGGGATCTCTACCGTTAATCTGTCCCTGTTTGAACTTATGTTCGGAATGACACCGATATTACCACAAGACACGGCGCTGAGATCAGCTGCGAGCACCACACATAATAGGGGAGATCATTCAAAATTAAATGAAGCAAAGACAAAAGCTGATTGTTACATGTCAGCATGTGTAGACCGTGTCACTATTGGTACAGTCGTCCATCACCATAGCTCAGATTTACTAACTTAAGGAGCTGGTAGTTTGCGGCTACGTTCAAGGGCCCATTTATGGTAACAACAGTAGAGAAGCAGTCCGCAAAACTACGATCTTAGCACCGGTAATTTTGTCTCCGGCATGATTGCATTCAACCAGCAAAAAATCGTTAAGCGTAGCGTATGTTCCAGGGATTACAATGAGAACGTTATCACATTATGCGTATCATTACCGTCATTTTTCGTCACTATTACTATCATTATCATATCCGTACAATTTTGATCGATTGTTCTATTTTATTCCTAGTAAATAAACGAAGATTACTGTGCACCAAAATGTTATCTTGAAAAATATATTTGGTTTGTATCTAGTTGCAGAACAAATATGTTATATAGGTAGCCACGTTGGATATTACAAAATATATTACAAGTTTAGAGAGCCATGGTTAATGCTTATCATTTATTTGCATCTTATCAACCACTTTGTGCCAATTTTCATATAAGAAGTGTCGAAAACCGATATGTGATGAATGATTCGACATGTGCGCTGATGCTATTTTCTGATACATATTAGCAAAATAAATATATGTTGGTCATCAAACGGTGTATCATTTCAGTACATTTATTGATTGGACGGAGATTCTCTAGAGCTTGAGTACTCCAGAATATCTGGGGGCAAATATAAATAATCCACATCAGCAAGGTACCGTCTAAATACACAATTGCCATGTTAGGCCGTGTCTTTCTCTTTACATTTAAGACATGGTGAGGCGAGTTATGCTGCAATGTTTTCATTTAGCACTATTGCATATCTTCCTACTGTCCACGAGGAGGTGCGCATGCATGGCTTCGAGCATCAACATTATCTGAATAAAAGACATCACTTGTATTCCATTCTGTGTCAATGTACTGTACGCCACTGTCCAGTTCAACGTAAAAACATCTGGTAAATTTATATCAATGTATATTTCAATCGTAGCGATCTTCCGCAAGTTTCGCGTACATTTAAATCTACGTGATGGTGCAGAAATAGCACCTACCCCTAACCGGGTGCTCGTTACGAACAAGGTCCATGGGCTTATAACAAGTTGTACAATTTCAATGGTCATTATTTTCAATGATGGTGTACAACAGCAGGTATAATGCATATAAGGAGCAATATGAGCGGGACTACAATCACCGCCACAAAGTTGTAGCCCTCCCAGCACTTAATGTTGGCGACAAGGTTTACATACGTGATGAAGATCGTTAAGGTGAGATTGTAGAAAGACTCTCTAACCCAAGATCCTACAAGCTAGTTACAGACCATGGGACAAAATTTCGCAGGAACCGTGACCTCCTGATTGCCACAGGAACTGATGTTGCAGAAGATAACCGAATCTCCTCACCAAAGCCTCAACAACTTGAATCACCCAAACCATCTTTGCCTGTAACTCCATCTTCACTTCTTCCAGAAAGCTCCTCATCTGCATCTGACAAAACTTTATTATCAACTCCTGATGTCCAATCCAAACCTCCAGTCCAATCGCTGTGAGACGGGATTCTGACCCAAGTAGTTCCGGTCGTATTTCTAGCCGTGGACGTGTGATTAAAGATCGGGTCATCCCGAGTATGTAATAATGTCAGTGACTATGTTACTTACCAGTTCGGTGAAGCTCAGTTGACTTTCTTCCTTACATGCAAGATACTGTCTTAACTGTTTATGTTAATTATTGTTAATCCCTGCTGTTCAATGTGTTGTTTGCTATAACGTGAGGGCATAATAAAAGATAGCTCACGCTACCAGCGTCTGATTACAACAGATATGAAGCTAACCCGATCAGGTCGTATACCAAGTGATGGACACTTGTATACTGACATATCCGGTCCCAACTTAAGTTAATGAAGTCAGGTCGTTTCTAGGATTAGTCAATGTCTTCAAAAAATGCATTTCAAATGCAGCCTTAGCAATAAAACCGCTCAATGATCATACAACGTACGGGGTGAAGTTTGATTGATGAGCAGAGGTAAGCCTTGATATTTTAACCTCATAATCGCTGCTGTCTAGCCAAGACTTTTCTCGACCATTCTTTCTCTACACTGACAAAAGCTCCACCGCCATACGCAAAATGAAGAACTGAAAGAATTTACAGCAAACTAACCATTCTATCCAGTACCTTGTGTCATGATAGACAAAATACATAAGATCAGTTTCTTTGCTCTGTACTATTTGCAGTAAATTCAACAGGGATCTCTACCGTTAATCTGTCCCTGTTTGAACTTATGTTCGGAATGACACCGATATTACCACAAGACACGGCGCTGAGATCAGCTGCGAGCACCACACATAATAGGGGAGATCATTCAAAATTAAATGAAGCAAAGACAAAAGCTGATTGTTACATGTCAGCATGTGTAGACCGTGTCACTATTGGTACAGTCGTCCATCACCATAGCTCAGATTTACTAACTTAAGGAGCTGGTAGTTTGCGGCTACGTTCAAGGGCCCATTTATGGTAACAACAGTAGAGAAGCAGTCCGCAAAACTACGATCTTAGCACCGGTAATTTTGTCTCCGGCATGATTGCATTCAACCAGCAAAAAATCGTTAAGCGTAGCGTATGTTCCAGGGATTACAATGAGAACGTTATCACATTATGCGTATCATTACCGTCATTTTTCGTCACTATTACTATCATTATCATATCCGTACAATTTTGATCGATTGTTCTATTTTATTTCTAGTAAATAAACGAAGATTACTGTGCACCAAAATGTTATCTTGAAAAATATATTTGGTTTGTATCTAGTTGCAGAACAAATATGTTATATAGGTAGCCACGTTGGATATTACAAAATATATTACAAGTTTAGAGAGCCATGGTTAATGCTTACCATTTATTTGCATCTTATCAACCACTTTGTGCCAATTTTCATATAAGAAGTGTCGAAAACCGATATGTGATGAATGATTCGACATGTGCGCTGATGCTATTTTCTGATACATATTAGCAAAATAAATATATGTTGGTCATCAAACGGTGTATCATTTCAGTACATTTATTGATTGGACGGAGATTCTCTAGAGCTTGAGTACTCCAGAATATCTGGGGGGCAAATATAAATAATCCACATCAGCAAGGTACCGTCTAAATACACAATTGCCATGTTAGGCCGTGTCTTTCTCTTTACATTTAAGACATGGTGAGGCGAGTTATGCTGCAATGTTTTCATTTAGCACTATAGCATATCTTCCTACTGTCCACGAGGAGGTGCGCATGCATGGCTTCGAGCATCAACATTATCTGAATAAAAGACATCACTTGTATTCCATTCTGTGTCAATGTACTGTACGCCACTGTCCAGTTCAACGTAAAAACATCTGGTAAATTTATATCAATGTATATTTCAATCGTAGCGATCTTCCGCAAGTTTCGCGTACATTTAAATCTACGTGATGGTGCAGAAATAGCACCTACCCCTAACCGGGTGCTCGTTACGAACAAGGTCCATGGGCTTATAACAAGTTGTACAATTTCAATGGTCATTATTTTCAATGATGGTGTACAACAGCAGGTATAATGCATATAAGGAGCAATATGAGCGGGACTACAATCACCGCCACAAAGTTGTAGCCCTCCCAGCACTTAATGTTGGCGACAAGGTTTACATACGTGATGAAGATCGTTAAGGTGAGATTGTAGAAAGACTCTCTAACCCAAGATCCTACAAGCTAGTTACAGACCATGGGACAAAATTTCGCAGGAACCGTGACCTCCTGATTGCCACAGGAACTGATGTTGCAGAAGATAACCGAATCTCCTCACCAAAGCCTCAACAACTTGAATCACCCAAACCATCTTTGCCTGTAACTCCATCTTCACTTCTTCCAGAAAGCTCCTCATCTGCATCTGACAAAACTTTATTATCAACTCCTGATGTCCAATCCAAAACCTCCAGTCCAATCGCTGTGAGACGGGATTCTGACCCAAGTAGTTCCGGTCGTATTTCTAGCCGTGGACGTGTGATTAAAGATCGGGTCATCCCGAGTATGTAATAATGTCAGTGACTATGTTACTTACCAGTTCGGTGAAGCTCAGTTGACTTTCTTCCTTACATGCAAGATACTGTCTTAACTGTTTATGTTAATTATTGTTAATCCCTGCTGTTCAATGTGTTGTTTGCTATAACGTGAGGGCATAATAAAAGATAGCTCACGCTACCAGCGTCTGATTACAACAGATATGAAGCTAACCCGATCAGGTCGTATACCAAGTGATGGACACTTGTATACTGACATATCCGGTCCCAACTTAAGTTAATGAAGTCAGGTCGTTTCTAGGATTAGTCAATGTCTTCAAAAAATGCATTTCAAATGCAGCCTTAGCAATAAAACCGCTCAATGATCATACAACGTACGGGGTGAAGTTTGATTGATGAGCAGAGGTAAGCCTTGATATTTTAACCTCATAATCGCTGCTGTCTAGCCAAGACTTTTCTCGACCATTCTTTCTCTACACTGACAAAAGCTCCACCGCCATACGCAAAATGAAGAACTGAAAGAATTTACAGCAAACTAACCATTCTATCCAGTACCTTGTGTCATGATAGACAAAATACATAAGATCAGTTTCTTTGCTCTGTACTATTTGCAGTAAATTCAACAGGGATCTCTACCGTTAATCTGTCCCTGTTTGAACTTATGTTCGGAATGACACCGATATTACCACAAGACACGGCGCTGAGATCAGCTGCGAGCACCACACATAATAGGGGAGATCATTCAAAATTAAATGAAGCAAAGACAAAAGCTGATTGTTACATGTCAGCATGTGTAGACCGTGTCACTATTGGTACAGTCGTCCATCACCATAGCTCAGATTTACTAACTTAAGGAGCTGGTAGTTTGCGGCTACGTTCAAGGGCCCATTTATGGTAACAACAGTAGAGAAGCAGTCCGCAAAACTACGATCTTAGCACCGGTAATTTTGTCTCCGGCATGATTGCATTCAACCAGCAAAAAATCGTTAAGCGTAGCGTATGTTCCAGGGATTACAATGAGAACGTTATCACATTATGCGTATCATTACCGTCATTTTTTTCGTCACTATTACTATCATTATCATATCCGTACAATTTTGATCGATTGTTCTATTTTATTCCTAGTAAATAAACGAAGATTACTGTGCACCAAAATGTTATCTTGAAAAATATATTTGGTTTGTATCTAGTTGCAGAACAAATATGTTATATAGGTAGCCACGTTGGATATTACAAAATATATTACAAGTTTAGAGAGCCATGGTTAATGCTTATCATTTATTTGCATCTTATCAACCACTTTGTGCCAATTTTCATATAAGAAGTGTCGAAAACCGATATGTGATGAATGATTCGACATGTGCGCTGATGCTATTTTCTGATACATATTAGCAAAATAAATATATGTTGGTCATCAAACGGTGTATCATTTCAGTACATTTATTGATTGGACGGAGATTCTCTAGAGCTTGAGTACTCCAGAATATCTGGGGGCAATATAAATAATCCACATCAGCAAGGTACCGTCTAAATACACAATTGCCATGTTAGGCCGTGTCTTTCTCTTTACATTTAAGACATGGTGAGGCGAGTTATGCTGCAATGTTTTCATTTAGCACTATAGCATATCTTCCTACTGTCCACGAGGAGGTGCGCATGCATGGCTTCGAGCATCAACATTATCTGAATAAAAGACATCACTTGTATTCCATTCTGTGTCAATGTACTGTACGCCACTGTCCAGTTCAACGTAAAAACATCTGGTAAATTTATATCAATGTATATTTCAATCGTAGCGATCTTCCGCAAGTTTCGCGTACATTTAAATCTACGTGATGGTGCAGAAATAGCACCTACCCCTAACCGGGTGCTCGTTACGAACAAGGTCCATGGGCTTATAACAAGTTGTACAATTTCAATGGTCATTATTTTCAATGATGGTGTACAACAGCAGGTATAATGCATATAAGGAGCAATATGAGCGGGACTACAATCACCGCCACAAAGTTGTAGCCCTCCCAGCACTTAATGTTGGCGACAAGGTTTACATACGTGATGAAGATCGTTAAGGTGAGATTGTAGAAAGACTCTCTAACCCAAGATCCTACAAGCTAGTTACAGACCATGGGACAAAATTTCGCAGGAACCGTGACCTCCTGATTGCCACAGGAACTGATGTTGCAGAAGATAACCGAATCTCCTCACCAAAGCCTCAACAACTTGAATCACCCAAACCATCTTTGCCTGTAACTCCATCTTCACTTCTTCCAGAAAGCTCCTCATCTGCATCTGACAAAACTTTATTATCAACTCCTGATGTCCAATCCAAAACCTCCAGTCCAATCGCTGTGAGACGGGATTCTGACCCAAGTAGTTCCGGTCGTATTTCTAGCCGTGGACGTGTGATTAAAGATCGGGTCATCCCGAGTATGTAATAATGTCAGTGACTATGTTACTTACCAGTTCGGTGAAGCTCAGTTGACTTTCTTCCTTACATGCAAGATACTGTCTTAACTGTTTATGTTAATTATTGTTAATCCCTGCTGTTCAATGTGTTGTTTGCTATAACGTGAGGGCATAATAAAAGATAGCTCACGCTACCAGCGTCTGATTACAACAGATATGAAGCTAACCCGATCAGGTCGTATACCAAGTGATGGACACTTGTATACTGACATATCCGGTCCCAACTTAAGTTAATGAAGTCAGGTCGTTTCTAGGATTAGTCAATGTCTTCAAAAAATGCATTTCAAATGCAGCCTTAGCAATAAAACCGCTCAATGATCATACAACGTACGGGGTGAAGTTTGATTGATGAGCAGAGGTAAGCCTTGATATTTTAACCTCATAATCGCTGCTGTCTAGCCAAGACTTTTCTCGACCATTCTTTCTCTACACTGACAAAAGCTCCACCGCCATACGCAAAATGAAGAACTGAAAGAATTTACAGCAAACTAACGATTCTATCCAGTACCTTGTGTCATGATAGACAAAATACATAAGATCAGTTTCTTTGCTCTGTACTATTTGCAGTAAATTCAACAGGGATCTCTACCGTTAATCTGTCCCTGTTTGAACTTATGTTCGGAATGACACCGATATTACCACAAGACACGGCGCTGAGATCAGCTGCGAGCACCACACATAATAGGGGAGATCATTCAAAATTAAATGAAGCAAAGACAAAAGCTGATTGTTACATGTCAGCATGTGTAGACCGTGTCACTATTGGTACAGTCGTCCATCACCATAGCTCAGATTTACTAACTTAAGGAGCTGGTAGTTTGCGGCTACGTTCAAGGGCCCATTTATGGTAACAACAGTAGAGAAGCAGTCCGCAAAACTACGATCTTAGCACCGGTAATTTTGTCTCCGGCATGATTGCATTCAACCAGCAAAAAATCGTTAAGCGTAGCGTATGTTCCAGGGATTACAATGAGAACGTTATCACATTATGCGTATCATTTACCGTCATTTTTCGTCACTATTACTATCATTATCATATCCGTACAATTTTGATCGATTGTTCTATTTTATTCCTAGTAAATAAACGAAGATTACTGTGCACCAAAATGTTATCTTGAAAAATATATTGGTTTGTATCTAGTTGCAGAACAAATATGTTATATAGGTAGCCACGTTGGATATTACAAAATATATTACAAGTTTAGAGAGCCATGGTTAATGCTTATCATTTATTTGCATCTTATCAACCACTTTGTGCCAATTTTCATATAAGAAGTGTCGAAAACCGATATGTGATGAATGATTCGACATGTGCGCTGATGCTATTTTCTGATACATATTAGCAAAATAAATATATGTTGGTCATCAAACGGTGTATCATTTCAGTACATTTATTGATTGGACGGAGATTCTCTAGAGCTTGAGTACTCCAGAATATCTGGGGGCAAATATAAATAATCCACATCAGCAAGGTACCGTCTAAATACACAATTGCCATGTTAGGCCGTGTCTTTCTCTTTACATTTAAGACATGGTGAGGCGAGTTATGCTGCAATGTTTTCATTTAGCACTATTGCATATCTTCCTACTGTCCACGAGGAGGTGCGCATGCATGGCTTCGAGCATCAACATTATCTGAATAAAAGACATCACTTGTATTCCATTCTGTGTCAATGTACTGTACGCCACTGTCCAGTTCAACGTAAAAACATCTGGTAAATTTATATCAATGTATATTTCAATCGTAGCGATCTTCCGCAAGTTTCGCGTACATTTAAATCTACGTGATGGTGCAGAAATAGCACCTACCCCTAACCGGGTGCTCGTTACGAACAAGGTCCATGGGCTTATAACAAGTTGTACAATTTCAATGGTCATTATTTTCAATGATGGTGTACAACAGCAGGTATAATGCATATAAGGAGCAATATGAGCGGGACTACAATCACCGCCACAAAGTTGTAGCCCTCCCAGCACTTAATGTTGGCGACAAGGTTTACATACGTGATGAAGATCGTTAAGGTGAGATTGTAGAAAGACTCTCTAACCCAAGATCCTACAAGCTAGTTACAGACCATGGGACAAAATTTCGCAGGAACCGTGACCTCCTGATTGCCACAGGAACTGATGTTGCAGAAGATAACCGAATCTCCTCACCAAAGCCTCAACAACTTGAATCACCCAAACCATCTTTGCCTGTAACTCCATCTTCACTTCTTCCAGAAAGCTCCTCATCTGCATCTGACAAAACTTTATTATCAACTCCTGATGTCCAATCCAAAACCTCCAGTCCAATCGCTGTGAGACGGGATTCTGACCCAAGTAGTTCCGGTCGTATTTCTAGCCGTGGACGTGTGATTAAAGATCGGGTCATCCCGAGTATGTAATAATGTCAGTGACTATGTTACTTACCAGTTCGGTGAAGCTCAGTTGACTTTCTTCCTTACATGCAAGATACTGTCTTAACTGTTTATGTTAATTATTGTTAATCCCTGCTGTTCAATGTGTTGTTTGCTATAACGTGAGGGCATAATAAAAGATAGCTCACGCTACCAGCGTCTGATTACAACAGATATGAAGCTAACCCGATCAGGTCGTATACCAAGTGATGGACACTTGTATACTGACATATCCGGTCCCAACTTAAGTTAATGAAGTCAGGTCGTTTCTAGGATTAGTCAATGTCTTCAAAAAATGCATTTCAAATGCAGCCTTAGCAATAAAACCGCTCAATGATCATACAACGTACGGGGTGAAGTTTGATTGATGAGCAGAGGTAAGCCTTGATATTTTAACCTCATAATCGCTGCTGTCTAGCCAAGACTTTTCTCGACCATTCTTTCTCTACACTGACAAAAGCTCCACCGCCATACGCAAAATGAAGAACTGAAAGAATTTACAGCAAACTAACCATTCTATCCAGTACCTTGTGTCATGATAGACAAAATACATAAGATCAGTTTCTTTGCTCTGTACTATTTGCAGTAAATTCAACAGGGATCTCTACCGTTAATCTGTCCCTGTTTGAACTTATGTTCGGAATGACACCGATATTACCACAAGACACGGCGCTGAGATCAGCTGCGAGCACCACACATAATAGGGGAGATCATTCAAAATTAAATGAAGCAAAGACAAAAGCTGATTGTTACATGTCAGCATGTGTAGACCGTGTCACTATTGGTACAGTCGTCCATCACCATAGCTCAGATTTACTAACTTAAGGAGCTGGTAGTTTGCGGCTACGTTCAAGGGCCCATTTATGGTAACAACAGTAGAGAAGCAGTCCGCAAAACTACGATCTTAGCACCGGTAATTTTGTCTCCGGCATGATTGCATTCAACCAGCAAAAAATCGTTAAGCGTAGCGTATGTTCCAGGGATTACAATGAGAACGTTATCACATTATGCGTATCATTACCGTCATTTTTCGTCACTATTACTATCATTATCATATCCGTACAATTTTGATCGATTGTTCTATTTTATTCCTAGTAAATAAACGAAGATTACTGTGCACCAAAATGTTATCTTGAAAAATATATTTGGTTTGTATCTAGTTGCAGAACAAATATGTTATATAGGTAGCCACGTTGGATATTACAAAATATATTACAAGTTTAGAGAGCCATGGTTAATGCTTATCATTTATTTGCATCTTATCAACCACTTTGTGCCAATTTTCATATAAGAAGTGTCGAAAACCGATATGTGATGAATGATTCGACATGTGCGCTGATGCTATTTTCTGATACATATTAGCAAAATAAATATATGTTGGTCATCAAACGGTGTATCATTTCAGTACATTTATTGATTGGACGGAGATTCTCTAGAGCTTGAGTACTCCAGAATATCTGGGGGCAAATATAAATAATCCACATCAGCAAGGTACCGTCTAAATACACAATTGCCATGTTAGGCCGTGTCTTTCTCTTTACATTTAAGACATGGTGAGGCGAGTTATGCTGCAATGTTTTCATTTAGCACTATAGCATATCTTCCTACTGTCCACGAGGAGGTGCGCATGCATGGCTTCGAGCATCAACATTATCTGAATAAAAGACATCACTTGTATTCCATTCTGTGTCAATGTACTGTACGCCACTGTCCAGTTCAACGTAAAAACATCTGGTAAATTTATATCAATGTATATTTCAATCGTAGCGATCTTCCGCAAGTTTCGCGTACATTTAAATCTACGTGATGGTGCAGAAATAGCACCTACCCCTAACCGGGTGCTCGTTACGAACAAGGTCCATGGGCTTATAACAAGTTGTACAATTTCAATGGTCATTATTTTCAATGATGGTGTACAACAGCAGGTATAATGCATATAAGGAGCAATATGAGCGGGACTACAATCACCGCCACAAAGTTGTAGCCCTCCCAGCACTTAATGTTGGCGACAAGGTTTACATACGTGATGAAGATCGTTAAGGTGAGATTGTAGAAAGACTCTCTAACCCAAGATCCTACAAGCTAGTTACAGACCATGGGACAAAATTTCGCAGGAACCGTGACCTCCTGATTGCCACAGGAACTGATGTTGCAGAAGATAACCGAATCTCCTCACCAAAGCCTCAACAACTTGAATCACCCAAACCATCTTTGCCTGTAACTCCATCTTCACTTCTTCCAGAAAGCTCCTCATCTGCATCTGACAAAACTTTATTATCAACTCCTGATGTCCAATCCAAAACCTCCAGTCCAATCGCTGTGAGACGGGATTCTGACCCAAGTAGTTCCGGTCGTATTTCTAGCCGTGGACGTGTGATTAAAGATCGGGTCATCCCGAGTATGTAATAATGTCAGTGACTATGTTACTTACCAGTTCGGTGAAGCTCAGTTGACTTTCTTCCTTACATGCAAGATACTGTCTTAACTGTTTATGTTAATTATTGTTAATCCCTGCTGTTCAATGTGTTGTTTGCTATAACGTGAGGGCATAATAAAAGATAGCTCACGCTACCAGCGTCTGATTACAACAGATATGAAGCTAACCCGATCAGGTCGTATACCAAGTGATGGACACTTGTATACTGACATATCCGGTCCCAACTTAAGTTAATGAAGTCAGGTCGTTTCTAGGATTAGTCAATGTCTTCAAAAAATGCATTTCAAATGCAGCCTTAGCAATAAAACCGCTCAATGATCATACAACGTACGGGGTGAAGTTTGATTGATGAGCAGAGGTAAGCCTTGATATTTTAACCTCATAATCGCTGCTGTCTAGCCAAGACTTTTCTCGACCATTCTTTCTCTACACTGACAAAAGCTCCACCGCCATACGCAAAATGAAGAACTGAAAGAATTTACAGCAAACTAACCATTCTATCCAGTACCTTGTGTCATGATAGACAAAATACATAAGATCAGTTTCTTGCTCTGTGTACTGTACTATTTGCAGTAAATTCAACAGGGATCTCTACCGTTAATCTGTCCCTGTTTGAACTTATGTTCGGAATGACACCGATATTACCACAAGACACGGCGCTGAGATCAGCTGCGAGCACCACACATAATAGGGGAGATCATTCAAAATTAAATGAAGCAAAGACAAAAGCTGATTGTTACATGTCAGCATGTGTAGACCGTGTCACTATTGGTACAGTCGTCCATCACCATAGCTCAGATTTACTAACTTAAGGAGCTGGTAGTTTGCGGCTACGTTCAAGGGCCCATTTATGGTAACAACAGTAGAGAAGCAGTCCGCAAAACTACGATCTTAGCACCGGTAATTTTGTCTCCGGCATGATTGCATTCAACCAGCAAAAAAATCGTTAAGCGTAGCGTATGTTCCAGGGATTACAATGAGAACGTTATCACATTATGCGTATCATTACCGTCATTTTTCGTCACTATTACTATCATTATCATATCCGTACAATTTGATCGATTGTTCTATTTTATTCCTAGTAAATAAACGAAGATTACTGTGCACCAAAATGTTATCTTGAAAAATATATTTGGTTTGTATCTAGTTGCAGAACAAATATGTTATATAGGTAGCCACGTTGGATATTACAAAATATATTACAAGTTTAGAGAGCCATGGTTAATGCTTATCATTTATTTGCATCTTATCAACCACTTTGTGCCAATTTTCATATAAGAAGTGTCGAAAACCGATATGTGATGAATGATTCGACATGTGCGCTGATGCTATTTTCTGATACATATTAGCAAAATAAATATATGTTGGTCATCAAACGGTGTATCATTTCAGTACATTTATTGATTGGACGGAGATTCTCTAGAGCTTGAGTACTCCAGAATATCTGGGGGCAAATATAAATAATCCACATCAGCAAGGTACCGTCTAAATACACAATTGCCATGTTAGGCCGTGTCTTTCTCTTTACATTTAAGACATGGTGAGGCGAGTTATGCTGCAATGTTTTCATTTAGCACTATAGCATATCTTCCTACTGTCCACGAGGAGGTGCGCATGCATGGCTTCGAGCATCAACATTATCTGAATAAAAGACATCACTTGTATTCCATTCTGTGTCAATGTACTGTACGCCACTGTCCAGTTCAACGTAAAAACATCTGGTAAATTTATATCAATGTATATTTCAATCGTAGCGATCTTCCGCAAGTTTCGCGTACATTTAAATCTACGTGATGGTGCAGAAATAGCACCTACCCCTAACCGGGTGCTCGTTACGAACAAGGTCCATGGGCTTATAACAAGTTGTACAATTTCAATGGTCATTATTTTCAATGATGGTGTACAACAGCAGGTATAATGCATATAAGGAGCAATATGAGCGGGACTACAATCACCGCCACAAAGTTGTAGCCCTCCCAGCACTTAATGTTGGCGACAAGGTTTACATACGTGATGAAGATCGTTAAGGTGAGATTGTAGAAAGACTCTCTAACCCAAGATCCTACAAGCTAGTTACAGACCATGGGACAAAATTTCGCAGGAACCGTGACCTCCTGATTGCCACAGGAACTGATGTTGCAGAAGATAACCGAATCTCCTCACCAAAGCCTCAACAACTTGAATCACCCAAACCATCTTTGCCTGTAACTCCATCTTCACTTCTTCCAGAAAGCTCCTCATCTGCATCTGACAAAACTTTATTATCAACTCCTGATGTCCAATCCAAAACCTCCAGTCCAATCGCTGTGAGACGGGATTCTGACCCAAGTAGTTCCGGTCGTATTTCTAGCCGTGGACGTGTGATTAAAGATCGGGTCATCCCGAGTATGTAATAATGTCAGTGACTATGTTACTTACCAGTTCGGTGAAGCTCAGTTGACTTTCTTCCTTACATGCAAGATACTGTCTTAACTGTTTATGTTAATTATTGTTAATCCCTGCTGTTCAATGTGTTGTTTGCTATAACGTGAGGGCATAATAAAAGATAGCTCACGCTACCAGCGTCTGATTACAACAGATATGAAGCTAACCCGATCAGGTCGTATACCAAGTGATGGACACTTGTATACTGACATATCCGGTCCCAACTTAAGTTAATGAAGTCAGGTCGTTTCTAGGATTAGTCAATGTCTTCAAAAAATGCATTTCAAATGCAGCCTTAGCAATAAAACCGCTCAATGATCATACAACGTACGGGGTGAAGTTTGATTGATGAGCAGAGGTAAGCCTTGATATTTTAACCTCATAATCGCTGCTGTCTAGCCAAGACTTTTCTCGACCATTCTTTCTCTACACTGACAAAAGCTCCACCGCCATACGCAAAATGAAGAACTGAAAGAATTTACAGCAAACTAACCATTCTATCCAGTACCTTGTGTCATGATAGACAAAATACATAAGATCAGTTTCTTTGCTCTGTACTATTTGCAGTAAATTCAACAGGGATCTCTACCGTTAATCTGTCCCTGTTTGAACTTATGTTCGGAATGACACCGATATTACCACAAGACACGGCGCTGAGATCAGCTGCGAGCACCACACATAATAGGGGAGATCATTCAAAATTAAATGAAGCAAAGACAAAAGCTGATTGTTACATGTCAGCATGTGTAGACCGTGTCACTATTGGTACAGTCGTCCATCACCATAGCTCAGATTTACTAACTTAAGGAGCTGGTAGTTTGCGGCTACGTTCAAGGGCCCATTTATGGTAACAACAGTAGAGAAGCAGTCCGCAAAACTACGATCTTAGCACCGGTAATTTTGTCTCCGGCATGATTGCATTCAACCAGCAAAAAATCGTTAAGCGTAGCGTATGTTCCAGGGATTACAATGAGAACGTTATCACATTATGCGTATCATTACCGTCATTTTTCGTCACTATTACTATCATTATCATATCCGTACAATTTTGATCGATTGTTCTATTTTATTTCTAGTAAATAAACGAAGATTACTGTGCACCAAAATGTTATCTTGAAAAATATATTTGGTTTTGTATCTAGTTGCAGAACAAATATGTTATATAGGTAGCCACGTTGGATATTACAAAATATATTACAAGTTTAGAGAGCCATGGTTAATGCTTACCATTTATTTGCATCTTATCAACCACTTTGTGCCAATTTTCATATAAGAAGTGTCGAAAACCGATATGTGATGAATGATTCGACATGTGCGCTGATGCTATTTTCTGATACATATTAGCAAAATAAATATATGTTGGTCATCAAACGGTGTATCATTTCAGTACATTTATTGATTGGACGGAGATTCTCTAGAGCTTGAGTACTCCAGAATATCTGGGGGCAAATATAAATAATCCACATCAGCAAGGTACCGTCTAAATACACAATTGCCATGTTAGGCCGTGTCTTTCTCTTTACATTTAAGACATGGTGAGGCGAGTTATGCTGCAATGTTTTCATTTAGCACTATTGCATATCTTCCTACTGTCCACGAGGAGGTGCGCATGCATGGCTTCGAGCATCAACATTATCTGAATAAAAGACATCACTTGTATTCCATTCTGTGTCAATGTACTGTACGCCACTGTCCAGTTCAACGTAAAAACATCTGGTAAATTTATATCAATGTATATTTCAATCGTAGCGATCTTCCGCAAGTTTCGCGTACATTTAAATCTACGTGATGGTGCAGAAATAGCACCTACCCCTAACCGGGTGCTCGTTACGAACAAGGTCCATGGGCTTATAACAAGTTGTACAATTTCAATGGTCATTATTTTCAATGATGGTGTACAACAGCAGGTATAATGCATATAAGGAGCAATATGAGCGGGACTACAATCACCGCCACAAAGTTGTAGCCCTCCCAGCACTTAATGTTGGCGACAAGGTTTACATACGTGATGAAGATCGTTAAGGTGAGATTGTAGAAAGACTCTCTAACCCAAGATCCTACAAGCTAGTTACAGACCATGGGACAAAATTTCGCAGGAACCGTGACCTCCTGATTGCCACAGGAACTGATGTTGCAGAAGATAACCGAATCTCCTCACCAAAGCCTCAACAACTTGAATCACCCAAACCATCTTTGCCTGTAACTCCATCTTCACTTCTTCCAGAAAGCTCCTCATCTGCATCTGACAAAACTTTATTATCAACTCCTGATGTCCAATCCAAAACCTCCAGTCCAATCGCTGTGAGACGGGATTCTGACCCAAGTAGTTCCGGTCGTATTTCTAGCCGTGGACGTGTGATTAAAGATCGGGTCATCCCGAGTATGTAATAATGTCAGTGACTATGTTACTTACCAGTTCGGTGAAGCTCAGTTGACTTTCTTCCTTACATGCAAGATACTGTCTTAACTGTTTATGTTAATTATTGTTAATCCCTGCTGTTCAATGTGTTGTTTGCTATAACGTGAGGGCATAATAAAAGATAGCTCACGCTACCAGCGTCTGATTACAACAGATATGAAGCTAACCCGATCAGGTCGTATACCAAGTGATGGACACTTGTATACTGACATATCCGGTCCCAACTTAAGTTAATGAAGTCAGGTCGTTTCTAGGATTAGTCAATGTCTTCAAAAAATGCATTTCAAATGCAGCCTTAGCAATAAAACCGCTCAATGATCATACAACGTACGGGGTGAAGTTTGATTGATGAGCAGAGGTAAGCCTTGATATTTTAACCTCATAATCGCTGCTGTCTAGCCAAGACTTTTCTCGACCATTCTTTCTCTACACTGACAAAAGCTCCACCGCCATACGCAAAATGAAGAACTGAAAGAATTTACAGCAAACTAACCATTCTATCCAGTACCTTGTGTCATGATAGACAAAATACATAAGATCAGTTTCTTTGCTCTGTACTATTTGCAGTAAATTCAACAGGGATCTCTACCGTTAATCTGTCCCTGTTTGAACTTATGTTCGGAATGACACCGATATTACCACAAGACACGGCGCTGAGATCAGCTGCGAGCACCACACATAATAGGGGAGATCATTCAAAATTAAATGAAGCAAAGACAAAAGCTGATTGTTACATGTCAGCATGTGTAGACCGTGTCACTATTGGTACAGTCGTCCATCACCATAGCTCAGATTTACTAACTTAAGGAGCTGGTAGTTTGCGGCTACGTTCAAGGGCCCATTTATGGTAACAACAGTAGAGAAGCAGTCCGCAAAACTACGATCTTAGCACCGGTAATTTTTTGTCTCCGGCATGATTGCATTCAACCAGCAAAAAATCGTTAAGCGTAGCGTATGTTCCAGGGATTACAATGAGAACGTTATCACATTATGCGTATCATTACCGTCATTTTTCGTCACTATTACTATCATTATCATATCCGTACAATTTTGATCGATTGTTCTATTTTATTCCTAGTAAATAAACGAAGATTACTGTGCACCAAAATGTTATCTTGAAAAATATATTTGGTTTGTATCTAGTTGCAGAACAAATATGTTATATAGGTAGCCACGTTGGATATTACAAAATATATTACAAGTTTAGAGAGCCATGGTTAATGCTTATCATTTATTTGCATCTTATCAACCACTTTGTGCCAATTTTCATATAAGAAGTGTCGAAAACCGATATGTGATGAATGATTCGACATGTGCGCTGATGCTATTTTCTGATACATATTAGCAAAATAAATATATGTTGGTCATCAAACGGTGTATCATTTCAGTACATTTATTGATTGGACGGAGATTCTCTAGAGCTTGAGTACTCCAGAATATCTGGGGGCAAATATAAATAATCCACATCAGCAAGGTACCGTCTAAATACACAATTGCCATGTTAGGCCGTGTCTTTCTCTTTACATTTAAGACATGGTGAGGCGAGTTATGCTGCAATGTTTTCATTTAGCACTATAGCATATCTTCCTACTGTCCACGAGGAGGTGCGCATGCATGGCTTCGAGCATCAACATTATCTGAATAAAAGACATCACTTGTATTCCATTCTGTGTCAATGTACTGTACGCCACTGTCCAGTTCAACGTAAAAAACATCTGGTAAATTTATATCAATGTATATTTCAATCGTAGCGATCTTCCGCAAGTTTCGCGTACATTTAAATCTACGTGATGGTGCAGAAATAGCACCTACCCCTAACCGGGTGCTCGTTACGAACAAGGTCCATGGGCTTATAACAAGTTGTACAATTTCAATGGTCATTATTTTCAATGATGGTGTACAACAGCAGGTATAATGCATATAAGGAGCAATATGAGCGGGACTACAATCACCGCCACAAAGTTGTAGCCCTCCCAGCACTTAATGTTGGCGACAAGGTTTACATACGTGATGAAGATCGTTAAGGTGAGATTGTAGAAAGACTCTCTAACCCAAGATCCTACAAGCTAGTTACAGACCATGGGACAAAATTTCGCAGGAACCGTGACCTCCTGATTGCCACAGGAACTGATGTTGCAGAAGATAACCGAATCTCCTCACCAAAGCCTCAACAACTTGAATCACCCAAACCATCTTTGCCTGTAACTCCATCTTCACTTCTTCCAGAAAGCTCCTCATCTGCATCTGACAAAACTTTATTATCAACTCCTGATGTCCAATCCAAAACCTCCAGTCCAATCGCTGTGAGACGGGATTCTGACCCAAGTAGTTCCGGTCGTATTTCTAGCCGTGGACGTGTGATTAAAGATCGGGTCATCCCGAGTATGTAATAATGTCAGTGACTATGTTACTTACCAGTTCGGTGAAGCTCAGTTGACTTTCTTCCTTACATGCAAGATACTGTCTTAACTGTTTATGTTAATTATTGTTAATCCCTGCTGTTCAATGTGTTGTTTGCTATAACGTGAGGGCATAATAAAAGATAGCTCACGCTACCAGCGTCTGATTACAACAGATATGAAGCTAACCCGATCAGGTCGTATACCAAGTGATGGACACTTGTATACTGACATATCCGGTCCCAACTTAAGTTAATGAAGTCAGGTCGTTTCTAGGATTAGTCAATGTCTTCAAAAAATGCATTTCAAATGCAGCCTTAGCAATAAAACCGCTCAATGATCATACAACGTACGGGGTGAAGTTTGATTGATGAGCAGAGGTAAGCCTTGATATTTTAACCTCATAATCGCTGCTGTCTAGCCAAGACTTTTCTCGACCATTCTTTCTCTACACTGACAAAAGCTCCACCGCCATACGCAAAATGAAGAACTGAAAGAATTTACAGCAAACTAACCATTCTATCCAGTACCTTGTGTCATGATAGACAAAATACATAAGATCAGTTTCTTTGCTCTGTACTATTTGCAGTAAATTCAACAGGGATCTCTACCGTTAATCTGTCCCTGTTTGAACTTATGTTCGGAATGACACCGATATTACCACAAGACACGGCGCTGAGATCAGCTGCGAGCACCACACATAATAGGGGAGATCATTCAAAATTAAATGAAGCAAAGACAAAAGCTGATTGTTACATGTCAGCATGTGTAGACCGTGTCACTATTGGTACAGTCGTCCATCACCATAGCTCAGATTTACTAACTTAAGGAGCTGGTAGTTTGCGGCTACGTTCAAGGGCCCATTTATGGTAACAACAGTAGAGAAGCAGTCCGCAAAACTACGATCTTAGCACCGGTAATTTTGTCTCCGGCATGATTGCATTCAACCAGCAAAAAATCGTTAAGCGTAGCGTATGTTCCAGGGATTACAATGAGAACGTTATCACATTATGCGTATCATTACCGTCATTTTTCGTCACTATTACTATCATTATCATATCCGTACAATTTTGATCGATTGTTCTATTTTATTCCTAGTAAATAAACGAAGATTACTGTGCACCAAAATGTTATCTTGAAAAATATATTTGGTTTGTATCTAGTTGCAGAACAAATATGTTATATAGGTAGCCACGTTGGATATTACAAAATATATTACAAGTTTAGAGAGCCATGGTTAATGCTTATCATTTATTTGCATCTTATCAACCACTTTGTGCCAATTTTCATATAAGAAGTGTCGAAAACCGATATGTGATGAATGATTCGACATGTGCGCTGATGCTATTTTCTGATACATATTAGCAAAATAAATATATGTTGGTCATCAAACGGTGTATCATTTCAGTACATTTATTGATTGGACGGAGATTCTCTAGAGCTTGAGTACTCCAGAATATCTGGGGGCAAATATAAATAATCCACATCAGCAAGGTACCGTCTAAATACACAATTGCCATGTTAGGCCGTGTCTTTCTCTTTACATTTAAGACATGGTGAGGCGAGTTATGCTGCAATGTTTTCATTTAGCACTATTGCATATCTTCCTACTGTCCACGAGGAGGTGCGCATGCATGGCTTCGAGCATTAACATTATCTGAATAAAAGACATCACTTGTATTCCATTCTGTGTCAATGTACTGTACGCCACTGTCCAGTTCAACGTAAAAACATCTGGTAAATTTATATCAATGTATATTTCAATCGTAGCGATCTTCCGCAAGTTTCGCGTACATTTAAATCTACGTGATGGTGCAGAAATAGCACCTAACCGGGTGCTCGTTACGAACAAGGTCCATGGGCTTATAACAAGTTGTACAATTTCAATGGTCATTATTTTCAATGATGGTGTACAACAGCAGGTATAATGCATATAAGGAGCAATATGAGCGGGACTACAATCACCGCCACAAAGTTGTAGCCCTCCCAGCACTTAATGTTGGCGACAAGGTTTACATACGTGATGAAGATCGTTAAGGTGAGATTGTAGAAAGACTCTCTAACCCAAGATCCTACAAGCTAGTTACAGACCATGGGACAAAATTTCGCAGGAACCGTGACCTCCTGATTGCCACAGGAACTGATGTTGCAGAAGATAACCGAATCTCCTCACCAAAGCCTCAACAACTTGAATCACCCAAACCATCTTTGCCTGTAACTCCATCTTCACTTCTTCCAGAAAGCTCCTCATCTGCATCTGACAAAACTTTATTATCAACTCCTGATGTCCAATCCAAAACCTCCAGTCCAATCGCTGTGAGACGGGATTCTGACCCAAGTAGTTCCGGTCGTATTTCTAGCCGTGGACGTGTGATTAAAAATCGGGTCATCCCGAGTATGTAATAATGTCAGTGACTATGTTACTTACCAGTTCGGTGAAGCTCAGTTGACTTTCTTCCTTACATGCAAGATACTGTCTTAACTGTTTATGTTAATTATTGTTAATCCCTGCTGTTCAATGTGTTGTTTGCTATAACGTGAGGGCATAATAAAAGATAGCTCACGCTACCAGCGTCTGATTACAACAGATATGAAGCTAACCCGATCAGGTCGTATACCAAGTGATGGACACTTGTATACTGACATATCCGGTCCCAACTTAAGTTAATGAAGTCAGGTCGTTTCTAGGATTAGTCAATGTCTTCAAAAAATGCATTTCAAATGCAGCCTTAGCAATAAAACCGCTCAATGATCATACAACGTACGGGGTGAAGTTTGATTGATGAGCAGAGGTAAGCCTTGATATTTTAACCTCATAATCGCTGCTGTCTAGCCAAGACTTTTCTCGACCATTCTTTCTCTACACTGACAAAAGCTCCACCGCCATACGCAAAATGAAGAACTGAAAGAATTTACAGCAAACTAACGATTCTATCCAGTACCTTGTGTCATGATAGACAAAATACATAAGATCAGTTTCTTTGCTCTGTACTATTTGCAGTAAATTCAACAGGGATCTCTACCGTTAATCTGTCCCTGTTTGAACTTATGTTCGGAATGACACCGATATTACCACAAGACACGGCGCTGAGATCAGCTGCGAGCACCACACATAATAGGGGAGATCATTCAAAATTAAATGAAGCAAAGACAAAAGCTGATTGTTACATGTCAGCATGTGTAGACCGTGTCACTATTGGTACAGTCGTCCATCACCATAGCTCAGATTTACTAACTTAAGGAGCTGGTAGTTTGCGGCTACGTTCAAGGGCCCATTTATGGTAACAACAGTAGAGAAGCAGTCCGCAAAACTACGATCTTAGCACCGGTAATTTTGTCTCCGGCATGATTGCATTCAACCAGCAAAAAATCGTTAAGCGTAGCGTATGTTCCAGGGATTACAATGAGAACGTTATCACATTATGCGTATCATTACCGTCATTTTTCGTCACTATTACTATCATTATCATATCCGTACAATTTTGATCGATTGTTCTATTTTATTTCTAGTAAATAAACGAAGATTACTGTGCACCAAAATGTTATCTTGAAAAATATATTTGGTTTGTATCTAGTTGCAGAACAAATATGTTATATAGGTAGCCACGTTGGATATTACAAAATATATTACAAGTTTAGAGAGCCATGGTTAATGCTTACCATTTATTTGCATCTTATCAACCACTTTGTGCCAATTTTCATATAAGAAGTGTCGAAAACCGATATGTGATGAATGATTCGACATGTGCGCTGATGCTATTTTCTGATACATATTAGCAAAATAAATATATGTTGGTCATCAAACGGTGTATCATTTCAGTACATTTATTGATTGGACGGAGATTCTCTAGAGCTTGAGTACTCCAGAATATCTGGGGGCAAATATAAATAATCCACATCAGCAAGGTACCGTCTAAATACACAATTGCCATGTTAGGCCGTGTCTTTCTCTTTACATTTAAGACATGGTGAGGCGAGTTATGCTGCAATGTTTTCATTTAGCACTATTGCATATCTTCCTACTGTCCACGAGGAGGTGCGCATGCATGGCTTCGAGCATCAACATTATCTGAATAAAAGACATCACTTGTATTCCATTCTGTGTCAATGTACTGTACGCCACTGTCCAGTTCAACGTAAAAAACATCTGGTAAATTTATATCAATGTATATTTCAATCGTAGCGATCTTCCGCAAGTTTCGCGTACATTTAAATCTACGTGATGGTGCAGAAATAGCACCTACCCCTAACCGGGTGCTCGTTACGAACAAGGTCCATGGGCTTATAACAAGTTGTACAATTTCAATGGTCATTATTTTCAATGATGGTGTACAACAGCAGGTATAATGCATATAAGGAGCAATATGAGCGGGACTACAATCACCGCCACAAAGTTGTAGCCCTCCCAGCACTTAATGTTGGCGACAAGGTTTACATACGTGATGAAGATCGTTAAGGTGAGATTGTAGAAAGACTCTCTAACCCAAGATCCTACAAGCTAGTTACAGACCATGGGACAAAATTTCGCAGGAACCGTGACCTCCTGATTGCCACAGGAACTGATGTTGCAGAAGATAACCGAATCTCCTCACCAAAGCCTCAACAACTTGAATCACCCAAACCATCTTTGCCTGTAACTCCATCTTCACTTCTTCCAGAAAGCTCCTCATCTGCATCTGACAAAACTTTATTATCAACTCCTGATGTCCAATCCAAAACCTCCAGTCCAATCGCTGTGAGACGGGATTCTGACCCAAGTAGTTCCGGTCGTATTTCTAGCCGTGGACGTGTGATTAAAGATCGGGTCATCCCGAGTATGTAATAATGTCAGTGACTATGTTACTTACCAGTTCGGTGAAGCTCAGTTGACTTTCTTCCTTACATGCAAGATACTGTCTTAACTGTTTATGTTAATTATTGTTAATCCCTGCTGTTCAATGTGTTGTTTGCTATAACGTGAGGTCATAATAAAAGATAGCTCACGCTACCAGCGTCTGATTACAACAGATATGAAGCTAACCCGATCAGGTCGTATACCAAGTGATGGACACTTGTATACTGACATATCCGGTCCCAACTTAAGTTAATGAAGTCAGGTCGTTTCTAGGATTAGTCAATGTCTTCAAAAAATGCATTTCAAATGCAGCCTTAGCAATAAAACCGCTCAATGATCATACAACGTACGGGGTGAAGTTTGATTGATGAGCAGAGGTAAGCCTTGATATTTTAACCTCATAATCGCTGCTGTCTAGCCAAGACTTTTCTCGACCATTCTTTCTCTACACTGACAAAAGCTCCACCGCCATACGCAAAATGAAGAACTGAAAGAATTTACAGCAAACTAACGATACTATCCAGTACCTTGTGTCATGATAGACAAAATACATAAGATCAGTTTCTTTGCTCTGTACTATTTGCAGTAAATTCAACAGGGATCTCTACCGTTAATCTGTCCCTGTTTGAACTTATGTTCGGAATGACACCGATATTACCACAAGACACGGCGCTGAGATCAGCTGCGAGCACCACACATAATAGGGGAGATCATTCAAAATTAAATGAAGCAAAGACAAAAGCTGATTGTTACATGTCAGCATGTGTAGACCGTGTCACTATTGGTACAGTCGTCCATCACCATAGCTCAGATTTACTAACTTAAGGAGCTGGTAGTTTGCGGCTACGTTCAAGGGCCCATTTATGGTAACAACAGTAGAGAAGCAGTCCGCAAAACTACGATCTTAGCACCGGTAATTTTGTCTCCGGCATGATTGCATTCAACCAGCAAAAAATCGTTAAGCGTAGCGTATGTTCCAGGGATTACAATGAGAACGTTATCACATTATGCGTATCATTACCGTCATTTTTCGTCACTATTACTATCATTATCATATCCGTACAATTTTGATCGATTGTTCTATTTTATTCCTAGTAAATAAACGAAGATTACTGTGCACCAAAATGTTATCTTGAAAAATATATTTGGTTTGTATCTAGTTGCAGAACAAATATGTTATATAGGTAGCCACGTTGGATATTACAAAATATATTACAAGTTTAGAGAGCCATGGTTAATGCTTATCATTTATTTGCATCTTATCAACCACTTTGTGCCAATTTTCATATAAGAAGTGTCGAAAACCGATATGTGATGAATGATTCGACATGTGCGCTGATGCTATTTTCTGATACATATTAGCAAAATAAATATATGTTGGTCATCAAACGGTGTATCATTTCAGTACATTTATTGATTGGACGGAGATTCTCTAGAGCTTGAGTACTCCAGAATATCTGGGGGCAAATATAAATAATCCACATCAGCAAGGTACCGTCTAAATACACAATTGCCATGTTAGGCCGTGTCTTTCTCTTTACATTTAAGACATGGTGAGGCGAGTTATGCTGCAATGTTTTCATTTAGCACTATTGCATATCTTCCTACTGTCCACGAGGAGGTGCGCATGCATGGCTTCGAGCATCAACATTATCTGAATAAAAGACATCACTTGTATTCCATTCTGTGTCAATGTACTGTACGCCACTGTCCAGTTCAACGTAAAAACATCTGGTAAATTTATATCAATGTATATTTCAATCGTAGCGATCTTCCGCAAGTTTCGCGTACATTTAAATCTACGTGATGGTGCAGAAATAGCACCTACCCCTAACCGGGTGCTCGTTACGAACAAGGTCCATGGGCTTATAACAAGTTGTACAATTTCAATGGTCATTATTTTCAATGATGGTGTACAACAGCAGGTATAATGCATATAAGGAGCAATATGAGCGGGACTACAATCACCGCCACAAAGTTGTAGCCCTCCCAGCACTTAATGTTGGCGACAAGGTTTACATACGTGATGAAGATCGTTAAGGTGAGATTGTAGAAAGACTCTCTAACCCAAGATCCTACAAGCTAGTTACAGACCATGGGACAAAATTTCGCAGGAACCGTGACCTCCTGATTGCCACAGGAACTGATGTTGCAGAAGATAACCGAATCTCCTCACCAAAGCCTCAACAACTTGAATCACCCAAACCATCTTTGCCTGTAACTCCATCTTCACTTCTTCCAGAAAGCTCCTCATCTGCATCTGACAAAACTTTATTATCAACTCCTGATGTCCAATCCAAAACCTCCAGTCCAATCGCTGTGAGACGGGATTCTGACCCAAGTAGTTCCGGTCGTATTTCTAGCCGTGGACGTGTGATTAAAGATCGGGTCATCCCGAGTATGTAATAATGTCAGTGACTATGTTACTTACCAGTTCGGTGAAGCTCAGTTGACTTTCTTCCTTACATGCAAGATACTGTCTTAACTGTTTATGTTAATTATTGTTAATCCCTGCTGTTCAATGTGTTGTTTGCTATAACGTGAGGGCATAATAAAAGATAGCTCACGCTACCAGCGTCTGATTACAACAGATATGAAGCTAACCCGATCAGGTCGTATACCAAGTGATGGACACTTGTATACTGACATATCCGGTCCCAACTTAAGTTAATGAAGTCAGGTCGTTTCTAGGATTAGTCAATGTCTTCAAAAAATGCATTTCAAATGCAGCCTTAGCAATAAAACCGCTCAATGATCATACAACGTACGGGGTGAAGTTTGATTGATGAGCAGAGGTAAGCCTTGATATTTTTACCTCATAATCGCTGCTGTCTAGCCAAGACTTTTCTCGACCATTCTTTCTCTACACTGACAAAAGCTCCACCGCCATACGCAAAATGAAGAACTGAAAGAATTTACAGCAAACTAACGATACTATCCAGTACCTTGTGTCATGATAGACAAAATACATAAGATCAGTTTCTTTGCTCTGTACTATTTGCAGTAAATTCAACAGGGATCTCTACCGTTAATCTGTCCCTGTTTGAACTTATGTTCGGAATGACACCGATATTACCACAAGACACGGCGCTGAGATCAGCTGCGAGCACCACACATAATAGGGGAGATCATTCAAAATTAAATGAAGCAAAGACAAAAGCTGATTGTTACATGTCAGCATGTGTAGACCGTGTCACTATTGGTACAGTCGTCCATCACCATAGCTCAGATTTACTAACTTAAGGAGCTGGTAGTTTGCGGCTACGTTCAGGGCCCATTTATGGTAACAACAGTAGAGAAGCAGTCCGCAAAACTACGATCTTAGCACCGGTAATTTTGTCTCCGGCATGATTGCATTCAACCAGCAAAAAATCGTTAAGCGTAGCGTATGTTCCAGGGATTACAATGAGAACGTTATCACATTATGCGTATCATTACCGTCATTTTTCGTCACTATTACTATCATTATCATATCCGTACAATTTTGATCGATTGTTCTATTTTATTCCTAGTAAATAAACGAAGATTACTGTGCACCAAAATGTTATCTTGAAAAATATATTTGGTTTGTATCTAGTTGCAGAACAAATATGTTATATAGGTAGCCACGTTGGATATTACAAAATATATTACAAGTTTAGAGAGCCATGGTTAATGCTTATCATTTATTTGCATCTTATCAACCACTTTGTGCCAATTTTCATATAAGAAGTGTCGAAAACCGATATGTGATGAATGATTCGACATGTGCGCTGATGCTATTTTCTGATACATATTAGCAAAATAAATATATGTTGGTCATCAAACGGTGTATCATTTCAGTACATTTATTGATTGGACGGAGATTCTCTAGAGCTTGAGTACTCCAGAATATCTGGGGGCAAATATAAATAATCCACATCAGCAAGGTACCGTCTAAATACACAATTGCCATGTTAGGCCGTGTCTTTCTCTTTACATTTAAGACATGGTGAGGCGAGTTATGCTGCAATGTTTTCATTTAGCACTATAGCATATCTTCCTACTGTCCACGAGGAGGTGCGCATGCATGGCTTCGAGCATCAACATTATCTGAATAAAAGACATCACTTGTATTCCATTCTGTGTCAATGTACTGTACGCCACTGTCCAGTTCAACGTAAAAACATCTGGTAAATTTATATCAATGTATATTTCAATCGTAGCGATCTTCCGCAAGTTTCGCGTACATTTAAATCTACGTGATGGTGCAGAAATAGCACCTACCCCTAACCGGGTGCTCGTTACGAACAAGGTCCATGAGCTTATAACAAGTTGTACAATTTCAATGGTCATTATTTTCAATGATGGTGTACAACAGCAGGTATAATGCATATAAGGAGCAATATGAGCGGGACTACAATCACCGCCACAAAGTTGTAGCCCTCCCAGCACTTAATGTTGGCGACAAGGTTTACATACGTGATGAAGATCGTTAAGGTGAGATTGTAGAAAGACTCTCTAACCCAAGATCCTACAAGCTAGTTACAGACCATGGGACAAAATTTCGCAGGAACCGTGACCTCCTGATTGCCACAGGAACTGATGTTGCAGAAGATAACCGAATCTCCTCACCAAAGCCTCAACAACTTGAATCACCCAAACCATCTTTGCCTGTAACTCCATCTTCACTTCTTCCAGAAAGCTCCTCATCTGCATCTGACAAAACTTTATTATCAACTCCTGATGTCCAATCCAAAACCTCCAGTCCAATCGCTGTGAGACGGGATTCTGACCCAAGTAGTTCCGGTCGTATTTCTAGCCGTGGACGTGTGATTAAAGATCGGGTCATCCCGAGTATGTAATAATGTCAGTGACTATGTTACTTACCAGTTCGGTGAAGCTCAGTTGACTTTCTTCCTTACATGCAAGATACTGTCTTAACTGTTTATGTTAATTATTGTTAATCCCTGCTGTTCAATGTGTTGTTTGCTATAACGTGAGGGCATAATAAAAGATAGCTCACGCTACCAGCGTCTGATTACAACAGATATGAAGCTAACCCGATCAGGTCGTATACCAAGTGATGGACACTTGTATACTGACATATCCGGTCCCAACTTAAGTTAATGAAGTCAGGTCGTTTCTAGGATTAGTCAATGTCTTCAAAAAATGCATTTCAAATGCAGCCTTAGCAATAAAACCGCTCAATGATCATACAACGTACGGGGTGAAGTTTGATTGATGAGCAGAGGTAAGCCTTGATATTTTAACCTCATAATCGCTGCTGTCTAGCCAAGACTTTTCTCGACCATTCTTTCTCTACACTGACAAAAGCTCCACCGCCATACGCAAAATGAAGAACTGAAAGAATTTACAGCAAACTAACGATACTATCCAGTACCTTGTGTCATGATAGACAAAATACATAAGATCAGTTTCTTTGCTCTGTACTATTTGCAGTAAATTCAACAGGGATCTCTACCGTTAATCTGTCCCTGTTTGAACTTATGTTCGGAATGACACCGATATTACCACAAGACACGGCGCTGAGATCAGCTGCGAGCACCACACATAATAGGGGAGATCATTCAAAATTAAATGAAGCAAAGACAAAAGCTGATTGTTACATGTCAGCATGTGTAGACCGTGTCACTATTGGTACAGTCGTCCATCACCATAGCTCAGATTTACTAACTTAAGGAGCTGGTAGTTTGCGGCTACGTTCAAGGGCCCATTTATGGTAACAACAGTAGAGAAGCAGTCCGCAAAACTACGATCTTAGCACCGGTAATTTTGTCTCCGGCATGATTGCATTCAAACCAGCAAAAAATCGTTAAGCGTAGCGTATGTTCCAGGGATTACAATGAGAACGTTATCACATTATGCGTATCATTACCGTCATTTTTCGTCACTATTACTATCATTATCATATCCGTACAATTTTGATCGATTGTTCTATTTTATTCCTAGTAAATAAACGAAGATTACTGTGCACCAAAATGTTATCTTGAAAAATATATTTGGTTTGTATCTAGTTGCAGAACAAAATATGTTATATAGGTAGCCACGTTGGATATTACAAAATATATTACAAGTTTAGAGAGCCATGGTTAATGCTTATCATTTATTTGCATCTTATCAACCACTTTGTGCCAATTTTCATATAAGAAGTGTCGAAAACCGATATGTGATGAATGATTCGACATGTGCGCTGATGCTATTTTCTGATACATATTAGCAAAATAAATATATGTTGGTCATCAAACGGTGTATCATTTCAGTACATTTATTGATTGGACGGAGATTCTCTAGAGCTTGAGTACTCCAGAATATCTGGGGGCAAATATAAATAATCCACATCAGCAAGGTACCGTCTAAATACACAATTGCCATGTTAGGCCGTGTCTTTCTCTTTACATTTAAGACATGGTGAGGCGAGTTATGCTGCAATGTTTTCATTTAGCACTATTGCATATCTTCCTACTGTCCACGAGGTGGTGCGCATGCATGGCTTCGAGCATTAACATTATCTGAATAAAAGACATCACTTGTATTCCATTCTGTGTCAATGTACTGTACGCCACTGTCCAGTTCAACGTAAAAACATCTGGTAAATTTATATCAATGTATATTTCAATCGTAGCGATCTTCCGCAAGTTTCGCGTACATTTAAATCTACGTGATGGTGCAGAAATAGCACCTACCCCTAACCGGGTGCTCGTTACGAACAAGGTCCATGGGCTTATAACAAGTTGTACAATTTCAATGGTCATTATTTTCAATGATGGTGTACAACAGCAGGTATCGTGACTAAACTGGGAGTCAGAATCAGTGAAAACTTAATGAGGGGCTTATAGAATTTTTTAAAATCAGAGATTATTTTTCATTATCCCTGTGCCACTCCCTCATTGGACACGTCCATGCTCAATATGTCAGATGGATTGTGTGGCTAATTACCAAAACCCTGGTCGTGGTTTGGGTCTGTCAAATATTAAAGAGTGTGCGACCTTAATTATCTATCTTGTGTAGTGTTTCAAGTTTTCCTTGGCGGGGTTTTTTACTCGCGTTATTTATAGGCGCGCATATGGGAATGGTTGGTTGTACTAAGCTAGTCCTGATTAAAACACCCACGTGTCTATACGTGTGGGTGACTGGATATAAAAAAGGCTGTGATAATGATAATGATATGTCCTTGATACCAGATTTACATGTTGGATTACTTGACGTTTCAGTGATCGGATGATATCCTCTTGTCATTGCAAACCAACTAAGATTACGTTCGCATGCAAGGGGCGCCTTGCAATTATTACTAGCTATATTCTCGTTACATCTGCAAGCATAAATCACCGCACGGATTTCAGCCTAAGACACTAATGGTAATTTCCAGGCGTAAGCGGTAACTCTATAATTGAATGCTTCACCTTCTGACATACCGCACGCGGAAGGCAGACACTAACAGACGTAACAACTGAAAGTAATACGCTTAATACAACCGCACCTATTTAGTTGCTGACAACTTCATAAATTGTTTATCCATATGGCCATTCGGAATAGCATGGGGCATTTTCCTCGCAAACGTGAGTTGTTGCAAGAAAGCTGGCAAAATCAATTACACAAAAGCGCAAGCGTCTGCAATAACCCAATTTGCTGTAGATTCTGCGCTAAAGATGAACGTATTAGTCCGATGAAGCCCGGCACTTAAACTCAAAACTAACACTGTAAAACTGTCCAATCAGCAGACATCCTGGATTAACACTGCCATAAAAATGACCATCAAGGCTTGCTTTTAACAGAGCGCGCTCATGGTACCCATGAAAAAAATGTAGGTCGGCTAGCCTGCCGTCATTTGGTTGCGGAGTATCAAGCCGCTTCTTAGTCACGTGCCCTGTGTAAGAGAAGCAGTAGTATTCAAACTGGGGGTTTTGGCCCACTCCAAATTATCTACACTATTCCCTCTTAGGCAGCTTATACAAGATTTTTGCTGAACCTAAGTTAAGTGACAGGCGCCTCGGACCCGACCCCCAAACGTGACCGAGGCGGTTCTCATCGTTTTTAACCTCCAGATCTCTCACCATGTCTTTCAGTTCCACAAGGTCATCGTTATCACCCATTTCGTCCTTCAGAGCTGTTATATCGTCTTTTAGATAATCTGTATCAAACTTCAACTCTTTTACACAACCCTCAAGTTCAGTTATACGCTCTTAGGTAGTCATTGCTATAACTTATGGCGTCGTTTATTCAATAGATCGATAAATACAGTGTACAAATGTCCGCGCAATTAAAATAATTCTATGCATTGAGGCGGGTCTATATAATTCTCAGTCAGCTTAAAGGGCCTATCGCACGGTTATAGGTACTTCGCTGAAATCAATTCATAATGTGATCAATAAACTCAAACCGGTCCAATAACCATCGCATCTGATCAGTTAAGGTCAAAATTTGATAAAATGACAGTTCAAATTAGCGCGCCCGACCAAACATTTCGGCAGTCATTATCTAGGTCAAACATGCGTGTGACGTCAGGTAAGGGAGGCCGTTCTCAGAGACGCGCGGAGTTCCCCGTTGTTTACATTGTCGAATTTCGTCTCTCGTTTTGGGGATTTTGGATCGTTTTTAGACATCTTGTGACCGCCTGAACACGATGGTTAATCGTTGTTGTGTTGGGGGCTGCTCGCGTACCAGTCGGAACGGCGTGAGCTTGTTCATGTTTTCTCGAAAGGACGATTTAAAAAAAACAATGGATTGGCCAGATACTACGGTCGCAAGACAAATGACCGGGCCCGGGCAAGTACTCGTTTGTGTGCTCAGTTCACTTCACCGAGGTATGTTTTGAGGGGGCACCAAAACTCAGAGAAAAGCTTGGTTGGATACCACAATGTAAGCGGGTTTTGAAGAAAGCTGCTGTGCCTACTCTTTTTGCGAAGGATGGTGAGGCAATTGAACCCCTCCCACCCCAGCCCAAGAAAAGCAGACCTGCCTTTATATAGAGAGAGAAGCAGAGGATGAGACTCGATGACTTTCTTGTTGCATTAGTATTGAATGAATAGACCATTATCTTGTTAAGAGGGTACAATACATTTCGACCATGCAACATATTCAAATTCATGGATCTATATTAATATGATAATTCAGAAGATTGATTTAGCTGATGCATTCCATGAAGGCAAGGAGTGGGTGTGGCCACTGAACAACTATCATGCATGTAATGTGGAATAGACACTATGTGTTTGTTTGTTGGTTTTGTTCATAAATTCTATCTCAATTGATTAGTTACTTCTTTGGTATAAAGATTTTGGAAGCTGCTATGGCTGAAAATGTCACTGGATGTTCGAGGGGCGCCTGTCAGATAGCTGAACCTGCACCGATTCCTAGCTGAATATTTTTACAGATATATAAAATGTAAACAACAACAAATTCAATAACCTTGGGGATATAAGATTATAAGCGACAGTCTGGTGTGGAAGCTGTGACTTGATTCCGGTTATGTTTAAGAGTATGTCGAGGTTCTGGTGGCTGCACAGATGATAATATAATTCCATAATCTTAACTTCCCAAAGTCCAGTTATACATTCATGGGGTAACTGACAATCCTATGAGAAAACAGCTGTGGTACTTGCTCTCCTATATATATTCTGCCTCAGAATCAATCTACATCAACTTTTAAAAATATTGCAATCAGCCTTTGATAAGGCCTACTTTAAATAAATGAGGATCTCTATTTATTAACAGCAGCTAGTCCTAAATTAGTTTGTTTGCAATTCGTGTGGAGGAGCATTTATATTTACATGGTACAACTTTGTAAACATGAACCCTTGCTACCACTTGATTAGATCAAAACTTTGTAGTATCTCATGTCTGCTGTCTGATATGGAAGCATTAATTGCTGCAAAGCTCTTTTATATACAGTTAGGAAAATAGGTTACATATTTTGTTGGGGAAATTTATGGAATGCGAATCTAATCATGTTTTTTCGGCTTAATGGTCAGTCGCCGACTGACGAATTTTCCAGCAATTCCATGCAGCTTACAGGCGACTGACTTGATCGAGGTGTACATAAAGTTGGTTACAGACGGTAAACACCGTACCTCTGTAAACACCGTAAATAAGCCCTTTTCTACCCAGACCGTCATCAATACCCACATGTTTAACACGCTGTCGTCACATTCTAAATACCCCCCATCGGGAATTAAGAGCATAGTATACCCAACATTAGTATCAAGTTTCATAAACAAGCCTATATTTGTAAATGCTTCCGTCATACTTTTAAAGTTCCAGAGGCTAGGTATAAAAAGATGAAATAGTGTGGCCGCTTGTGATTCAAGATTGTACCAGACCACAGTATACGTGATTGATCTTAGACCAACACCTGCGCTGTTGTCAATAGCATTTTGCAGGGACACAGCCCCGCCGCTTTGAACATTTGTCAGAGTTTGATACATAACACTTTGGATAAACAAGCCTTTAGATTCAATAGAAATAGAGCATACAAACCGGGCCCGCTATACACACCCCATATAGCAACTGAGCAGCTGGCACATCTCCTCATCCAGGTGCAAGCAGACGACAGTTCGGAGAAGTTCAAGGTGGAGTTCTCCAACCTGTTTGAGCACCACGTGGTCCCAAACCTAAGCGACGATAAACTTGTAGTTGGCTGGAGAACCAACCACATGCAATACTGGCAGAACCAGGTAAATGTTGTTGTATGGTGCGTAACCTCCAGCTAGTGTGTATCTGCGTTGGACCACCTTAATTAAGGGATCTTTTTAGGTTTCACGTGTACTATACCATTCGGAGACTTCTGAACGAAATGAGGGCAGCACTACCTGATGACGCTATATAGTCAGCCACCAATAATACCTTTGACAAGAGAATCTACAATGAACTCTGCTATGAGTTCGATGTTGCCGACCTTCACCGACCCTGCGACACACGTAGTACGGCCAATCACTCATTATGGATACACCCACTTGTACGAATTCGTCAGGGAAACCTTTGACAAATCAACAGCTGGCTTTGTTTTCCAGGGTGTCAAGCTATATAATAATTATATAAAGCAAGACCAAGAGGGTGCAAGCCCCGCCTGCAGTACTTATATACTGTAAAAGTCTGATGGATTCCCAATTCCAGGTATCACAAGGATTAACGACAGTATTCGAACCTATGTTTGGGCTATTCTTGGTGCTCAGGCGCAGACCCACTCATGGATGCTAGGAACCGGCACATCCTTCGACACCCGAAAGCAGTTTCAGGCTAATATTGAGGATGCTATCAATTCACCAGTTGACATTACCTCATCTATTAGCAGTTATCAAAACCTTCTCCAGAATGCTTCCTCAAAGGTTGATTATGTGTTTAAAACAGACCTTTACATGGCTCGTCGCGAGTGAGCAACAGCAGATCGGCAGCAACACTGATGTCAACGTGGATGCTGCAATTTCAAATAGAGGAAGCTTTGACACCCCGCCTGATGATATAGGCAGCCCCTCTCCACTTTGGAAGAGCAGCCGCTGCCTTCCCGACTAGGTCCTTCAGGACGTTTGTCAATAAGTTAATTTTTTTTAATCTATTCCTTTACACCGGGCTTGTTAACTGGCGTCGGTGTTGGTGCCTAGGTGGCACTAGTGCCCCAATCACCTGTCAAAGCAAGTACCAGGGTCAGGATTGCTAATTCAATCCCAGTGAGGAAGGTGGCGATTGTAACCCCTTGCTCCCGGAACAGGGTGGGTACACGCTCAGCTATCGTTGTGTCCTCGTTGAGAAGCATTTTTCGGTTTACAGATGCAGCCTCAATACGGGCGCTAAATAGATCCTTCAGCCCTGAAAGCTCATTCGCTTGAAATTTCCGTGCTCGACTAACACCCCTCCTATCTTTCTCCAGACTTGCCATTTTAGCTTCCCGCTGTTTTACCTCCCCTTCTAGTTCAGTTATTCTAGCTAGGTTGTAGACCAGCTAACCATGTGGGTCTGCTTAGCATTGTCAAGCCTTATAAGCACTCTGAGTGTCTGTCACGGCGTCGGGGTTGCTCATTTCTAACTTCTCATTGAATCCAAAGGTCACCGTCTTTAGACGATCTAAACTCCAGAGAGGCCTGCAGCCCATGCTAAGACACTGCATTCTTCCACCTCGTAACTAAGACGTTAGTTTCTCTGGATCCCACCTGATCTTCTGTCAACCCAGTAGTCATTTCAGTAACAGCCCATGATGGACTAGTCGTACGTATCTAAAGTTTTGCCAATGAAGTTAGTCTCCTCATCCCTCTCCCCTCCCATAGCCCTCCCATCCTCTGCGGCGTCATATGTTGGGCTATCAAACTATTCCATGTTATCATGTTAATGATATATATTATTTAACGTAACGGGTACTTACGTACGCAACCTAAATCCCTACCGCCGGATACGCGAGCCCCTCAGGGTAGAGAGCGTGCGACGGTCTGTAGTTATCACAAACAATCGAAGCACTATTGACCATTGAGGGCATCCCCAACCAACTCTATGCCCAGGGCATGCTTGGCTACCAGCAGTGGGACGAGGTGACGAAGGATGAGTGATGACGACCAGTTGCACGGTAGTGGCCGGGGCGTTGATAATGCGTCTGAGGGTATCATCTTTCAGATTAAAAAAAGCAGAGGCGGCCGGTGCCTTAAACGTCTATATGTATATTGTTATGGATGCATAACTTAATATTAAAGAGGTTCCTCAGCGCAGTCTAACAAGTTTAAATTTACAGATGGTCCCTGTTTGGCTATTGTTTGTGGTCAGACAGGATGCGGAAAAACCGTATTTATCCTCGACCTACTTGAAGGGTCCTTCTTCCGTGCCTTTAAGCATATTGTAACCTTCTGCCCTACCTTACGTTTCAACAAGGCCTATCAGTCACGGCCATGGGTTTGGCATGATTCAGAGGTGTACGTGGTTGATCCAGGGGAGCGGCACCATGACCACTTGATGGCTTTATACCATTGTTTTAAGGGCAAGACTACCCTGTACATTATTGATGACTGTTTGGCAACAAATGCCCTAACCAAGAAGAAAGACATGTTATCCGAACTGGCCTTTAGCGACCGCCATGCGCAGCAAAGTGTCTGGGTCCTCATTCAAAAGTACAACTTTGTGCTGAGGAACCTACGTGAGCAGACCCACCGGGTGGTGCTTTTTCACACCAAGGACCGTGACTCATTTGTAGAGGCCCTTCGTGAAAATGATGTGATCCCAACAAGGAGAAACGCGCCGCAGTACGCAAGCTACTAGCAAAGACCAAGCACGCAAAACCAATTCTGAAGACTGAGCAACCTAGAGCCAATGCCACCGGTTAAAGCGACGTTGGCCCTGACAACAACCGTTGCCCCAGTTACCAGTTTAGGTATGTTGATCTGACATTAGCCCAAATGATGTTAATACTTAAAAATTTACAGACATACACACATACATACATACATACATACATACATACATACATACATACATACATACATACATACATACATACATACATACATACATACATACATACATACATACATACATACATACATACATACATACATACATACATACATACATACATGCATACATACATACATACATGCATACATACATACATACATATATACAAACATACATACATACATACATACATACATACATACATACATACATACATACATACATACATACATACATACATACATACATACATCCATACATGCATACATGCATACATGCATACATGCATGCATGCATGCATGCATGCATGCATACATACATACATACATACATACATACATACATACATACATACATACATACATACATACATACATACATACATACAACATACAAACATACATCCATACATGCATACATGCATACATGCATGCATGCATGCATGCATGCATGCATACATACATACATACATACATACATACATACATACATACATACATACATACATACATACATACATACATACATACATACATACATACATACATACATACATACATACATACATATACAGGCGGTAAACTCCTCCGACTTATTGAAACAATAATTCTAGACATTAATGAGGTATTCGTTCGCTCCCTCGCTCTCTCGCTCCCTCGCTCCCACCCACGCCCCCTCGCTCCCTCGCTACCTCGCTCACTCGCTCCCTCACTCCCTCGTTCTCTCGCTCCCTCCCTCCCTCCCTCCCTCCCTCCCTCCTTATCCCTCTCCTTATCCCTGCCTATCTCCCTTGCCCTCTCTCTCTCTCTCTCTCTCTCTCTCTCTCTCTCTCTCTCTCTCTCTCTCTCTCTCTCTCTCTCTCCTGAAGAAACAAGCGGCTTTGTTTGCATATGTAACCTTAGGTATACTCGACAACAACGTAAATACCTCGAATTAGCACCTTGCCTCAATTCTCGCATAAGACCAGTATTAAACAAACACATTAGCTGTTTAGCGGGAGCAGATGCATTCCACACACTAGGGGTTCGATTCTTATTACAAGTTCTTTCATGTCTGTGCAGCAAGGTAGATGTGAATATTCCTTGCTTATACAGGTGGTGATAATCATGATTTTTAGCATATTATCAACTCTTCTGACAACATGCAATTTTAATTATCACCACCTACAGAAATATAGATATATATATATATATATATATATATATATATATATATATAGATATATATCGATATATATCTATAGATATATCTAAATATATATATATATCTGTATATATATCTATATATATGTATAATATATATCTATGTATCTCTTTATCTCTATATCTCTCTCTATGTCCCTCTCTATCTATATATATCTCTATCTCTATATATCTGCCTTTCTATCTATCTACTCCCTATCTACCTATTGCTTTCTCCCTATATATCTATATATTGATTTATCTATCTCTGTCTATCTCTTTATATCTCTATCTATATATATCCTATATATATCTATCATATATATATCTCTCTCTCTACCTAACACCTATCTGTATATATATAATATATATATATATATACTTTATATTAAACATGCTTTCTATACTCGTGTTAAGCCTTGGAACTTACCTTTTGCTTGGATTTGGGCTTATGAACTTTGCTTTCACCCGAGAATGTTAACCTCAGGAATACATTTTTTATTGGATTTGGAACTATATGAACTTTGCTTATAATTACCCCTCAATGTATTTTTTGGTTTTTTTCAGTGTTGTCACTGATCAGTCGCCGATAATGCCCGAGATATTTGTGATGTAGAGTCGGTGGATAATTATTTTCTAGTTCTCTGCTCAGCCATTTCTTGTAATGCAGCTTTTAATTGCGTGAATTGTTGACAGGGTGTCACAGCATTCACTGCTTTCACTGAGCGAATAAGCTACTGGGTTGTGGACAATGTGTTTAGTTGCTAAGGAGTGTAAGGATTTTGGTGAATAGTTACCTATTTACCAGCACCTTTTCTGTCTCATTTCCAATATTTCAATACCAAAACATAACATAACAAATAATGTTTCAGTCGCTTTGGGACCATCGACAGTATGAGAGTTTATACGTGAATATTAAATTGTTTAGATGTGACGAGTCGGCAATATAATGATTACCTTGGTTAAGGGCAAATGCGCCGCTATCGATGTTAATCTTGAACATACCATCTGTTATCAGAGCGGGGAAGATTTTTTATTATCACTTGGTGAGAACAACATGTATTTTGATTAATATATCTCAATACATCTCTATATTACACAGACCTCTCGTGTGTATTATGTACGGACACACGAATTTTAGGTGTAGCTTGACAGATATATCCACCCAAAAACGCCAAATGATTACGCACTTACCATATTAAATAGCTCTAATAGTGAAAAACCTCTACGCTAACGACTTAGGGTTAACAGCAACCATAGCCATCGGTGTTAATTGCTGGCATGGTGCATAAACGTTAATTGACGGCATGATGCAGTTTTGTTGAGTGTTGTAAAAAGTCTAGTTCTCTTATCGAATTGTCTCACTTCGACGAGAGGTGAGTGAATGATTGATTGCTTTGGACGACTATGATAATCATTGGACCTTAGTTATGTGCCGCGACAATTCATGATCGTGCAGTGATGTCGTTAAAGACGGATAAACCTCCATGAATTGGGATGCCAATCAAGTCGTTCATGGTGAGCATCATTTGTACGCATACATATTCTCCGAATCCTGAATGTAAACTATGCTACCGTTAAATGGACATTTTCACTTTTAACTATGCACAAGAAGCCAAAATACAGAACCTCTGTCTCCAGGCAATTCCATGTAATTGACACATTGGGCCATACAAGTACGCGACATTGCAGGTTGTAATTATTAGTAGGATCGCTACTAATGTGCATGTGCTCCCGATGTGCGATATCTATTAAATGTTCCTTTCACCCACACTTGTGTAGGTGCATCGGCCGTTGACGTAATGACATACCACTAACGTCATCCAGGTAATGCTTTAACAACGGACGCGTGCTGTATTAATTAATTTACGTCACAGTATTCCGACGTTTATCAATCATTCACGATATCACTAGGTTGTATTACGGTCGTCGAGGCTATTTCTGTGCAATACGATTAGACATCTTGATGCTTTACAGTATATAGAAAACTGCATCAATTCGTCGGTTAATAACCACTCACTATGCAAGCCCTTCACACTGACGTCAATCACTGCTGCGAATCTATGTGGTCATTAGCAGAGCTATTTGATATGAAAAGTGTGTAATTATTTGACGTATTTTGGAGGAGACATCAACCAGGCTGCCACTGTGATTCGCATGCTCATACGTTATATCACTTGAAGAAGGTATACAATATGTAAAGTAACTTGCTTGATTCATCGGAGACGATATAGCGTCATGATGGAAACGCTTTTAGCATAATTGACTTCGACTAAGTATGTGTTTATGGGATTAGATTATGATAGCGGCATAATAAATAAGCTGCGGGAATATAATTTTAAGATAAATCTTCTAACTATGCAGAAACCTCCCTCTAGCACAAGTGACCATTTGTATGGTGGTAGATAGGGCAGAGCATTGCCGAGCTCACCTTTAGTTGCGATAATTAAGAATTTCCGGTGCATATGGCGATAAAACGATGGAACGCTATTCAACGCTGGGGTGCGTGCAGAGGTTGTGTAAGAGGCGTTAGTATGTAACCTATAGCTCATGACACTACGGTAATCATAGTAGGCACCAAAATTACATTCAATTTCGCCGCTTCATCAAGCTGCTCTACCTTCTGTTGCGTACGCGAGAGCCTACCTTATATTCCCCATCGATACAGTAAGTTACCTTGGTTTTATTGTCTATCCAAAGCGCCAGCGGTACAGAAAGCCGTAGGTGGACATTTAGGTTAGCCATTCCTAAACGCTACCATAAACTATCATATCGTTTTATTAATAGTGCATGGAATTATGTATATTAATAGTGCATGGAATTATGAATATTTCGGCTGCAAACTGAAGAAATATAATTGTTAAATACAAACAACTTTTTTCGTAATTTAATGACCTTATTCAGGTATATCTAAACAACAGCTGTATATATACTAGTACTTGATTTGGTAATGCATTCATGTGCACTCTTAATTACTGCGATGTAGCTAGCATCTAGAATATTTATTTTCAGTATTCAATAATTAAATAGCTTATTGCATTTGTCGTGCAATCCCTTTCATTGGAAACGTAAAGTCCATCGGAAGAGAAGGTCTATATCATTTGCACCACACATGCAGGCCATGGTTTAGGGGCTGCCAATTCAGTATTCGTGATAAAGTAACGGATCCTTGTGTGTATTCGGAAGGATAGTTGGGCTCACACTAAAACAAATACATGGTCGGATTAATTTTTACCGCAAGAGATCATTCTTACATTGACTACTATACATTTACCCATGGTCAAAGGCGAATTCAAAATGCAATTTGCATCTTGACTCACCGCACATAATGCGTTTGACTATAACGTTCTGTTGTTTTGATTGACTATGTCAGTATTCTTATATCAGAAGGCGAAGTATTTGCATTATCCGTTCTAACGAAGCAACGGAGACGCTCAGCCATGGCCTGAAAAGCTAATGCGAAGCTAATGCGGTAACTTGAGGATGTGTGTTAAATAATAATAACAAGTCGCATAACGGCGTGTGTGAAGTGGGGCCTAGCGTACTCTCATTATCTTTCCGCATTCAATACCATGCAACAATGTATCATTCCCCTCAAATTATTAGACATTTATAACGATCAATTTTCTAATGTCACTAGGGCCACAATTGACTTATTTAATTAATATATACAATGTGGCTCTGTGCTTGTGATTTGCATCTGACGGCGATAAATGCCGATTGACTACGATCACCCCAGTCAATTTTTGTGATTCAGCACCGATTTGTAGAGTTCAGTAAAACACAATCGTGAGTTACGACTGCAATATGGTGAGCCATTAGTCATATGCGGTATTCTCAACGATGTTAAAGGCAAAGTCTTAATTATTTGCGCTTTAATAAAATGCAACCCAACTCACTCATACTCTCCAGGACCTCATTGAGGTGCGCTTGGCAACTGACACATCATATGTCGGAAAGTGATGCGTCCCCCAAAGCTGGGAGGGGTTGGTGATATCGGGACAGAAATCATAATCGAATGAAAGCAACTGTTGGTACCCTGCGGAATATTAACAGACAGTTCTAAAGGGAGAAGTCTGAACTTGCTGGAAACATAACCCATAGATTGGTCTGGTGTCAGGCTAATGAATGGTGCATGGAAGAGGGTGGTTAAATTGAGGCGACAGTCTGGGACAAGGATACAGTGGCATGTGTCTAGGGAGATCTTGGGTGGAAAATTAACTTCAGATTCTTTGCGTGAGTCTATACGAGAACGCATCTTGGAGAACTATATTGCAACCATTGCTTCTATGTATGTACAAGCAGGCATATTACGTCTGTCAATTAGAGAAAGTATTAGTGATACAGCAACAGCAATTATCATTTCTGTGTCTACTTAACTAAAAACTAGCGAATGTTCGATGTTGCTTGATTTACCTCTATGCTTTACTTGTCAGCTTAAAGACAACGATATTTGAATAGGTATGAACGGTCTGCGCCGAAAGGTTTTCTCGAATCGTTGTTCAGAACATTATTTTGTGCGGCTTAATAAAGTCAGAAAAGCTGTCCGGGCCTTCAGACGCTGGACAGGACGGATACGTAATGATAATGTGTTAGTGTATTTATAGAGTTAATATATAAATATACATATATATATATATATATATATATATATATATATATATATATATATATATATAAAAACCCTTATTTCATTCGTGATGGTATATTTCTCTGATCGACTATTTAAAGACACTGATGCATAACAGAATATTGATAACTCGTGACAAACACAGGACGCGCACCACGGAAATTACTAAGACAAAATTATATGTGTTGCATACTACAGGATTGACAACGAAGGATCATTCTTGCACAAGACATATAACAGAAATCCATACCGAAAAACGCTGTCTTGCATCTTTTATTTAACATCTTACATCCCTTAACAAGACTGCCATTAGACTGCTGCTGTCATGTTTATTGCCATGGCCACGCAAACGCATAAACCATCTAGCCGGCACATTTTGATCACCTCAGATAAAAATTGAATAGGAAGAATAGTAGTTTTTATTGGTTATAACTATTATGGCATCTTGCGTGACATCGTCGACTACCCTTAGTCTGACTCCCTAGTTGATTCCATAAGAATTTTAAGTATAGCTGTTATATTCAGGGAACCACATGCTCGTACAATTACATGGCAACTATAAATGTGACATATCTTTGTTGATGGTTATTCCTGGTAACCTAGTCATTCATTAGATCTCTAATTATAAATCTACGTGAGGGTTAATTTGAAGACTCACTACTTTGTGTCCTTATTCACACTGATGTTTACATTTGTTTAAATAATCCATATACAAATATCTGCTTTATAATCGGTCTTTCTGAAGCAATATCTGGGATGCATTTGTGAAGCCACGACATCTGATCCAAGGCACTCGCTTGGAAGTCACATTGCACAAGCTTTCCGCAATCGTACAATAAACCTAATAATTGTATACCGGAACTTCGACTGGTCAGTTTATGTGATATGATTGTGCTTTGTAGACTATCGACGAGCAACATTTGAACAAGGGATAGGTTTGAGGAGAGCATGATGATTGTCAACATGGGGCAACATAAATGAATCTTACGCCTGTATTTTCGTTCGCCGAACATGATTGTGATATTGGTTGTGCGTTACTTGTTTCGAAATGCCGTTTATATACCCCAACTCATCCGCAATATACTTGATGCAATAACTTTCACATAGAAGCTAGGATCATGAAAAGCCAGTATCTCCCGCTACATTAATGCACGAACATCCTTCGAAATTTACATTCTCTTGATGATTGTATCATACATGTTCGCTAACAGAGCTTTCAATGTTTATTGCAGAATATCAGAGATTGTAGAGAATATTATTTCAATGCAACGCAAATGAAGAAAAATGTACTACATCGTTGAACATTTTGCTATCCTTCATTCGCATCAAGATTATTGCTGATATCCATATCTGCGCATCTCATATGAACCAGCAGAGGGAGTCTACCTTTTACAGGGATAGGACCGGCTGAACACGGATATCCTTCATGCGGATAATACTTTCATTACAAATATGGCTGTTATGTACCTCGATACGACTGGGTTCTGTGTAAGAGAGCATAATGCAAATAACTGCTATTCCCGATACAATAACAACTTCCTTCTCCTAGTCTCTATCGCTCATGTGAACTCGAGGGCTTCAAAAGAGGAGATTCAGTTACCTTAGGAGGATGATGTTTAAACTGGTAAATAACATAAGTGTTTATGTAAGCATACTATAGTCATTAATTACGATAAATTGAAACGTTGTGTAATGTGTTTTTTACGAAAACTATAAGTAGTGTTTCTCATGGATCAGTCCCAGGACCCGTTATTTTCGTCTATCTACTTATAGTTCTGGACGGTGTTGTTGAAATTATATTAAAACATTTGCAGTTAGTACCAAACTTTACTCAAGAGTGTTGACCAAACACCAGTCATTCAGCTTACAACAAAGCTTATATAAAGCGTTTGACTGGGGATATGAATGGCAGGTGCTTTGTAACCTAAACAAATGCAAAGTACTGCATATAGATCGGGTAAATATAATATGTTTTTACTGTCGATATTGTACACATAATATAACGTCAGGAGATTCAAAGTAGGCCACGTATCAACTGCCTAAGCGTGATTCATGACAAAGCAGGTCCTCAGATTAAAATGAAACAACAATTACCCTATTCATTTTGCGATTCATCAGAAGTTGTTTTCAGTTATCTATGTGTATGTGTCGCATTCATGAAAGTTCAGGAAGAATTTACGGTTTCTACAACATTCAATCCGCTCTAAACAATCGGCTATTGTATCTCAAATTGTCAATGGTTTCCCTCGAAGGAAACAACGTCTTAGAAACTACAACAAAACAAAACAGAAGACACGACGAATACCTTGTTGCTAGAATAGCATGGTATGACAGTGCGTGTCCATCAGCATTATGAGTGGCGTATGATTTTGTGGTTCAAATATGCAGGCGTCATATCGACAATTGAACAAACCTTAAAGAAAATCTTTGAAAATTGGTTATATATTTTCCAAAGTACTCTGAAGTGATGAGAGAATAACAATCACACAGCGCTACTAATAACAATCACATGGAAAAAAGCACATAACAACCTTACAGGTGTAACATTGGAAAACGTGGGCAACGGTTGATAACTTTGGTGCAACTTTATATTGACCAATCGGCAACCGTTCCATGAGCTACTACAAAAGTACCCAGCTGTGAGACGTGCTAATGCACTTGAACGCACGGAGGCCAAAACCATTCTGTCTGCTAATTACTCACAAGCAACATGGCAATTAAAGAGATAAATTCGTTTTGAACTATTGTTGTATATTCACTGTACACAGCCGTTCACGAACTAGGCTATGCAAACCGATTGGTTCGGAAAGAATGAAATTATTCAGAATATAGAATATTTTACAAAATCGAATAATCTATCATACATAAATGTTTCTAATATTTGTTCATAGGTAATATAAACACTGACTTTCAGTGTAATCTCCATTTGTGTATACTGGGATAATTTGTGCAACTTTAATTTATACATGGAATGTACAATCGACATTCTCTATTGCATGACATTGAATATGATCCAACATGCTTTTGCACATTAGAGATACTATGATTAAGCAATTATATCGGCCTGTTTACCCTTTACAATTGCTGCTCTGTGAAGGGTCAAGTGATAAATGTTATATTGATTTATCTCTTTATTTACAATAGGTAACTTGATTTGAAAGAAAGTCTCAGGACAGGCCCCGAATCCGATATTCACTAATTTTTCGCAATTATCTTCATTCTATCAATTAGTCAGTTGCTAAGAGGTACTTCATAAATACTCGTACAGACTGCCAAAATTAGTTCGCTGCGTAGTCAAATACCTAATGTTTGATCGGTGATTTTAGCGGTGTCTCTCTGACAACAACATACAAAAACAGGCACAATTAGTGTAGCCGTAAACATAACCGTTTGCATTGGACTTTTTAAACACTCCGCAATATACTAATTTTGTATGTTTCCCACCATGACAAGGCAATCATCCAAAACCATTTATATAGATTAAGACTAATAAGGCAATTGCACCTGAGAGCCAGAAGACATTCATTCCAACTTATTAAAAGCCGACATAACAATTACATCAGTGCGATGACTGTGCAAAGACTGGAATATGATGACTGAGCATCACCGGTATCATTTGGCACGCGCTTTATGGTAATGACTCTCATACGCTAAGGATATGATAAACCAGTCCAAATACGAGTTTAGGAGGGTTGAGTGCAACAATCAGCAATAGCGCATAGCGTACAATATAATTTACGTACATATACATATTTTATATACATATATATATATATATATATATATATATATATATATATATATATATATATATATATATATATATATGATGTATATATATTGAATGTATATACATAATATGTGTATATGTATGAATATATATATATTAAATATATATATTAAAATATATAAGCATATATATACACATATATTATATATATATATATCTAAATATATATATTTATATATATACACAAATATGAATATAAATATATATATATACACATATATATGCATATATATACATATATATATATATATATATATATATATATATATATATATATATATATATATATATCTATCTATATATATCTCTATATATATATATATGTGTATATATGTAAAAGTTGTCTTATGGTAATGTGCGTCCGAGTATAACCTTGTGATTGAATTTAGGAGTCTTTATTATTCCACTGATGCTTTTATTTCTTTGATTTCACATACGACATGCATGATAAATCGCAGCACCGTGAATCTAGAATACAACCAAACATTTTACAATGAATGCGGCTAGAAATTCAAACCTTGAGTTCATATCGAAGGCGTTTACATCGAAACTTACAGTTTCCATCCAACATCAAAACTTACAGTACTGACTCATGTCCTTCCAAGTGTATACGACGACATATTCGTAAATATCCATGTTACATATATAAAAAAATGAAAATGTCCTTGTTTATTCATTTGGTTACCAACTTTTCTTTCTTTTTTAGCGGGCATCCCATTTCCGCTATCTATCAAATAGCCCACGGAAGGGCAACTGCACACAATATTTGTAATAACCGGAGGGGTCACTAACCCAAACATATGCCCTTTTACATATATATATATATATATATATATATATATATATATATATATATATATATATATATATATATATATATATATATATATATATATATATATATATATATATATATATATATATATATATATATATATATATATATATATATATATATATATATATTTATATAAATATAGATATATATATCTATATATATATCTATCTCTATATATATATATATATCTATCTATATATATATATATATATCTATATCTATCTATATATATATATATATATATATATATATATATATATATCAGGTAAATATTTCAGTGATGTTGATTTTGTCTCATTACATACTGAAGAATTATATGTGTTATATGTATTCAAACTTATCCTAACGCGATTAGATAATACTCTTAGACCACAGCGTACGCTACTAATACCAAGGGATGCAACAGCCGAAGCAATGGCAGCATTTCAA
>CM067351.1:43511744-43529244 GCA_034190875.2 Urechis unicinctus | reverse complement strand
TTCTTGTCGGTAGCTGTCAAATGAAGTTAAATAGCCTCTCTGACCGTCGATAACAACCACATGGGCGACATCAAGGCGGATAATCAGTAACATGTGAAATAGCAAGATTTTCGTTTCGATTGAGCTATGAAGAAAGGTAAGGGAGTTGGCCATCTCGGTTTAGCTAATACTTCCCGAGTGAATGGTGAAATCTTTGTTTTGATACCAGTTTATAGATATATGGACGAATAAATGCATATACACCAACATATACATGTGTATCTGGCTGATACATTGCCAATACGGCATCAAGTACCGTTTCCACTTCCTACCTTTGAGGTTGATAAAATTGATAGCAAAAGAGTTTGTTCAGTTCATCGTCGTACCTTCGACAGGATTTTGACAAGATGTAATCTTTGTGATCATGCATACTCGACCGCTTCACAACTTAATGTGTGTCACGTCATTGCGTTCTGCGACCATATACTCAACGTCTTCACAACTCACCGTGTATCACGTTATTGCGTTCTGTGACCATATACTCAACGTCTTCACAACTCACTTGCAGTACAGTATAGAAGAGGTAATTTGCTCCGTGCATATCTTGCGTAGAAATTACAATGTTGGTCCCTAGTGCATTGTCTGCGAGAAGTGTGCCATCGCTAGTTCACAAGCTGTTCAGCACATTAGGGGGTATTATCCCTGGTCGTGTCTGGTCAAGCCAATGACCAGGAAGTTGCAATACACTGCTCATGACAAGATTGCAGTCAACCACCAGTACCTGCTGACCAAACTGGGACCAAAGAAGGGATTGCTTATCGGCCTGAAGACGAGCCCTAAGATACAGACTCAAACTATTTCGTGCAGTTAGTTTTCTTAACGGTCCTTGCATGTAAGAAATATTAGACACCATATAATGGACACAACACGATGTACAAGATTTGTTTACCATATATTGTTTACATGGATACAATGATAAACTAAATATATCTGATCAGCACTTTATCTATTTATTGTCGTATTCATTGAGTCGACTTGTATCTAGTCTCAAGTGAGCTATAATCTAAAGAGACCAGCATAATAAGTTCAACCGACGATTTCAACAGTTTTTGCTTAGAATTACTCTGCTGCAACTCCTACGGATGCAGCACACATTCCTGGAAGAGCGGTATCAAAGTCGCTAAAAGTGTCGTATAAGCTTCAACGAAGTACCGTATAGGCGAGTTGTCGTACTGGCCGGGTGCCGTATCGCCTCAAAATCATATATATGAATATTTAAGCTTATATAAAACATATTTAAATAATTATAAATATATACATGCAAATAAACATGTACATATGAAAATTTGTACATATACATACGCATGTGTATATATACGTATTTATATACATATGTAAGGATATGTATTAATGTATTTATATATATATATATATATTAATAAATGGGTAGATGTATATATGTATATATATATATATATATATATATAAAGATATATATATGTATATATATACACATATAAATATATATATATATATAAATATATATATATATATATGCGTAGAGACCTATAAATATGCATATGAATTTCTATATTTATATATATTCGCATATATATGTACATATATATACATTTACATACCTATTGATTACTATGTATATATTTATATATTTTTGTATATGAGTATAATACATATATCTACATATTGATATATATAATATATAGATGGATATACATATAGACAATATATATATATATATATATGCAGATATAATAATATATGTGTACATATATATATATATATTTTATATTTTAATGAATATATATATAGATAGATATTCATATATAACGATAAATATATAAAAAAGTACCTATATATATATATATATATATATATATATATATATATATATACTTGCGTATGTATATATATATATATATTTTTATCCTATTTTTTTTTTATTGATTGCTGTATATTTCTTGTGTGGTTATATGACACTCCAATAGTTAACGCGTCTCACATTATAGCATTACCCTCGCAAAGCTGTACCCAGTAAGTAGATTCCTTTACGTTTCTTGCCCTCGTACTCTTTTCTCCTGGGCAACCGTTGCGTCAGTATATTGCATTGATTATCACATTTTTCCAAATTCTACCTATGGGTATGCCATTTATCACAATGTCTGCTACCTTCATTAGCAACTTTTTGCATAGTTTTGAGTTTTCATTGGCAGGTTTCATCACTTGCTCTATTTACAGCGCCAACATTGGGCTGGTTGGATGTACTAATCTTGTCCTGAAAAGAATACTCACATGTCCATGCGCGTGGCAGATGATAATGCCATTGTCCCTGATGCTGGATTTACTTATTCAACTTACGTGGTCGGATAATGTCCACATGCCAGCGCATAACAAGCAGACATAACGTTCCCTTGTAAAAGACACCTGGCTTTGATAAACTGTCACATTCTTCTAACATTCGTTCGCTTTTATTCTCTATGGGTGTCAGCCTAACATGCAAGTGGTACTTCACAAGCGTAGGCGCGTATTTCAAAATGAAATGCGTCGAGCGATGAAGCCTGATACGAATTGCGTAACATCTCAGGATGATATGGAGATGAAACTGCACACTTTAAGATGCTGGCCCAATTATTCAACTACCCTTACTGTACACATGGAGAATATGCGGTGGGTTTCCGCGTCGAACAACAAATGCTGAGAAACTGGACAAGACTAGGATATCAAAGCAATTTCGACGTCTTCTTCCTCGTCGGTATTTTTCGGGTCTACTTCATTGACATAACGTCGTGCGTTATGCGTTACCCAACCTCCACTCACAACCCAGAGTCGACCAGCAAACATCGTTTATTTGGCATAAGCGCCAGCGACCTTCATATGTGACGCAAGTACAATATAACCACTACTTAAAACAAGCATTAGATTATGATAGCGGTATAATAAATAAGCTGCGGGAGTATGATTTTAAGATAAATCGTCTAACTACGCAGAAACCTCCCTGTAGCACAAGTGACCATTTGTATGGTGGTAGATAGTGCAGAGCATTGCCGAGCTCACCTTTAGTTGCGATAATTAAGAATTTGCGGTGCATATGGAAGTCGCTTGTGTCTATGCCGATAAAACGATGGAACGCTATTTAACGCTGGGGTGGGTGCGGAAGTTGCGTAAGAGGCGTTAGTGTGTAACCTATAGCTCATGACACTACGGTAATCATAGTAGGCACCAAAATTACATTCAATTTCGCCGCTTCATCAAGCTGCTCTACCTTCTGTTGCGTACGCGAGAGCCCACCTTATATTACCCATCCATACAATGAGTTACCTTGGTTTTATTGTCTATCTAAAGCGCCAGCGGTACAGAAAGCCGTAGGTGGACATTAGGGTTAGCCATTCCTAAACGCTACCATAAACTATCATATCGTTTTATTAATAGTGCATGGAATTATGTATGGTGAACGAATATTTCGGCTGCAAACTGAAGTAAAATAATTGTTAAATACAAACAATGTTTTTCGTAATTTGATGACCTTATTCAGGTATATTCAAACAACAGCTGTACATATACTAGTACTTGATTTGGTAATGCATTCATGTGCACTCTTAATTACTGCGATGTAGTTAGCATCTAGAATAATTATTTTTAGTATTCAATAATTAAACAGCTTATTGCATTTGTCGTGCAATCCCTTTCATTGGAAACGTAAAGTCCATCGGAAGAGAAGGTCTATATCATTTGCAACACACATGCAGGCCATGGTTTAGGGGCTGCCAATTCTGTATTTGTGATACAGAAACGGATCCTTGTGTGTAATCGGACGGATAGTTGGGATCACACTAAAACAAATACATGGTCGGATTAATTTTTTACCGCAAGAGATCATACCCATGGTCAAAGGCGAATTCAAAATGCAATTTGCATCTTGACTCACCGCACATAATGCGCTCGACTATAACGTACTGATTGGAGTAATGAAAAGTGGAATCTGTTGTTTTGATTGACTATGTCAGTATTCTTATATCAGAAGGCGAAGTATTTGATTGTTAGGTACACCCCTGTTCTTGTGAAAAACCTTCCACAGAGATGCTGAAAATAAATTTGGCAAGTTGTCAATTGCAGGCTTTTAAAAAAAATAGGAAAGTTCTGTTTGGCGGTCATGCAATGACACAAGGTCATCAATGACATGTACATTATATTAGCCTTCGGTTGAATGCCCAGTTTCCCATGCGCTGTGCTGGGATTTATTACCAGAACAAGCGTCATAGAACTAACCATTTCCATATTCGTGCCTATACTTAAAACAAGTAATGAACCCGTCAAGGGGAGCTTGTACAAATACACATTATTAGGGTCGCACACATTTTTATATATGACAGACCTATACCTGAATCAATATGTTAGCTATGTGATGCATTATCCGTTCTAACGAAGCAACGGAGACGCTCGGCCATGGCCTGAGAACATAAACTTCATACGAGACCTCGTTTCGCCAAGCTAATACAGTAACTTGAGGATGTGTGTTAAATAATAACAAGTCGCATAACGGCGTGTGTGAAATGGGGCCTAGCGTACTCTCATAATTTTTTCGCATTAAATACCATGCAACAATGTATCATTCCCCTCAAATTATTAGACATTTATAACGATCAATTTTCTAATGTCGCTTGGGCCACCATTGTCTTTTTTAATTAATATATTCAATGTTGCTCTGTGCTTGTGATTTGCATCTGACGGCGATAAATGCCGATTGACTACGATCACCCCAGTCAATGTTTGTGATTGAGCACCGATTTGTAGAGTTCAGTAAAACACAATCGTGAGTTACGACTGCAATATGGTGAGCCATTAGTCATATGCGGGATTCTCAACGGTGTTAAAGGCAAACTCTTAATTATTTGCGCTTTAATAAAATGCAGCCCAACTCACTCATACTCGCCAGGACCTAATTGAAGTGCGCTTGGTAACTGACACATCACATGTCGGCAAAGTGATGCGTCCCCCAAGGATTAATCGGACGCTTTCCTTACACATTAGTGTTGTCTTGTCACTGTTGCTGGCTTTTCCACTGGGTGAATTTGGGGTCCAGCTTACAGAGGGTTCCCGCGGGATATAGGAGAACATGGTCGACATCGGTTCGACGGAGAAAATTATTTTGGTGGAAAGCGTTTGCAGTTTTCTGTTGAGAAGCAGTGTACCGGGAGATTTGGGGATATGGCAGCAAAGACAAGGATACGGACGAAAACCTGATATTAGACGGTTATGTCGCCGAATGATTGTCATTAGGGGCGGGAGATAAGTATTGGCGCGTGATATGCGCAGGGTAAATGTTGGATTGAAATTAGCGCGAGCAGAGGGCTGGATGATATTGGGGCAGAAAGCGTTGATGATGTTTGTGCAGAATTCGGTTTGGAATCAAAGATGGCAAGTATTTGCGATGTCGAGTACGAAGTCGTAATATAATTAAAGCTGGGAGGGATTGGTGATATCGGGACAGAAATCATAATAGGATCGAATGAAAGCAACTGTTGGTACCCTGCAGAATATTAGCAGACAGTTCTAAAGGGAGAAGTCTGAACTTGCTGGAAACATAACCCATAGATTGGTCTGGTGTCAGGCTAATGAATGGTGCATGGAAGAGGGTGGTTAAATTGAGGCGACAGTCTGGGGCAAGGATACAGTGGCATGTGTCTGGGGAGATCTTGGGTGGAAAATTAACTTCAGATTCTTTGCGTGAGTCTATACGAGAACGCATCTTGGAAAACTATATTGCAACTATTGCTTCTATTAGAGAAAGTATTAGTGATATAGCAACAGCAATTATCATTTCTGTGTCTACTTAATTAACAACTAGCGGATGTTCGATGTTGCTTGATTCACCTCTTTGCTTTACTTGTCAGCTTAAAGACACCCATATTAGAATAGGTATGAACGTTCAGCGCCGAACGGTTTTCTCGAATCATTTTTCAGAAACATTATTCAGTGCGGCTAAATAAAGTCAGACGCTGCCTGGACAGGACGGATACGTAATGATAATGGGTAAGTGTATTTATAGTGTTAATATATAAATATATATATATATATATATATATATATATATATATATATATATATATATATATATATATATATATATATATATATATATATATATATATATATATATATATATATATATATATATATCATCTGTGCCATATGAATACAAGCAACCAGTTTCTTCCACATATCAGCACATTTTATATGTGGTCTTTGCAAAGCTAAAACTATGATCTCAAGTTGCGAGGTCACTGTCCCTAATTTCATTCGTGATGTCATTGGTATATTTGTCTAATCAACTATTTAAAGACACTGATACATAACAGAATATTGATAACTCGTGACAAACACAGGACGCGCACCACGAAAATTACTATGACAAAATTATATGTGATGCATACTACAGGATTGACAACGAAGGATCATTCCTGCACAAGACATATAACAGAAATCCATACCGAAAAACGTTGTCTTGCATCTTTCATTCAACATCTTACATCCCTTAACAAGACTGCCATTAGACTACTTTACGATAAATTGAAACGTTGTGTAATGTGTGTTTTTACGAAAGGTATAAGTAGTGCTTCTCATGGATCAGTCCCAGGACCCGTTATTTTCTTCTATCGACTTATAGTTCTGGACGGTGTTGTTGAAATTATATTAAAACATTTGCAGTTAGTACCAAACTTTACTCAAGAGTGTTGACCAAACACCAGGCATTCCGCTTACAACAAAGCTTATATAAAGCGTTTGACTGGGGATATGAATGGCAGGTGCTTTGTAACCTAAACAAATGCAAAGTACTGCATATAGGTCGGGTAAATATAATGCGTTTTTACTATCGATATTGTACATATAATATAACGTCAGGTGATTCAAAGTAGGCCACGTATCAACTGCCGAAGCGTGATTCATGACAAAGCAGGTCCTTAGATTATAATGAAACAACAATTACCCTATTCATTTTGCGATTCATCAGAAGTTGTTTTCAGTTATCTATGTATAAGTGTCGCATTCATGAAAGTTCAGGAATAATTTACGGTTTTTACAACATTCAATCCGCTCTAAACAGTCGGATATTGTATCTCAAATTGTCAATGGTTTCCCCCGAAGGAAAGAACGGCTTAGAAACTACAACAAAACAAAATAGAAGACACGACGAATACCTTGTTGCTAGAATAGCATGGTATGACGGTGCATTTCAATCAGCATTATGAGTGGCGTTTGATTTTGTGGTTCAAATATGCAGGCGTCATATCGACAATTGAACAAACCTAAAAGAAAGTCTTTGAAAATGGATTATATATTGTCCAAAGTGCTCTGAAGTGAAGCGAGAATAACAATCACGCAGCGCTACTAATAACAATCACATGGAATAAGCACATAACAACCAAACAGGTGTAACATTGGAAAACGTGGGCAACGGTTGATAACTTTGGTGCAACTTTATATTGACCAATCGGCAACCGTTCCATGAGCTACTACATAAATACCAAGTTGTGGGACGTGCTAATGCACTTGGACGCATTTGGAGGCCAACACCATTCTGTCTGCTAATTACTCACAAGCAACATGGCAATTAATGAGATAAATTCGTTTTGAACTATTGGTGTATATTCACTGTACACAGCCATTCACGAACGAGGCTATGCTAACCGATTGGTTCGGTAAGAAAGAAATTATTTAGAAAATAGAATATTTTACAAAATCGAATAATCTATCATACATAAATGTTTCTAATATTTTACATGGGTAATATGATTACTGACTTTTAGTTTAATCTCCATTCTTGTATATTGGGATAATTTGTGCTACTTTAATTTATATATGGAATGTACAATCGACATGCTCTATTGCCTGACATTGAATATGATCCAACATGCTTTTGCATATTAGAGATACTATGATTAAGCAAATATATCGACCTGTTTACCCTTTACAATTGCTGCACTGTGAAGGGTCACGTGGTAAATGGTACATTGATATATCTCACTATTTATAATAGGTATATTGATTTGAAAGAAAGTCTCAGGACAGGCCCCGAATCCGATATTCATTAAGTTTTCGCAGTTATCTTCATTCTATCAATTAGTCAGTTGCTAAGAGGTATTTTTCCATTTGCGAAATGTGTAAAATCTCATAAATATTCGTACAGACTGCTTAAGTTTGTTTGCTGCGTAGTCAAATACCCAATGTTTGATTGGTGATTTTAGCGGTTTCTCTGTGACAACAACATACAAAAACAGACACAAATGGTGTAGCCGTAAACATAACTGTTTGCATAGGACTTTTTAAACCCTCCGCAATAGACTAATTTCGTATGTTTCCCATCATGACAAGGCAATCATCCAAAACCATTTATATAGATTAAGACTAATAAGGCAATCGCACCTGAGAGCCCGAAGACATTCATTCCAACTTATTAAAGCCCGACATAACAATTACAACAGTGCAATGACTGTGCAAAGACTGGAATATGATGACTGAGCATCAAGGGTATCATTTGTCACGCGCTCTATGATAATGACTCTCACACGCTATGGATATGATAAACCAGTCTATATATAAGAGTAGAGGAGGGTTGAGTGCAACAATCAGCAATAGAGCATAGCGTACTATATAATTTATGTACATATATATATATATATATATATATATATATATATATATATATATATATATATATATATACATATATATATATGTATATATATATATATATATATATATATATATATATATATATGTACGTATGTATGTATTTATATATGAATATATACATCATATGTATATATGTATGAATATATATATATATTTATATATATAAATATATAAGCATACATATACATATATTAATATATATCCAAATATATATATATATATATATATATAAAAATATATGAATATATATATATATATATATATATATATATATATATATATATATATATATATATATATATATATATATATATATATATATATATATATACGTATATATGTAAATGTTGTCTTATGGTAATGTGCGTCCGAGTATAACCTTAGGATTGAACTTGAGTCTTTATTATTCCACTGATGCTTTTATTTCTTTTAATTCACATACGACATTCATGCATGATAAATCGCAGCACCATAATTCTACATCGTAAGTTACTGAGTACAAATCCAAACATCAAAACTTACAGTACTGACTCCTGTCCTTCCAATTGTATACGACTACATATTCGTAAATATCCATGTCACATATATAAAAAAATTAAAATGTCCTTGGTTATTCGTTTGGTTACCAACTTTTCTTTCTTTTTTAGCGGGCTTCCCATTTCCGCTATCTACCAAATAGCCCACGGAGAGGCAACTGCAAAGAATATTTTTAATAACCGGAGGGGTCACTTCCAAACCCAAAAAATATGCCATTTTACAATATATATATATATATATATATATATATATATATAGAGATATATATATATATATATATATATATATATATATATATAGATATATATATATATATATATATATATATATATATATATATATATATATATATATATATATATATATATATATATATATATATATATATATATATATATATATATATATATATCAGGTAAATAACTCAGTGATGTTGATTTTGTCTCATTACATATATAAGAATTTATATGTGTTCAAACTTATCCTAACGCGATTAGATAATACACTTAGACCACAGCGTACGCTACTAATACCAAGCGATGCAACAGCCAGCATTTCAAGCTCAGCAAATGCGATAGCTATTTTGAGAATTTTGGAAACTATCACAGCCAGCGTATAACTTCCGGATATTCTACGGATATTGCCAATATCACAGTGACCATCTCAACTAAGGAGGGCCTGCAAAGTCCGTTGTTGTAGAATCGTCTCCTGCAGCTGCTGTAATTAATGCCTAACAATATTTTTCTGCCATTGGAATTACTAATCTAATGAAGCAAAACATGTGGCTAGTGCCCACATCGATGAAATCATTTCAGTCTCCGCAACGAGGGCATAGTGGTTTTAATCCTGCTTGCCTGTTATTACCACCACCAGCTACATGCATGTCCTTCTTCTATCACCATTACTTTATTGGGCATGTTTCTATGGAAAAAGCAACACGTGCAGGAAAAGCAAACGACAATACCCTAATACAATGGCACTCGGAGATCATTCATCTCCCTGAATTGCATAGGAATAGCTTATTACTTGGCAGTTAAACCATACAAATGAGGAACCTCAGAGACGTCAAGAGGGAACGGATCACCATTTAGGTGTCGGTTTGTTTGGAGACTTGAGCAAATTCCCGTTTCCCATGTACCAAGCAATTATGCAGGTGATGTTTTTTAATGATTAAAACTTCACCTTATTGCATCGACAATACAGCCCAGTCTCATTGTATTGCACATAATGGTTGCATTTGGTATGCTGCTTTACTGCTGGTATTTCCTGCGATCACTAGTTACATCGGTACTATAATGCTTATCTCACACATTACTGGTGTCATACTCTCTTAATTATCCATGACATGAGGAGATTGGCGGCTGTGCAGGATATTAAACAAATACGTCATTTTGAATGTATACGGCCAATAACAATGTCGTCGTATGCCGCATCGAACGAATTGTTCACGTCGGTAATGAGCCTTTGCAGCCGTTTGTATCCATAGAAAAGGATGTGGAATAATGCATAGAGTCCAGAGTGAAACGTAATACGGCCGACAGGAATTTTGGTTTTCATATTCTACTCGACACGATAAATAGCGATCGACAAAAGCACACAATTGAGTATGTTATTGATTTAAGTACGTTTATCACTAAATAGAAAAGCGGTTATAGTCCGAATGTGCGTCATACTGCTGCTAATTCAATTCTATGTAGACTACCAACATAGTTGCTCTGTATGATAGTTGAATATTGGCCTTCGGCTGACCTGCTAAGGCTGGCACAACATAAAAATAGCGGCATACATTGGTGGTTTATTCTCCGGGTGGTTGTCTGTAGAGATAAAACTAGATGTTATGTCGGCTTCCCAGTTGTGCATGAGCTGATCGCGGATATATCAAAACTTTGCCGGAAATAAAATCGTATTGAAAAAGTATGCTTGTCATGGCCGCCATTTCTTAGCCCGCAGTGAAGTGTTCTGCGTTTAGCATGTTAATTTTCCTCTTCAGCAATATGCCGATGCATTGCCACAGGACAGATTGCATTATCATAAGGAACTTCGGCGTAAAGGGACGATTTAGAATGCTTTTAACGCCACCTGAGCAGGGTGAATGAAATTGCACTTTAAAACATAGAATGTTGTTGTGTTTACAATATTAACGTGAGTGCCTTATTTGTGCATTAATTAGCTTTGGAATGATAATAGAATGATCGCTTTAAACAGCCGCATAAGGCCAACTTCTAATTCTCAATACCTAATTTGCAATGTGATCTACAGTCTTGTCAATATGTTGACCTGGATATTACAAGTTTATCGTATGCTCACCATAAAAATAGGGGCATACATGGGTGGTGTATTTGCCAAATGTTAGGCTTAAGAGATAAAGCCCTTATTGCAGTTGATGCAAAGCTTCCCCGTTCCATACCAAACAGGGTGTAGCCCGCAGGTGAATTACTTATTATCGTTTAAATGACAACGTGGCTAATAACAGAACGTGACACATCTGCGACTGTTTTTATGTGGGAAACCAAAATGCTCCTGGTGTCCACAATAACACAGGCATTAACCTATATAACAATAGCTACGGCTATTAAACGTCACGACAGCAGCTTGTGCTTGATATGCTGCAAATATGGACCATGCCTCTAGAGAAAGAACATATTTGAAAAAAAAATTGATATATAATTCCCAATTGCACATGAGCTGAGCCAATTTGCAACCGTATTGAAACAGCTTTACAGCCGAAATTGACATAATACAGGGATTGTATTAAGTCAAACTGTACTCTGTTGAAGTAACTTTCAATAATCTGGCTTTTAAGCAATTTCATGTGCAAAAGTTATTTCCAGCAGAAGGCTGCATATACGATTTCAGCCTGCACAAATGTTTTTAAATGGGCCAGTGTTTGTTATACACTGCTTCATTCATAACGGTTATCGCATATGCCATATTGAAATCGCAAGGCAGCAATAGGTTATTTTAGTTACCACATATATAATAGTGGAATAAATCAAACGATGATCAATCATTCTTAATATTAAATCAATTTGGTGTACATTTGCGTCCCAGAGTGTATTTAATTGAGCACTGGTTTATAAAAGAACATCGGCTCACAGGCCACACAAGAGAAAGAGAATTGCATGGGTAAACTTAGTCTTTGGAGTGACTATTCTAGCCTTATACAATAGACAGGTTCTAATCATTGGCAAAAAAACCGATGCCAATCTCGTTCGTGTTTATTTCTGACAGTACATAATTCTTATTAGGTAATATAATTCGAAATTGCAGTGATCTTCATTTTGTCTTATCTCATAATAAAGAGTAATCCTGTGTTTAAACTTATTCTACTCGTGAAACACCGGCAAGACTACCACGTAATTAGTACACTGAGACCACAGAGGACGCTAAAAACCTCAAAGGATGCAAAAGCACAAGCAAAAAATTTCCATCTGACTAGCTGCGATAGCCTAGGTGGGTCAGCTATTTGAGAAATGTTAAATTTATCAAAGCCTTTAGTTATTCAAGGATGTATTGTCATTCAGATGGGCTTACGACTTGCAAATGAATGAATTGGCGTTAGAGTTGTATTTTCCATTCGTCACGAAATACGTATTACTATGCTAGCTTTTAACTTCCGGATAATATAAGGATGCTAGACCCTATATTATATGCTATATGTTTTCTTCATTTACAGTAATTTCACTGGAAATTTTCAATAGGGTCATGAATTTCCAATATCCTGTCTTGCTTGATTAGTATCATAATTTATCTGGAAATGAACCTCGCTTACATGGCAAGAGGTTTACCAGGTAGATGGAGTTCATTGTCACCGTTTTATGGAAAGATGACATTTGAGCTCAGACACTGATGTCATTCATAATCCTTAAACATAATCCTACGTTTAAACACAATAATTGCCTGTACACTTACCTTTACAAAAGCCGTTTTGCCTTTTATTATCTCTTTGAGATGGTATGTTGACAGTCATTAATATCCAATCAATATCATATGTCATAGAATGTACTGAGCAAAAAAACCAAAGTGTAGTATTGTGCTAGAACTAACGATTAAATCATCATTTTATTCTCATCCATTTGAGCAGGGCGGCATCTATCCTATTTTCCCACTTACACCATCATCGACCTGTTCTAAGCATGTCCTCTGTCTATCACTACCACCGCATGGAGCATGTATGTATGGGATCTCGTACAGGTAAAGCAAATGTCAGTAAGCTAACACGGTGACACTAGTGATACACGTTGCTTCTTGTGTATAGAAATAGCTCATTACTTGTCAGTTTTACCTCCCAAAGGAACCGATTGGACGCCATGATGCAGTACTTACGCTTCAAATAAGGCAAAACAATGTTCCCATGGCATATTGCTTGTGTTGAATATCTTCACTCAACGCACTTACAGCCATGGCTTTGATAAATATTTATTGGCAGATGGCTCACTAAAACAGTTGGACCATCTACAAATTTTAATCAAACGATCAATAAAAACAAACTCATATATGATGGGATATGACAACGATAACACTCATGTGATCAATGGAGATGTGCTAATCGTGCCCTTTTGTGTTTACCTTATATGTGTCTTAAGCTAACACACCCATAATGACTGACAGATAATGGATGAGACTCAAACAGATATTACATTATGACACCGCTAATATTGCTCACACTTTGCTAATGGATACACCACTGCATTTTGGTTGATAATAAAACAATCATAACATTCAAGTGGCAAACGATTTGATTCACTACGCATGTTCAACTCTATCATATGCTGACATTATCGCTGTTCAAGTTTTTGCGATTGAGGTACAGATTGCAACGTGTTCGCCATTCATTCACATGCCTACATTCACTATGATTACCTTGCTTTAATCTTTGTTAATACCAGTGATCGGATAATTAGTAGACAAAACGTAGATGACAGACAGCGGTTCATTTAAGCTTTATTACTATCATAACTAGGACAAGTATTCTACCACTACCCGCTCAAGCTGAAATTTCCATCTGACTAGCTGCGATAGCCTAGGTGGGTCAGCTATTTGAGAAATGTTAAATTTATCAAAGCCTTTAGTTATTCAAGGATGTATTGTCATTCAGATGGGCTTACGACTTGCAAATGAATGAATTGGCGTTAGAGTTGTATTTTCCATTCGTCACGAAATACGTATTACTATGCTAGAACCGGATAATATAAGGATGCTAGACCCTATATTATATGCTATATGTTTTCTTCATTTACAGTAATTTCACTGGAAATTTTCAATAGGGTCATGAATTTCCAATATCCTGTCTTGCTTGATTAGTATCATAATTTATCTGGAAATGAACCTCGCTTACATGGCAAGAGGTTTACCAGATAGATGGAGTTCATTGTCACCGTTTTATGGAAAGATGACATTTGAGCTCAGACACTGATGTCATTCATAATCCTTAAACATAATCCTACGTTTAAACACAATAATTGCCTGTACACTTACCTTTACAAAAGCCGTTTTGCCTTTTATTATCTCTTTGAGATGGTATGTTGACAGTCATTAATATCCAATCAATATCATATGTCATAGAATGTACTGAGCAAAAATACCAAAGTGTAGTATTGTGCTAGAACTAACTTCGATAAAATCATTTTATTCTCATCCATTTGAGCAGGGCGGCATCTATCCTATTTTCCCACTTACACCATCATCGACCTGTTCTAAGCATGTCCTCTGTCTATCACTACCACCGTATGGAGCATGTATGTATGGGATCTCGTACAGGTAAAGCAAATGTCAGTAAGCTAACACGGTGACACTAGTGATACACGTTGCTTCTTGTGTATAGAAATAGCTCATTACTTGTCAGTTTTACCTCCCAAAGCAACCGATTGGACGCCATGATGCAGTACTTACGCTTCAAATAAGGCAAAACAATGTTCCCATGGCATATTGCTTGTGTTGAATATCTTCACTCAACGCACTTACAGCCATGGCTTTGATAAATATTTATTGGCAGATGGCTCACTAAAACAGTTGGACCATCTACAAATTTTAATCAAACGATCAATAAAAAACAAACTCATATATGATGGGATATGACAACGATAACACTCATGTGATCAATGGAGATGTGCTAATCGTGCCCTTTTGTGTTTACCTTATATGTGTCTTAAGCTAACACACCCATAATGACTGACAGATAATGGATGAGACTCAAACAGATATTACATTATGACACCGCTAATATTGCTCACACTTTGCTAATGGATACACCACTGCATTTTGGTTGATAATAAAACAATCATAACATTCAAGTGGCAAACGATTTGATTCACTACGCATGTTCAACTCTATCATATGCTGACATTATTGCTGTACACGTTTTTGCGATTGAGGTACAGATTGCAACGTGTTCGCCATTCATTCACATGCCTACATTCACTATGATTACCTTGCTTTAATCTTTGTTAATACCAGTGATCGGATAATTAGTAGACAAAACGTAGATGACAGACAGCGGTTCATTTAAGCTTTATTACTATCATAACTAGGACAAGTATTCTACCATTACCCGCTCAAGCTGTCGATGGAGCAATAGTGTGCGCACAATTTATCGAAAGTAAAAAAGGCTATATTTACAATTTCGGGCTGCAGACATTGTCTTGAATTTGGCGTGAGTTTTGCTACCTTTATCACAACCTTTTGCGTATAGAACTCAGCATAGAGAATCCTCCCAACGCAAGTCAAGACTAATACCTCTTGTCAAGGCTAAGCATTGTCATTGCATTTGGTTACTTCACATTTACCAGGTGCAAGTTTCGTTTGGTTTTCGTTTCTTTTAGATTGAAACGAATCGGGCGGTGTCCCATCCTTCTTGATATTAAAGCATTCTTATCGTGCCTTTGTTTGATCCAAAAATGTGTTCTTAATTTGCTACATTTGCACCGGGTTATCAAAAAACATCTGCTTACACAGCCCACGCAAAGTAAAGAGAACAGCATTATTAACATCACCACACACCTTGTGGTAAGTCTACTAGGCAGCAAGAAGCGATTATTCTTTTATGTTGAAATAACCTGGAAGGGATAATTGGCAAATGCTACGATCTCCTCTACGATATGTCCATTTCTATGAATGATAAATGCACAATGTAAATCAGGTAACATAATTCAGAAATGCAATGATGTTGATTTTTGTTTAAGTTTAGCCTATATAATCTACTGGGACCATAACGGAAGCTACAAACCCCACGGTAAAAACAGAAGCAATGCCGACAATTTCATATAAGTAGCCTAGGTAGTTCAGCTATTTGAGAATGGAAAAACTTTTGAGGAGTAAATATCTTTCAGATGAGCTTACGATATACAAACTAACTAAGCTATGTTGCACTTCAATTGTTTCTGACATTTCGAATCATATGTACGGTATGCGTAACATTATGCCAGTAGTCGGCGGAAAGTAGACAAGTCCCGTGTTAATTCTGTTTTACCGAAAAGAGAACATATAACATCCGTATATTGAAAGGATATTGCATTGGCCACTAATGTGTTACACTTACCTAGTTTTACTACACGAAATACAAACCCAACGGCATTGATTCCGTTATATCTTAGATGCTCTCCTATTTGTGATTTGGTGCCGAAGGAGGGATAAAGATCTAAGCTTTAATGCATGATATTTTCTTCACTTGCATAAATTTTCACTGCAAATGTCAATAAGGCCATGTATCTCGCAAAACCTGTATAACTCAGTCAGTATCACGATTTATTCACATAGGCCTGAGCTAAAACATTCCTTTCAGCTGTTATTGCGCATATAGCCCAGGGCGTCTTATTGATCTCGCTGGTACCTGTTGAACTGGTGACTTCCAATTCATGGATAATGACTTCTATGCCCGTTAGTTTCATTTCAGTATAATAAGTGACGTTGACACAGTGATTCAGTCAATAGTCTATCCTGTTCTGGGCGTTATATAATTAGCACATAATGTACCTCCCAGTAAGACGTAATGATTTGTCAATAAATCAGTCACGGAATTTGAGTGCTCATGAAGTACAGGTCGACAAATTGACTGCATACATGAAACATACATTACTGGCCAATACAAGTACTTCAAACAATAAAGTATTACTACGACACATCAGATCTCACTCTGACACAGATGAGCGTTATAAACCATCAGACTTTGAGTTTTCCATTTTGTACAGCCCTCAACGTTTAACATAATCAAGGTCACCTATATGAGTGGTGAATTTTCACTTTTAGCTGGATCCAGCGGTCCTGGTGGTCGATATAG
>CM067351.1:43489244-43509244 GCA_034190875.2 Urechis unicinctus | reverse complement strand
ATACTTAGACTATATTGCATAACAGTGTCGAAGAAAGTAACAAGTTTGTTACATATTGATAACAGGATACTAGTCTCGGAGCATATAGCGGAATGTGTCTTATTATGGACTATAAATCCGTACCGGTTTACTTGGCCCTGAAATACAGAACCCCACTGTGCACGTGTTGTCCATCCCACCCTCCGCCTAGCGTAGAGAGCCATCAACGATCCATGGCCTCTGGACATCAGTACCGGATTTGCCCAAGTCCAGGAATGGGGATGGCGCCCACCAGACCGTGACCAGGGCTGTAGCATCAACTGCAACTATACGCGAAGCTGACCTACAAAATCCTTGTTGAGGCGCTGCAGAGGAGCCTGCAAGCAATGACCTCACATACTACTATGGTGCGCAGCCACAGTGAGCAAACATGCTGGCCTATGCCCCCATTACCTCGTCACCATGCTCCAGGTTGTGCGCGTGGCCACTGAAATCTAAGTACGCCAGAGAGCGTTACACAAGCTTGCCAATGTTGATGCTTACGTTATAGCCAACATGATACGTGCACAAGCTGTCTCCAAAGTACACATTACCCCACGAAGTGACCCTGGCTCACTGGCGCGAAAAGAGTGAGTATCTGTGCCCGCCAGAAGGACATATGAACCCGCACACAGCACATGTACGCATGCATACCCGTATGGCAAAGTGCCGGTTTACAGCGATACTTAGACTAGTAACCAGCCTCTCTATATCAATGGAGGTGGCGGTAGTAAAATGACAACTCGCTCAATCAAGTTAAACAGAGGCGTACGAGTCATTGCTTCATAAGGGGAAGAGGTCAGACAGGGTGTGCGCTAGAGCGGATAGGGCAGAAAAACATCATGTGCATTGACATCTTGGACGAGGTTTACCCAGTACAACGCACTAACCTACAGACCTTCCTGGACTTGTTAGGATCATGTGGTGTACAGGTCACTTGCTGTAGCGACCAGGTCCAGCCACCACTGATCGCAGGAGAGCTGCCACAGGACTGGCTCCGAGAAAAGGCGTACTACAAAGAGGTCTCCTTCGATAACAGGGCAAAACTTGAAATGGCGTTACCGCCTCACACCTGACAAGGTCCAAACGCCCTCCTCTTTGGCTTGGGCTTGGTTCGGTTCGTGCAGCAGTGGTCAACAAAGTATCTGATACTTACCAGCCACCAGAAGGTCCGCTGCAGGGCATTGGAATCTGCTACTCCAGAAACGCCAGGCGAGCCACCCGGACGAGTTGGTGCTTCAAGTATACAATACTAAGAGACAGCTGCAAGCAAAACGTCAAAATTCAGATACCGGGTAAAAACAGAGATTTAATTAGCTGCAATGAGCACAAGAATTGTAGGTAAAAGTTTTTGTTAAAACTATTGCTCAAAATGCCATCTTATGGTTGCGCGAATCATAACTTCGTCTATGCAATGAACCTCGCAAGACAACACCATGGATTGCTTCCTTTTTACTTTGAGGGCCTATTGCTATATATTCTTTGTCGAGATGAGAAGCAATCATCGATTATTGCCAAATAATTGCAAACCAACAAGCCTATTTGAATGCATATGGCTAATAAAGGTGAACATCCTTTGGCGAGTCTTGAGCTTTTACAGTTATTAGTGGTCTACGGACAGGAACATTGGCAATCCTGAGTTTTGTTGAGGGAAATATAATGCGGTAGCCTATAATTTTGATGTAATTACTGCTGACCATACAAAAAATGCAATCTAGAATATTTGATTTCTGTAGAATGTGATGTCTCATTATTCTTCATTGGATAGCAAGAATATTCATAGGTTATTGAATTTACCATAAGGCACAAGTACCTTTACGTCATATATTGAACTTTGTAAACACTATATTCAGAAAAAACACCATTTTATAACAAAAGACATTTTCACTATTGACGGTGACATTTGACACCAATATTGGTTTCTTGGAGTCTTGGTTGTCTACATTCGACCCCATAAATATGTATTTATTTCTCCACTTGCAAGAGAAGGATTGAACTATAATGAGTCAATACCATTTGTTTGATATTAACAGCTGTATTTCCAGCTGGGTTCCGATTATTTGGTTTGTTATACCAGCGTACAGACTGGTTTAGGTCGGTCTCGCATCAAGGGATATTATGTCATGTACATTGGCAAAATATGCTGTAGTATCAGGAGGGCGTAGGGCATGCGTAATGACGATACATCAGGTTGTTCAGATATATCTGGGGATAAGCAATTATTGCTATACCACGGTTGCAATCATCAATAAAAGTGTGTTTCTTTCGTCTGCATTGGTTGTGAGGCCGTTAATTTTCTATAAACGTACTGACCGACACGCATGGTCCTTTGTAGGTTGTCGTTAGTTGGAAACTGACCGTATCTTATGCTCAATGACCGGAATGCTAAACATAGCTGCCTTGCTTCTTTCATTAGCATAAAAACAAAGTAAAGACGATTTACCGATAAACTTTACCTTCCGTACGCCAATCATTCAGGGAGTCTTAACAAAGTCGGTTAAAAAAGGGGCTGTCATAGAAAGGACCATAACTACGTGCATTTAATTAACAGCGCTTGTAGTGTTTGGCAATGCTCAATCAATTACCGTATATCGATTGTATCATCTTTGCTCCATTTAACTAACTACTTTTCTACAGGCTGCTAAGCTGGAATATAGTCCCTTTGCATTATCTCATTGAATTGATGGTGGATATGCACTATTGATACATCAGACTAAGTTGTCACCCTGAACACGCCATTTGTATATGTAAACCACTAACTTAGCCACCTATTAAGATTTGGACACTACTAAAGAGTGGCCTTACATTGCATTACGAAATGGTCGATGTTTGCATCAATACATATTGCCGTTCCACAGTCCTAAAGATTATGCCGTGATGGCGATAAAGGGTTACTTGATTGGGCTGTGGCACGCTATGCTTGTTATGACATATATATACCACAGCTTGCTTGGGTATCATGCAACAGATGAAAACATAACAGAATACATATAAAGCCGGCGATTAATCTGAACGTAACACAGGTATTACGTCACGTGGTGAAAGGCAGCAAATGCGTTTGCATCGTGTGGCGTACGTTGCAATGGCCGCTACAATAACTAGTCATCCATGGATATGTTTCTGCAATGTTAATTATGAATCTGCCCCCGTTATTGCTATATGGTATGATTTGTTTTGCATAAAACCCAGTTTTTGCATAACAGTAACAGCGAATAAACTTGATGATAAACGTTGGAAGTGATATATATATACACCAAAAGGGTAATTACCTCAAGATATGAACTCCCACGTTAAGTGCATATGAAAGTCAAAGAACTTCAGAAATTGCAAGGTGGTTATGTCTGTAAGTACACGATTTACAGATGTTCTGTTATCATGACGTCCACGAGTTTCCGTGTTTTTATCGATCAATAGATAGAAAACTACCAGCTGCCAATAAACTGCATTGACAGTACCGTTGCACATCTACTTTTTTAAGTTTGCTTGTCCAGAACAAGCATTGTTATATCCATGAGCTACCTTGTGGTTGAACCTGACACGTTACTGTCATATGCGTAGAAAACAAACCTAAGTTATTATACTGAGTGGTGAAATAGAAAAAAAAATATTGAAAATCACGTATTAGTTTAAAACATGATTGTAAGGCAATTTACTGCATCCAGATGTGAATTGGAATCATTAATAATTGTCGAGAATTTGCCAGCAAGCTCTCACATCAGGGTAGTTCATTTCTTAGTATCCTGGCAAGTGCATGGATCTTGTGGGACATGTATAAGGGGGAATTACCAAAAAAAACTCAGTTTGCTCAAGTTTACTGTCTTTGCAATTTACTAAAGAATTCTCGCAGTGAAATCGGTAATAACAAATTGTTTAGGGAGAATCTCCGACATGCTGTGAAACCAGCCGGCTGTCAACATTCCAACCTTTTTCAGTAAGAAGAAGCAACTGCCTGGGGGAAAGGTGCAGTCCAACAGTAAGGTCTCCAGCAAGAGGGAGCACATTTAGCACATAAAAGATTTAGGAAAACATCTTGGGGGAATAACCCACTGTGAGATCCAGATTTCCTCCGACATAATATCTGCCTGTGCATCGTACCCACAACTGCCTTACTTGATGAGCAGTGTTTGTATAATATGAATGGTGATTAGAGGATATCAAATTTAGCCACGAATGTCCCATTCAGTGTGTGACATTACATCAATCTCATTGAAAGGTCTTATAAAGTTCATGTTTCATAACAACCCATACATAAATTAAAGCACTTACGACTCCAAAGTCTCAGAGTTTATCATACACTCCAGCTTAGGCATTATGCAACTAGATGTGCAGATAAATAATTATTAAAGGAACCAGGAAATCTCGTCACAAGACTACACAATCTCAGCAGCAGAAATTGTTGATATACATCGAATTACGCACAGCATGTTTGAAGTAGTCACTGAAAAAACCTCACTAATTTTGCCACCATAGTCACTGGCTTGTCCTAGAGTTTTGTCCCTCACTTCTTAGCACTGAGTTTCTTCTATGTGGGTGAGATCTTCGTCTTGTGGAGAAAGTTTTAAGAAATCGTGGTTATTGGCAATTCCACATTGGTTCGCTGAGGGGAAGAGCTGCAGAATGGGCATGCGGTAGGTGAATGTGGAGGCGAAGTAAACACAACTGTTCCTGAAAGATGAGGTGTAGTCTGGCATTGAGTGGTAACTGTATGGCCTGGGCGCAAAGTCTCCATTGAAAGAAGTTGCTGACCGCAGCTTCAGGTTCGGAGATCCATTCAACTTGCTTGTCAGATTGAAGGTCTGGGCAATCTATATGCAGCTTAATCACACTGGCATTCCTTGATGCCAAGGTACCTCATCAACCTCATTGCTCCACATACTTCTTCATCGGCGCACGACATCGTCCTCTGAAGAAGACTTGGTCAGAGTACAGGTCATAAGTAGCATTCTAGTCATTTCATAGTCCTTTTGAATCTTTGGTAAGCTCTTTGTTTCGGGAGTGGCCTAGGCCATATGAAAACGTGGTAGCAGGGCGTCCGCGGTAATACCCCTACACCTGATAGTACACAAACACGATAAACTTGTAACACGCAAACATAATCAACCTGACCTACTTTTTATTCAAACAGAAGCAGATTTTAGGTGATAACATTGCTCTGTGCTGCCACGTACCGAATCAAAAGTCTCGGTTTCTCATTGAAGCGTCAACGCATAATCATAGTCGTAGTTTGTATAAGCAGCTCACGGCTGCTCCATTCGCATCTTTTGGATCTCCGGAATACACAAACTGGCCGACCACCTTAGTAGGTTGCACTTGTGTCCCTACCATCAATTCGATATCAATCGGTTGTTTGTTTAGGTTTACATTCGTTCCCATTGAATTAATATTTACCCTTCTCTTCATCTGTGCTTCCGTTCCAGGCGTCTCCTCCGGTTTAGCTCACATCGACCACGACGTGGCCCTGATTAAATACAGCGCCTTTGCTTCATGAACGACAGTCAATTTGCCATTTCAGTAGCGAATAAACATCATGTTTTGCGCTTTATAACGGCCTGACCCCAGATCACTACACTCATACCCGTCAATCAAGAACCATAATTACGGTGTTAGCGTACTTCATTCACGTATTGCTCCCCTCTTTAGCGCAGCTCGACGTAAGACTTCATCTACAATCGGTAAAAATATCTCACTGAAATACACCGCTCGCATAAACTTCCACTTTAACCTTAGATGCTTGCTGCCTTCAATCATAGCACCTACCACGCGTCACTGGTGCTGTAAATTCATTGTAGCGTATCCCTTTGGTATGCTGCTTAATTGATTGCCCATTGTTTCTCGTAACTTATTCATCACGTTATCCTTCTCGTACGGTACAGTGTGCTCTCTAACTTGTCGATCAATGTTGTGGAGTGACGAACTTGAAGTGAAGTGTTTTGATAGCATTGTGTCTCATGGGGGTAATTTTAAAGCACAACCTCTTACTCTATTCTTGTGACGTCAAATAATTAGACCTTTTATAGGCAACCAGGCAAAGCTTTTGGTCCAAGCCAGCAGCAAATGAAGGGTTTAATACACATTTTTATATTATATCACTTTGATTATGTCGCATTGACTCATGATTATTTAGACGTAAGAGGCAATTTGCTGTTCATCTCCCCGGACCGGTCAATATTTTCATTAGTGCATCTTCCCGTCTTAAAGCCTTTTTGAACATGCCATGGTAACAATGAACGGCGACAGGGCATCGAGCTATGGCGTGTCATGATCCAAATAACATAAATATGTCTAGGCCCAAGTGCATATCCGGTAATAGGAATAGGGCTACCATGAAAATCATTGTAGGACGATTTAGGTAGGACCGTGGTAGGCTACATATGTATGTCCTTTAACTACATTTGTCCACTAAATAGAATATTTCCCCGTTCTCAGTTTACAGCCGATATCCACGTGGTGTAATGATTAATTTGCGCTTTGAGGATATACTCCTCAGAACTATTTGTCATTCAACTACGCATTGTCATAATATAGGGAGATATAGTGCACAGTGTAAACACCATAAGCAAATCCCATCATTTATAGCGGAAATCGAAAACCCCCCTACCAAGAGCAACAGATAGTTAATACAAAATGTTGCTGAAAATTCTAGTCACAATACGTGAAAACATCCAAGCGCCAAATCTATTGACAAGTGATTATGTTACAATTTTCACATCAAAGACTTTTCTCATGTAAGACTAATGTCCATGACCTCGGATTCGCCCATTCATAGGAGGCACTAGTGAGTTCAATAAGACGCCCGATGCTTGTGGTGGCTGAGTAATAAAGATACATGTATTTTACGTGAAATTGGTTTTTATCAGGGGGAGGCGAGATAACGCTGAGGCGAAGGCAAAGAATGAGATGGGTTTTATCCTTTCTGTTACCGTAAACGAATAAAAAACCGATAAACCTTGAAAATTATGTATACACAGCCAGCGTGATTACATGCCACATGACAACCGTGAATACTTCAAAAGGAGAACGCGCATCGGTATCACATGAAACCACAGAAATTGCTCGTTTCTTTCTCATGAATGTGTCCCAATGACCGATAATGTTTTGTCATCGTGACATTCACAATTTCACGATAAATGGATAAGAGGCATAACACAAATGTATAGCATTCATATCACCTCGCTAGGGTTTGCGTCGCGCTAGCGTCAGTACATCGATAATGCTCTTTGCAAAGAAGATGTGCGGAACATAAAAGTAACAATTTGCCGATAGTATCCATGACCATCATATTATCATTAACATGCTAGAACCTAAATTATTTAGGTGACACAGATAGACCATTGTAGATTTTTCTATTCAGCCCGATAGGTACATTTGTCCGTAAGCCAGACTTATACCCTACATAGTATTGACGCCGTCGTTCGGGAAATATATCAGCCGATATCCACGTGGTATAACAAATAAAACGCCTTTTGTGGTTCTGTTCCTTACAGCGATCAGTCATTTGAACACAGATTCTCTTGATATATCCCATAGAATATGCCGATCATTTGCAAGGACTGATACTGCTGCAACAAAAACGTCACCCGCCACTGGCAGATGATAGAGTATGCATTAGTTATTTCGACAACCATATTTTCTTGCATTTTAGTTTCGAAAGTAAAAAACTACATCAGCATTGATGCTTGCAATGCACATAACAAATTGTCATTGCATCCAAAGCCATATGACGTCGATTTTACGAGGAGTGTGTTATATATTGACTCAACATTAAATCTTAATGGGTGCGGATTTAATTGCTAAACAAAGATGCCGGAATAGTAGTGCTACAGTCTGATCGAATCGTAACAGTTGTTATCTAATTCTTATACTCAAGAGGAACATAATCCATAAACATGGAGACACCAGTGCAAAGAAGGCATCAGCGACAGCAACAACACGCTACTGGTAATATGGTCGCTTGATAACTATACAAGATATCCTGTCTGAGCTTTGTTTCCAATACAGTCTACATTAATTGAAGGGTAGAAATAACTTATAAAAAGGTCTGAACCAGAATTATTGATAGTCACAAACATTTTTGGGATCATGCCCTATATGACCGCTATCAACAAGAGATCATCAATATAGCTCAGTGTTAACGGAAGGTGTAGACTATTGGAACCACGGATTGACTTTAGCATGATAAGGAAAGATAATGCGCATTTTTGTAGTTTTCAGTGATAACTAATAGACCCATTTCTGCCTCAGTCGATCAAGAATTGTTTACTGACAAAGAGAAACAGCCAAGTTTAAACATGCTCAGATGTGCATATTTTATGGTTTGTTTTTGGTCGTGGTGACATAAAACACCACAGATATTGTGCAGATTATTGCCACTTGCAACTGCTCAGGAGTACGTCTCCGACATGTCATTAAAACGTTACCTTATTAAAACCGCCATCGTGCCTGTTCTCTGAAGAGAGACTGCAAGCAGTCCCCATAAAGCACAAGTTCCTTTATCATCACTACTTGAGTAACATAAAGGGATTATAGAATCCTGCAACCATCTACGCCTCATCTGCCTTGCCAAGCAAGCGGAAATAAGAAATGACCTACCAGGGGTCTTGGAAAAAAATTTGGGAGCGGTCAAGCTAGTTTGAATGTTTACTATAACATAATTCCAACTTTGCGGAATAGAATATTTTGACCTATGTTTACATTTAATCATCTCACTCAAGATGAATTCAAACTCATAACTAGCATTATCATCATGTTCTAATATTGTCAACAAAAGACAGATGATTGAAGTCAATTAGCTAGATAAAAAATCGTGATCTGATCATGTTTTGTATTATTGTTACGGCTTTACACCGGCAGATTGATTTTGTAGCTTTGCCTAGTAGTCCGCCATCAGTCAGACCAGTGGTAGTTTATATGGCAAATGTTATAGACATCGCATCTCCCCCGCGCCTTACCACCTGCCCTAAGGAACCGTAGTATCTATAATCCACTCTCTCTCTCGAGGGACTACTCCCCGATGATTATCCGATTCAGCCAGTACAGGTGCCCTCGATCATTTTCTTGCTCAACGGGAGGCAATCATGGGTTGGCTGATTTCTCCATATTCTTTGTTGAGATGACTAAATAACTGTCTGTGATTGCCAAATAATCTCAAACGAACAAGGTTATTTGAATCGATATGGCAAATAAAGGTTAACATCATGTGGCTTTTACAGTTATTAGTAGTCTATGGACAAGAACCGTGGCAATCCTGAGTTTTGTTTAAGGGAAAATAATGCGGTAGCCGAGAATTGGTGCTGTTGTCGATACAAAAATGTATAATCTAGAATATTTGATTTCTGTAGAATGTGATGTCTTATATTCTTCGCCGGAGAGCAAGAATATTCCTGGTAGTCGAATTGATCATGTAGCACACGTACCTTTACGTCATACATTGAGCTTTGTACATCCGATAATCAGCAAAACGCCATTTTATAACAGAAGACATTAATATTACTGAGCGTGATATTTGACACCAATATTTGTTTCTTGGAGTATTAGTTTTCTACATTTGACCCCCAAACATATGTATTTATTTCGCCACTTGAAAGAGAAGGATTTAACTACAATGAGTTACCATTTGTTTTGATATTAACAGTTGAACTTTACATTGGGTCCCGAATATTTGGTTTGTTATACACACACCCGCACAATCATCAATGGACATACTGGCATGTTCATGTGCAAAATATGCTGTAGTAACAAGAGGACGTAAGGCATGCGTAATGACGACATATCATGTTGTTCAGATACATCTGCGCTGGAGATAAGCAATTATGGTTATACTACGGTTGCAATCTTCAATAAAAGTGAGTTTCTTTCGTCCACATTGGTTGTGAGGCCGTTAATTTTCTATAAACGTATTGACCCGCATATGTGGGCCATTTTAGATGTCGTCAATCAGAAACTGAATGATGCTCAATGACCGGAAAGCTAAATATAGCTGACATGTTACTGTTATTAGCATGAAAACAAAGTAGAGACGATTGTCTTGTCATGCTGTTATTAACTTTACCTTCCGTACGCCAAACATTCAGGGAGTCTTAACAAACTCGGTCAAAAGAGGCGCTGTCATAGCAAAGACCATAACGGCTTTGTGCAATCCATTAACAGAGCTTGTAGCGTTTGGCAATTCTCAATCAATTACCGTATACCGATTGTATTATTTTGTCTCCATTGAACTAATCACTTTTTAACAGGCTGCAAGGCTGGTATATAATCCCTTTGCATTATCATACTGAATTGATGTTGGGTATGAATTATTAAGCCATCAGACTATGTTGTCACCCTGAACACGCCATTTGTAAATGTAAACCACTAACTTACCCACCTATTATCATTTGGACACAAATAAGCAGGCTTTGGATATTTACCAACATCGAAAAGCAGCTGACAAATGATGGAGTGTATACATTAAAAGTCGGCGATTCATCGGCGCGTACCTCAGTCATTACGTCACGTGGTGAAAGGCAGCAGAGACGTTTGCATTGTTTGGCGTACGTTGTACTGGCTACTGCAACTGATAGTCATCAATGGATATTTTTCTATAATGGTAGTTTTGAATCTGCCCCAGTTCTTGTTATATGGTATGATAAGTTTTGCATAAACGTCACAAAACATAAACTGGATGATAAACATTGGAAGTCCCAGGTGTGATAACATGCAAGCTGGCTGCCTCGTAAACCTCAAAAGATGAATTCTCACGTGAAGCACAGGTTTCCTTGTTTTTATAGATCAATAAACAAAATACTACTAGCTGATAAAGGATCCCTTATCGTGTATGAACTGTGGAGGCGATTGTATGAGTAGTGTTGATGGCGAGGATTATTTAGCCCTATATTCAGGCTGTAAAGCATTATAATCTAGTTTCATGGATGCGCGCATGGCTATGTCTTATTTTGTTTTAACCATTCCGCGTGCACTAACACGTGGTATTAATAGCATTAACTGTAGCATCGCGACTGTTTTACGCGCAAACCGTTACTAGGAATTGACATTTGAAATCATCACCTACCGAGAGTAATGTCACTTCAATAAACTGCAGAAAGTGTTCTAAAATGTCAAATGAATATAACATATGTAGTATGCTCAGGCCAAAAGCCTAAGGATGGTTGTCATGAATAAGCAATGTACGGTAAAGACGAGGGATCTCATTCCTTCGTCTGACCACCGTAAGTTATTGTGGGTACACCACGAACGAAATTATTTCAAAGACTTTCTACTACTTGTGGCATTTCTGTCTTTTTATCAAGTGAACATGTGGATCATGGCGTTGATGTTGTCTTACATTAGCATTGGTTCTTTTCCCGAGGGTTGTCTGAGTCAAGTGTCGCAGTCGTTAACGTCGCCAGCAGCAGACAATTAATGGGCACGCACGCAACGAAGATTGATAGGTGTATCAGATGAACAACGGAGTGGAGGAACGCGCTCTGCACCCTAGATAGCCATCTCTCTGCAGCTTGGAGTAGTGAATTACTTACACCAAACTCCTAGCCGTGTTGCGAGTTTCACCTAACCTGTTGCCATTTCAACAACAAGTAGCATCTCACAGGCTTCTATAATCTGCCAGTAGGGTATTTTGTAGATCATCAATATCAATCAATTAGGAGCAAATTTGGTTAGTGTGGCTGTACGACACTAATATATATATATATATATATATATATATATATATATATATATATATATATATATATATATATATATATATATATATATATATATATATATATATATATATATATATATATATATATATATATATACATATATATATATAAATACAAATATAAATATACACATATATATATATATGTACATACATATATATATTAACATATATAAATATATATATATATTTATATATATAGATATATGTGATAAAGCGTCTAGTTCTCTTATCAAATTGTCTCACTTCGACGAGAGCTGAGTGAATGATTTATTGCTTTGTACCACTATGATAGTCATAGGACCGTAGTTTTGTGCCGTGACAATTCATGATCTTTCAGTGATGTCGTGAAAGACGGAAGAACCTCAGCGAATTGGGACGCAAATCAAGTCGTTCTTGGTGAGCACCATTCATATGGATATATATTCTCCAAATCCTGAACGTAAACTATACCACCGAAAAATGGACATTTTCACTTTTAACTATGCAAAAGAAGCCAAAATACAGAACCTCCGTATTCAGGGAAATTCCATGTAATTGACACATTTTGCCATACGAGTCCGCGTCATCGCAGGTTGCAATTACTAGTAGGATCGCTACTAATGTGTATGTGTTCCGGATGTGTGATATCTATTAAATGTTCCTTCCACCCACACTTGTGTACATATATATATAGAGATATATAGAGATATATATATAGATATATATAGATATATATATATAGATATAGAGATATATAGATATAGAGAGATATATATATATAGAGATATATATATATATAGATATATATATATATATATATATATATATATATATATATATATATATATCTCTATATATATATATATATATATATATATATATATATATATATATATATATATATATATATATATATATATATATATATATATATATATATATACATATGATTATGCCTAGTACATTATGAACCAGGCAAAGAATTCAGTTATGTTTAATGCCTTGGTAATTTGGAAAATTATATTCATGCATTTCCGCTGAGATTAATTTCAACTATAAAGCACAGAAAAGCACTGACTCTTCTAAAGTTTAAGGAAATGTTTCGAGGCAAAGAATACACTATATCAATTATACAGAAAAGAACCTATCGGGGCCATATCTACTAAAAACAAACAGTACAATGGAGCATTTCCACATACGGAAAAGGTTCGCTTTCTGTACAAAAAGTATTTGAAAGGGTCATGGAGAGTACTTAAAGGTCACATTGGTATAAAGCCGGCACACGGCATACGGAATATGGTAGCCCTACATTTAAGTTCCTTTATGTACCTCGTTACGACTGGGTTCTGTGTTAGAGAGCATAATGCACTCCCGATACAATAACAGCTTCCTTCTCGTAGTCTCTATCCCTTATGTGAACTCGAGGGCTTCAATAGATGAGATTCAGTTACCTTGGGAGGACGATGTTTTCACCCGTAAAACATAAGTGTTTATGTAAGCATACTATAGTCATCAATTACTGATAACATGCAACATTTAGAATCAACCGCAGTTATCGGAAGAGAAGATTACTAACTCCTAACTAGAATGGTAGGCTCTTGTAGGTTCTGTAGACGCTTTTTATGTAGATTTTGAAGAAGCGTTTGATATAGCTTTCTGTCATAGAAAGCTTTGTCGATTAATTGAAACGTTAGGTAATGTGTTTTTACAAAAGCTATGAGTGGTGTGCTACATAGGACAGTCCTAGGACTCATAATTTTCTTTCATCTACATGTATGTTCTCGACAGTGCTGTTAAATTATATTAAAGCATTTGCAGTTAGTACCAAACATTATTCAAGAGTGTTGACTAAACACCAGGCATTCAGCTTAATACAAAGCTTATATAAAGCGTTAGACTGGGGAAATGAATGGAAGGTGCTTTTTAACCTACACAAATGCAAAGTACTGCATATAGGTCGGGTAAATATAATATGTTTTACTGTCGATACTGTACACTTAATATAACGTCAGGAGATTCAAAGTAGGCCAAGTATCAACTGCCGAAGCTTGATTCATGACAACGCAGGAGATTGTAATGAAACAACAATTACCCTATTCATTTTGCCATTCATCAGAAATTGTTTTCAGTTATCTATGTATATTTGACGCATTCATGAGAGGTCAGGAAGAACTTAAGATTTCTACAACATTCAATTAGCTTTAAACAATTGGCTATTGTATCTCAAATTTTCGATGGTTTTCCTCGAAGGAAGCAACGGCTTAGAAACATTAACAAAACAAAATAGAAGACACGAGGAATATCTCGTTGCTACAATAGCATGGTACGACAATGCATTTCCATTCGCATTATTAGTGACTTATGTTGTTTTTGTTCAAATATGCAGGCGTCATATCGACAATTGAACAAACCTAAAAGAAAGTCTAAAGTATTCTGAAGTGAAGAGACAATAACAATCACGCAGCGCCGTTATCTATTACATGAAATCAGTACATTAACAACCAAACAGATGTAACATTGGAAAACGTGGGCAACGGTTGATAACTTTGGTGCAACTTTAAATTGACCAATCGGCAACCGTTCCATGAGCTACTACAAAAGTACCAAGTTGTGGGACGTGCTAATGCACTTGGACGCATTTGGAGGCCAACACCATTCTGTCTGCTAATTACTCACAAGCAACATGGCAATTAATGAGATAAATTCGTTTTGAACTATTGGTGTATATTCACTGTACACAACCATTCACGAACGAGGCTATGCTAATTTTGGTGCAACTTTATATTGACCAATCGGCAACCGTTCCATGAGCTACTACAAAAGAACCAAGTTGTGAGACGTGCAAATGCACTTAGAAGCACAGAGGCCAACATCACTGTGTCTGCTAATTACTCACAAGCAAAATGGCAATCAAAGAGATCAATTCGTTTTGAAACGATTGGTTCGTAAAGATAGTAATTATTTAAAATATAGAATATTTTACAAAACCGGATAATCTACCATACATATATGTTTCTAATATTATTGACATGGGTAATATGAACTCTGACTTATAGTTTAATCTCCATTCTTGTTTATTGGGATAATTTGTGCTACTTTAATTCATATATAGAATGTACAATCGACATGCTCTACTGCCTGACATTGAATATGATCCAACATGCTTTTGCATATTAGAGATATTATGATTAAGCAATTACATCGACCTGTTTATCCTTTACAATTGCTGCACTGTGAAGGGTCGCGTAGAAAATGGTACATTGATATATCTCACTATTTATAACAGGTGTATCAATTCGGAAAAAAAAGTCTCAGGACTGGCCCCAAATCCGATATTTATTAATTTTTCGCAATTATCTTCATTCTATCAATTTGTCAGTTGCTAAAAAGTACTTTACCATTGGCGAAAAGTGTAATGATTTCATAAATATTCGTACAGACTGCTAATGTTGGTTCGCTGCGTAGTCAAATACCCAATGTTTGATCGGTGATTTTAGCGGTTTTTCTGTGCCAACAAAATACTAAAACAGGCACAAATAGTGTAGCCGTAAACATAACAGTTTGCATGGGACTTTTTAAACCCTTCGAAATAGACTAATATCGTACATTTCCCGCAATGACAAGGCAATCATCCAAAACCATTTATATAATTTAAGACAAATAAGGCAATTGCACCTGAGAGCCCGAAGGCATTCATTCCAACTTATTAAAAGCCGACATAACAATAACAACAGTGCGATGACTGTGCAAAGACTGGAATATGATGACTGAGTATCACGGGTATCATTTTCATGCGCTCTATGATAATGACTCTGACACGCCAAGGATATGATAAACCAGCCCATATAAGAGTGGGGTTCAGTGCAATAACAGGAATGGCGTACAATAACCGAAAAGCGTATTATCTAACTAACTGAGCATATGGTATTATGGATAGTATGCGACTAAAGCTATAAATGAATGGATACATATGTATATATATATATATATATATATATATATATATATATATATATATATATATATATATATATATATATATATATATATATATATATATATATATATAGATATATATATATGTATGTATATATATATACATATCTATATATATATAAATATATATAAAGATAGATATATATATACATACATATATATATATACATTTATATATAAATGTATATATATATACATATATATATATATATATAGATATACATATATATATATATGCATATATATATATATATATAATTAATGTATATATATATATACATGTATATATATATGCATATATATACATCCTTATGTATATATGTATAAATATATATATATAAATATATAGAAACAAAAAAATATATAACATATATATACGTATTTTAAAGATATATATATACATATATGTATATAAAAGTATAAAATATATATATAGAAATATATTCATGTATATATTCATATATATATATATATATATATATATATATATATATCTATATATATATAGATATCTATATCTATATATATATATCTATATATATATATATATATCTATATATATCTATATATATATATCTATATATATATATATATATATATATATATATATATATACCTATATTCATTTCCATAAAATAGCGATATACTAATTGATTTACATCTTTATATGCATATATACATATATACATAAAATATATACATAAATATATATATATATATATATATATGTGCATATAGATATATATATATATATTTACACATATATATATATATATTTATCATTATTTATACATTAAAACATATATATATATATTTATCTTTATTTATATATATACATACATGATTATCTGCATACTATGCACGTACAAAGATATATCTATATTTCTATATATTATTACATATATATATATCTACAAATGTATATATGTATATATATATATATATATATGTATGAATATAAATATATATGTATGTTTATATATTCAAAATATGTATATATATTTATGAATAAATATATATATATATATATATATATATATATATGTTTCTATATATATATATCTATATATTTTTATATATATTTTATATATATTTATATATATATATATATATATATATATATATATATATATATATATATATATATATATATATATATATAATTGCATTTGTTTGCATATCAGGTACATAACTCGGAATTGCAGTGATATCAATTTTGTCTCATTTCTTATTGAAAAATTAATATGTGTTCAAACTTACCCTAACGCGATTCGATAATACACTGAGAACACAGCGTACGCTACTCATACAATGGGGTGCAACAGCCGAAGCAATGCCAACATTTCCAGCTCAGCAACTACGATAGCTATTTTGAGAAATTTGAAGCCTATCACAGCCAGCGTATAACTTACGGATATTCTACGGATATTGCCAATACCACAGTGACCACCTCAATTTAGGAGGGCCTGCAAAGTCTGTGGTTTTAGAATCATCACCTGCAGTCCAAGGCTTGCATATTTCCGACCATTAGACTACACGGAATCTGTAATGGGGTATATTGAATCATCAATTCCTTTAACGTCGCCTACCACATAATCATAGATTTTTAGTATACACAGATAATCAGAGAAAGCCAGTGAAGTTGTTTTAACATATGATTTCTAAATTTATTGCCAAACATGACCAATTTTCTACCTATATTATTAGATTCCTTAATTGTATCTCATTCAATGTAAAACTGAATGTCAGTTGTATGGTTAATGTCAGTGCAAATCCTTCTGCATATCTGAGCAACGCTCAGTTGTTCAATCAATGGTCACCCCAATATGAAGCAAAATAATAAGCAAGATATCTTGAACTATTCGACTGAATTTAATGCCAAAATTGCTAACATGCTTACCATTTTGTCATCCCTGTGCCATTGAATGATAACAATCCTGATTTTTGAAAAAAACTTGGCAACTTAAATTATACGTTTTGGACGTTGTCTAGCAATGGATTGCATGCGCTGACGACACAACACTTTACACTATGTTTACTATTTTAATTATTGCTTAACTCCAGCATTTATCAAGAACCGAAACATCACGCTTTAACACAATAATTGTCTGTACCTTTTAATTTTACGATGACAGATTTGTCTTTTATTTCTGAGGTGGGCTGTAATTAATGTCTAATAAATTTGTTCTGTCATTGGAATTACTAAGCTAATAAACCAAAACCTGTTGCTAGTGCCCACATCGATGAAATCATTTCAGTCTCAGCAACGAGGGCATAGTGGCATAAATCTTGCTTGCCTGTTAATACCACCACCAGCTACTTGCATGTCCTTTATCTATCACCATTACCATATTGGGCATGTTTCTATGGAAAAAGCAACACGTGCAGGAAAAGCAAACGTCAATACCCTAGCACAATGGCACTCATTCATCTCCCTGAGATGCTTAGGAATAGCTTATTACTTGGCCAGTTAAACCAAGCAAATGAGGAACCTCAGAGACGTCAAGAGGGAACGGATCACCATTTAGGTGTTGGTTTGTTTGCAGACTTAAGCAAATTCCCATTCCGTCTGGCAAGCAATTATACAGGTGAAGTTTTTTAATGATTAAAACATCCTCTTATTGCATCGACAATACAGCCCAGTCTCATTGTATTGCACATAATGGTTGCATTCTGTAAGCTGCCTTACTGCTGGTATTTCCTACGATCACTTGTTACATCGATACTATAATGCTTATCCCACACATTACCGGTGTCATACTTTCTAAATTATCCATGACATGAGGAAATTGGCGGCTGTGCAGGATATTAAACAAATACGGCATTTTGAATGTATACGGCCAATAACAATGTTGTCGTATGCCGCATCGAACGAATTGTTCACGCCGGTAATGAGCCTTTGCAGCCGTTTGAATCCATAGATAAGGACGTGGAATAATGCCTAGTGCTCCAGAGTGAAACGTAATACGGCCGACAGAAATTGTTGTTTTCATATTCTTCCCGACATGATAAATAGCGATCGACAAAAGCGGCCAATTGAGTATGCTATAGATTTAAGTACGTCCATCCCTTTATAGTAAAGCATGTAACTAACGGCGTTTACAGAAGCGGTTATAGTCCGAATGTGTGCCATACTGCTGCTAATCCATTTCTGTTAGTTAGGTAACGGATATTAAAAGTATATAATGCAACAAAAAGGATAATAATAAAATTGGCATTCGGCTGACCTGCTAAGGTTGGCACAACATAAAAATGGCGGCATACATTTGTGGTTTATTCTCCGGGTGGATGTTTTTAGAGATAAAACTCGATGTTATCTATGCTTCTCAGTTTCCCATGAGCAGATATATCAAACATTTGCCGGAAATAAAATCGTTTTGAAGCAGAGAAACAACCGAAGTTGAAAACATGCGGGAATGTATTTAAACGTGCAGTAATTTATAATAAGCTGCATGTATGGCAATTTTTGTTTGCAAAATATATTTCCAGCAGATTGATGCGCTTATATATAAGCATATATAAATACATTTATAATTATATGTATATAATGTTTATGCACTAATATTTATGCATTATATAAACATCAATGTATATTTATATTCATATATATTTATGTATATTTATAAATATAGATACATTTAAATATTACCCTTTTTTTTTAAATGTAGATATATGTATGCATATACATATATGTGTGTATTAAAATGCACAAGATTGTATGTATATATATAAATGAATGTATTAACATGCATATATGCGCATATATATATATATATATATATATATGTATATATTTACATATATATATTAACATATATATATATTCATATATACATAAATATATATATATATATATATATATGCATATATTTATATATATATATATATTTATAAATATATATACATATATATTCACATATATATATTTATATACATATATATGCAGACACGAAGAGTCATGAGTTATCTTTTAGCATAGAGTCAATCATTCCAATTTTGATATCGGCCTTCAGTGTCAGTTTTCAGAGGATGTGGGCACATATCATTTTTGCAAATATATTGGCATGAAATTTCCCAGCCATTCCCGACATTGCTTTTATACTATTGGAAATTACACACCAAGCGTTGTATAGGATTTTCTTAAACAAGGCATATGGCCAGCCTCGTTGTCGATGAGTATTAAATTAAGCCAATTAATCAATTCCTGTTATTTGGCGACAACAAAAGCATTACAGAGCTCTCATCATCATAAGCTGGATATATATAGCCATACTTCAATGCTCTTTGTGTGTAAATGATTAAA
>CM067351.1:43477672-43481565 GCA_034190875.2 Urechis unicinctus | reverse complement strand
GCCCCAAAGAAGGCAGCACACATTTTTGATATAAGCCATACCCCATAAGTAGATTTTGGTAATATGAGGCACAATCATCCGATATCACTGACGCAACTGATGTCCTGGATGAGCAGAGTACGAGGGCATGGTCCTAGGGAAAAAACTACATACTGGTTTGTTTCGCTTCACGAGGGTAATTCAGTAATGTGAGACTGCGTTGAACCATTGGATGTCATATAACGACACAAGAAATATGAAGCAATCTCTAATCAAAACTAAAATAGCATTAACCTGTCTTTAGTTAGGAACCTAATATAGTTCAAACCAAACAATACCTTAGAGAGGATGCGGCGACATAACGACACATATAACTCTTTTGATAATAGCCGTACAGACCTAGGTGCAACTTGCAGCACGGCTAGTAGTTTGGTGTAAATAATTCACTACTCCAAGCTGCAGAGATGGCTATCTAGGGTGCATAGCGTGTTCCTCCACTCCGTTGTTCATCTGATACACCTATCAATCTTCGTTGCGTGCGTGCCCATTGATTGTCTGCTGCTGGCGACGTTAACGACTGCGACACTTGACTCAGACAACCCTCGGAAAAAGAACCAATGCTAATGTAAGACAACTTCAACGCCATGATCCACATGTTTACTTGATAAAAAGACAAAAATGCCACAAGTAATAGAAAGCCTTTGAAATAATTTTGTTCGTGGCGTACCCACAATAACTTACGTTGGTCAGACGGAGGAATGAGAGCCCTCGTCTTTACCGTACATTGCTTATTCGTGACAACCATCCTTAGGCTTTTGGCCTGCACATACTACATATGTCATATTCATTTGACTTTTTAGAACACTTTCTGCAGTTTATTGAAGTGACAGTACTCTCGATAGGTGATGATTTCAAATGTCAACTCCTAGTAACGGTTTACGCGTAAAACAGTCGTGATGCTACAGTTAATGCTATTAATACCACGTGCTAGTGCACGCGGAATGGTTAAACGAAATAAGACATGGCCATGCGCGGATCCATGAAACTAGAGTATAATGCTTTACAGCCTGAATATTGGGCTAAATAATCCTCGCAATCAACACTACTCAAACCCATCGCCTCCACAGTTCATACACGATAAGGGATCCTTTATCAGCTAGTAGTATTTTGTTTATTGATCTATAAAAACAAGGAAACTTGTGCTTCACGTGGGAATTTATCTTTTGAGGTTTACGAGGCAGCCAGCTTGCACGTTATCACACCTGTGGTGTATCACTTCCAATGTTTATCATCACGTTTATGTTTTGTGACGCTTTTACAAAAACTGGGTTTTATGCAAAACTAATCATACCATATAACAAGAACTGGGGCAGATTCAAAACTACCATTATAGAAAAAAATCCATGGATGACTATCAGTTGCAGTAGCCAGTGCAACGTACGCCAAACAATGCAAACGTCTCTGCTGCCTTTCACCACGTGACGTAATGACCGAGGTACGCACAGATGAATCGCCGACTTTTAATGTATACACTCCATCATTTGTCAGCTGCTTTTCGATTTTGGTAAATATCCAAAGCCTGCTTATTTGTGTCCAAATGATAATAGGTGGGTAAGTTAGTGGTTCACATATACAAATGGCGTGTTCAGGGTTACAACATAGTCTGATGGCTTAATGATTCATATCCAACATCAATTCAGTATGATAATGCAAAGGGATTATATACCAGCCTTGCAGCCTGTTAAAAAGTGATTAGTTCAATGGAGACAAAATAATACAATCGGTATACGGTGATTGATTGAGAATTACCAAACGCTACACGATCTGTTAATGGAATGCACAAAGCCGTTATGGTCTTTGCTATGACAGCGCCTCTTTTGACCGAGTTTGTTAAGACTCCCTGAATGTTTGGCGTACGGAAGGTAAAGTTGATAACAGCATGACAAGACAATCGTCTCTACTTTGTTTTCATACTAATAACAGTAACATGTCAGCTATATTTAGCTTTCCGGTCATTGACCATCGTTCAGTTTCTGGTTGACGACATCTACAATGGCCCACATATGCGGGTCAATACGTTTATAGAAAATTAACGGCCTCACAACCAATGTGGACGAAAGAAACTCACTTTTATTGAAGATTGCAACCGTAGTATAACCATAATTGCTTATCTCCAGCGCAGATGTATCTGAACAACGTGATATATCGTCATTACACATGCCTTACGTCCTCTTGTTACTACAGCATATTTTGCACATGAACATGCCAGTATGTCCATTGATGAATGTGCGGGTGTGTGTATAACAAACCAAATATTCGGGACCCAACGTAAAGTTCAACTGTTAATATCCAAACAAATGGTAACAGAAGTATTGACTCATTGTAGTTCAATCCTTCTTTTTCAAGTGGCGAAATAATTACATATGTTGGGGGTCAAATGTAGACATCTAATACTCGAAGAAACATATATTGGTGTCAAATATCACGCTCAGTAATATTAATGTCTTCTGTTATAAAATGGCGTTTTTGCTGATTATCGGATGTACAAAGCTCAATATATGACGAAGAATATAATACATCACATTCTACAGAAATCAAATATTCTAGATTATACATTTTTGTATCGTCAACAGCATATACAATAAGCACCAATTCTCGGCTACCGCATTATTTTCCCGTGAACAAAACTCAGGATTGCCACGGTTCTTGTACGTAGACTACTATTAACTGCAAAAGCCACATGATGTTAACCTTTATTTGCCATACCGATTCAAATAACCTTGTTCGTTTGAGATTATTTGGCAATGACAGACAGTTATTTCTCATCTCAACAAATAATATGGAGAAATCGACCAATCAATGTGCACAAAAGCTATCTATGGGATAGTGTTATGAGATTCATTTGTGATGATTTCAAAAAAAATTTCCACCTACAGTTATTGTGCTCATTGCTGCTAATTATATAACTTAAAGCCATGAGCAATATAACTGTAATGGATGAGAGCCGGAATATTCCTTACATCCAATGTTGAATTTGTCATTATGATATATCAAAGCAATTTGTCACCAAAACGTAGTTTACAATTATGATCATGATCTGCAAATCAAAATAACTAAATTATATTCTTCATACATTATGCAGTCATGGATAAATGTGGCGTTTTATTAGGTATTGAATCTAGACGATGCCCTGGACGGTTGTTAGATTGATTCATAGAAACACACAGGTGACTGGCGCATCAACGTCGTAGCTTTGAACACAGCGATATTCAGCGCTATGCCATGCAGATTCTATACCACGAACTTCTTGAGCTTGTGTGGTAAAAGCTTTTCACGATGATATGATAACCACCTTCTAATCTGGTCTCATTAAATGTAGCATAGTAGCGGTCATGTTGTGCTGGAGCGAGGAGTGTGCACGAATGCATTTACATGGTATCGCTCCCGGGTTGACGTCACTGCGCTGCGAAGTACAATTGTTATGACATGAACACCATTTTACCCAAGATTGCCTCCCGTTGAGCAAGAAAATGATCGAGGGCACCTGTACTGGCTGAATCGGATAATCATCGGGGAGTAGTCCCTCGAGAGAGAGAGTGGATTATAGATACTGCGGTTCCTTAGGGCAGGTGGTAGGGCGCGGGGGAGAGGCGATGTCTATAACATTTGCCATATAAACTGCCACTGGTCTGACTGATGGCGGACTATTAGGCAAAGCTACAAAATCAATCTGCCGGTGTAAAGCCGTAACAATAATACAAAACATGATCAGATCACGATTTGTCATCTAGCTAATTTACTTCAATCATCTGTCTTTTGTTGACAATATTAGAACATGATGATAATGCTAGTTATGAGTTTGAATTCATCTTGAGTGAGATGATTAAATGTAAACATAGGTCAAAATCAACCCT
>CM067351.1:43455172-43472672 GCA_034190875.2 Urechis unicinctus | reverse complement strand
CGGGCAGTTGGTTCTTCTTACTGAAAAAGGTTGGTATGTTGACAGCCGGCTGGTTTCACAGCATGTCGGAGATTCTCCCTAAACAATTCGTTATTACCGATTTCACTGCGAGAATTCTTTAGTAAATTGCAAAAACAGTAAAGTTGAGCAAACTGATGAGTTTTTTTGGTAATTCCCCCTTATACATGTCCCACAAGATCCATGCACTTGCCAGGATACTAAGAAATGAACAACCTTGATGTGAGAGCTTGCTGGCAAATTCTCGACAAATATTAATGATTCCAATTCACATCTGGATGCAGTAAATTGCCTTACAATCATGTTTTAAACTAATACGTGATTTTTAATATTTTTTTTTCTATTTCACCCCACAGTATAATAACTTAGGTTTGTTTTCTACGCATATGACGGTAATGTGTCAGGTTCAACCACAAGGTAGCTCATGGATATAACAATGCTTGTTCTGGACAAGCAAACTTAAAAAAGTAGATGTGCAACGGTACTGTCAATGCAGTTCATTGGCAGCTGGTAGTTTTCTATCTATTGATCGATAAAAACACGGAAACTCGTGGACGTCATGATAACAGAACATCTGTAAATCGTGTACTTACAGACATAACCACCTTGCAATTTCTGAAGTTCTTTGACTTTCATATGCACTTAACGTGGGAGTTCATATCTTGAGGTAATTACCCTTGTGGTGTATATATATATCACTTCCAACGTTTATCATCAAGTTTATTCGCTGTTACTGTTATGCAAAAACTGGGTTTTATGCCAAACAAATCATACCATATAGCAATAACGGGGGCAGATTCATAACTACCATTGCAGAAACATATCCATGGATGACTAGTTATTGTATCGGCCATTGCAACGTACGCCATACGATGCAAACGCATTTGCTGCCTTTCGTAATAACAGTGTTACGTTCAGATTAATCGCCGGCTTTATATGTATTCTGTTATGTTTTCATCTGTTGCATGATACCCAAGCAAGCTGTGGTATATATATATCATAACAAGCATAGCGTGCCACAGCCCAATCAAGTAACCCTTTATAGTCATCACAGCATAATCTTTAGGACTGTGGAACGGCAATATGTATTGATGCAAATATCGACCATTTCGTAATGCAATGTAAGGCCACTCTTTATTAGTGTCTAAATCTTAATAGGTGGGTAAGTTAGTGGTTTACATATACAAATGGCGTGTACAGGGTGACAACTTAGTCTGATGTCTCAATAGTGCATATCCACAATCAATTCAATGAGATAATGCAAAGGGACTATATTCCAGCTTAGCAGCCTGTAGAAAAGTAGTTAGTTAAATGGAGCAAAGATGATACAATCGATATACGGTAATTGATTGAGCATTGCCAAACGCTACAAGCGCTGTTAATTAAATGCACGAAGTCGTTATGGTCTTTTCTATGACAGCCCTTTTTTTAACCGACTTTGTTAAGACTCCCTGAATGATTGGCGTACGGAAGGTAAAGTTTATAGGTAAATCGTCTTTACTTTGTTTTTATGCTAATGAGAGAAGCAAGGCAGCTATATTTAGCATTCCGGTCATTGAGCATAAGATACGGTCAGTTTCTATTTAACGACAACCTACAAAGGTCCATGCGTGTCGGTCAGTACGTTTATAGAAAATTAACGGCCTCACAACCAAAGCAGACGAAAGAAACTCACTTTTATTGATGATTGGAACCGTGGTACAGCAATAATTGCTTATCCCCAGGTGTATCTAAACAACTTGATATATCGTCATTACGCATGCCCTACGCCCTCCTGATACTACAGCTTATTTTGCCAACGTACATGACATAATATCCCTTAATGCGAGACCGACCTAAACCAGTCTGTACGCTGGTATAACAAACCAAATAATCGGAACCCAGCTGGAAATACAGCTGTTAATATCAACCAAATGGTATTGACTCATTATAGTTCAATCTTTCTCTTGCAAGTGGAGAAATAAATACATATTTATGGGGTCGAATGTAGACAACCGAGACTCCAAGAAACCAATATTGGTGTCAAATGTCACCGTCAATAGTGAAAATGTCTTTTGTTATAAAATGGTGTTTTTTCGGACTATAGTGTTTACAAAGTTCAATATATGACGTAAAGGTACGTGTGCTTCATGGTAAATTCAATAACCTATGAATATTCTTGCTATCCAATGAAGAATAATGAGACATCACATTCTACAGAAATCAAATATTCTAGATTACACATTTTGTATGGTCAGCAGTAATTACATCAAAATTATAGGCTACCGCATTATATTTCCCTCAACACTGTTCCTGTCCGTAGACCACTTATAACTGTAAAAGCTCAAGACTCGCCAAAGGATGTTCACCTTTATTAGCCATATGCATTCAAATAGGCTTGTTTGTTTGCAATTATTTGGCAATAATCGATGATTGCTTCTCATCTCGACAAAGAATATATAGCAATAGGCCCTCAAAGTAAAAAGGAAGCAATCCATGGTGCTGTCTTGCGAGGTTCCTTGCATAGACGAAGTTACGATTCGCGCAACCATAAGATGGCATTTTGAGCAATAGTTTTAACGAAAACTTTTACCTACAATTGTTGTGCTCATTGCAGCTAATTAAATCTCTGTTTGTACCCAGTATCTGAATTTTGACGTTTTGCTTGCAGTTGTCTCTTAGTATTGTATACTTGAAGCTCGCCTGGCGTTTCTGGAGTAGCAGATTCCAATACCCTGCAGCGGACCTTCTGGTGGCTGGTAAGTATCAGATACTTTGTTGACCACTGCTCCACGAACCGAACCAAGCCCAAGACAAAGAGGAGGGCGTTTGGACCTTGTCAGGTGTGAGGCGGTAACGCCATTTCAAGGTTTGTTAGGGCGTCGTACTTTGCCCTTTAATCGAAGGAGACCTCTTTGTAGTACGCCTTTTCTCGGAGCCAGTCCTGTGGCAGCTCTCGTGCGATCAGTGGTGGCTGGACCTGGTCGCTACAGCAGGTGACCTGTACACCACATGATCCTTCCAAGTCCAGGAAGGTCTGTAGGTTAGTGCGTTGTACTGGGTAAACCTCGTCCAAGATGTCAATGCACATGATGTTTTTCTGCCCTATCCGCTCTAGTGCACACCCTGTCTGACCTCTTCCCCTTATGAAGCAATGACTCGTACGCCTCTGTGTAACTTGATTGAGCGAGTTGTCATTTTACTACCGCCACCTCCATTGATATAGAGAGGCTGGTTACTAGTCTAAGTATCGCTGTAAACCGGCACTTTGCCATAGGGGTATGCATGCGTACATGTGCTGTGTGCGGGTTCATATGTCCTTCTGGCGGGCACAGATACTCACTCTTTTCGCGCCAGTGAGCCAGGGTCACTTCGTGGGGTAATGTGTACTTTGGAGACAGCTTGTGCACGTATCATGTTGGCTATAACGTAAGCATCGACATTGGCAAGCTTGTGTAACGCTGTCTGGCGTACTTAGATGTATGTATGTTTGTATGTATTTAGGTTTGCAGGTATGTATGTGTGTATTATTTTCCTTGTCGCGTTAGACCATCTGCTGCGTGATTGTTTCTCCTATCATAGGAGGCTCCTGTCATTTCTCGTACGTAACCCTCTTATCATCGATGGAGTACATACGGGTTGCATCTGTGCACCATTTCAATATGCATTGACATTGGTGCGGCTCTTTCAAATATAAAGCGGATCCAGCTAAAAGTGAAAATTCACAACTCATATTGGTGACCTTGATTATGTTAAACGTTGAGGGCTGTACAAAATGGAAAACTCAAGGTCTGATGGTTTATGAAGCTCATCTGTGTCAGAGTGAGATCTGATGTGTCGCAGTAATACTTTATTGTTCGACGTACTTGTATTGGCCAGTAATGTATGTTTCATGTATGCAGTCAATTTGTCGACCTGTACTTCATGAGCACTCATGTGCACTCAAATTCCGTGACTGATTTATTGACATATCATTACGTCTTACTGGGAGGTACATTATGTGCTAATTATAGAACGCCCAGAACAGGATATCCTATTGACTGAATCACTGTGTCAACGTCACTTATTATACTGAAATGAAACTAACGGGCATAGAAGTCATTATCCATGAATTGGAAGTCACCAGTTCAACAGGTACCAGCGAGATCAATAAGACGCCCTGGGCTATATGCGCAATAACAGCTGAAAGGAATGTTTTAGCTCAGGCCTATGTGAATAAATCGTGATACTCACTGAGTTATACAGGTTTTGCGAGATACATGGCCTTATTGACATTTGCAGTGAAAATTTATGCAAGTGAAGAAAATATCATGCATTAAAGCTTAGATCTTTATCCATCCTTCGGCACCAAATCACAAATAGGAGAGCATCTAAGATATTGCGGAATCAATGCCGTTGGGTTTGTATTTCGTGTAGTAAAACTAGGTAAGTGTAACACATTAGGAAGCCAATAATAACGAGTGGCCAATGCAATATCCTTTCAATATACGGATGTTATATGTTCTCTTTTCGGTAAAACAGAATTAACACGGGACTTGACTACTTTCCGCCGACTACTGGCATAATGTTACGCATACCGTACTTATGATTCGGAATGTCAGAAACAATTGAAGTGCAACATAGCTTAGTTAGTTTGTATATCGTAAGCTTATCTGAAAGATATTTACTCCTCAAAAGTTTTTCAATTCTCAAATAGCTGAACTACCTAGGCTACTTATATGAAATTGTCGGCATTGCTTCTGTTTTTACCGTGGGGTTTGTAGCTTCCGTTATGGTCCCAGTAAGTTATCTAGGCTAAACTTAAACACTTCGCGACAAAATCAACATCATTGCATTTCTGAATTATGTTACCTGATTTACATTGTGCATTTATCATTCATAGAAATGAACATATCGTAGAGGAGATCGTAGCATTTGCCAACTATCCCTTCCAGGTTATTTCAACATAAAAGAATAATCGCTTCTTGCTGCCTAGTAGACTTACCACAAGGTGTGTGGTGATGTTGATAATGCTGTTCTCTTTACTTTGCGTGGGCTGTGTGAGCAGATGTTTTTTTTATAACCCGGTGCAAATGTAGCAATTTAAGAACACATTTTGGGATCAAACGAAGGCACGATAAGAATGCTTTATTATCAAGAAGGATGGGACACCGCTCGATTCGTTTCAATCTAAGAGAAACGAAAACCAAACGAAACTTGCACCTGGTAAATGTGAAGTAACCAAATGCAATGACAATGCTTAGCCTTGACAAGAGGTATTAGTCTTGACTTGCGTTGGGAGGATTCTCTATGCTGAGTTCTATACGCAAAAGGTTGTGATAAAGGTAGCAAAACTCACGCCAAATTCAAGACAATGTCTGCAGCCCGAAATTGTAAATATAGCCTTTTTTACTTTCGATAAATTGTGCGCACACTATTGCTCCATCGACAGCTTGAGCGGGTAGTGGTAGAATACTTGTCCTAGTTATGATAGTAATAATGCTTCAATGAACCGCTGTCTGTCATCTACGTTTTGTCTACTAATTATCCGATCACTGGTATTAACAAAGATTAAAGCAAGGTAATCATAGTGAATGTAGGCATGTGAATGAATGGCGAACACGTTGCAATCTGTACCTCAATCGCAAAAACGTGTACAGCGATAATGTCAGCATATGAGCCATCTGCCAATGAATATTTATCAAAGCCATGGCTGTTAGTGCGTTGAGTGAAAATATTTAACTCAAGCAATATGCCATGGGAACATTGTTTTAGCTTTATTTGAAGCGTAAGTACTGTATCATGACGTCCTATCGGTTCCTTTGGGAGGTAAAACTGACAAGTAATGAGCTATTTCTATACACAAGAAGCAACGTGTATCACTAGTGTCACCGTGTTAGCTTACAGACATTTGCTTTTCCTGTACAAGATCCCATACATACATGCTCCATACGGTGGTAGTGATATATAGAGGACATCCTTAGAACAGGTCGATGATGGTGTTAATGGGAAAATAGGATGGATGCCGCCCTGCTCAAATTGATGAGAATAAAATGATTTTATCGAAGTTAGTTCCAGCTAAATACTTCACTTCGGTTTTTTGCTCAGTACATTCTATGACATATGATATTGATTGGTCATTAATGACTGTCAACATACCATCTCAAAGAGATATTAAGAGGCAAAACGACTTTTATAAAGGTAAGTGTACAGGCAATTATTGTGTTTAAACGTAGGATTATGGTTAAGGATTATGAATGACAGCAATGTGTGAGCTCAAATGTCATTTTTCAATAAAACGGTGACAATGAATTCCATCTATCTGGTAAACCTCTTTCCGTATAAGCGAGGTTCATTTCCAGATAAATTATTATACTAATCAAGCAAGACAAGATATGGGAAATACATGACCCTATTATAAATTTCCAGTGGAAATTACTGCAAATGAAGAAAACATATTGCATATAATGTAGGGTCTAGTATCCTTATATTATCCTGATGTTAAATGCCAGCATAGTAATACGTATTTCGTGATTAGGACTTTCAGACGAATGGAAAATACAACACTAACGCCAATTCATTCATTTTCAAGTCGTAAGCCCATCCGAATGACAATACATCCTTGAATAACTAAAGGCTTTGATAAATTTAACATTTCTCAAATAGCTGACCCACCTAGGCTATCGCAGCTACTCAGATGGAAATGTTTTGCTTGTGCTTTTGGATCCTTTGAGGTTTTTAGCGTCCTCTGTGCTGTCAGTGTACTAATTACGTGGTAGTCTTGCCGGTGTTTCACGAGTAGAATAAGTTTAAACACAGAATTACTCTTTATTATGAGATAAGACAAAATGAAGATCACTGCAGTTTCGAATTATATTACCTAATAAGCATTATGTACTGTCAGAAATAAATACGAACGAGATTGGCATCGGTTTTTTTGCCAATTATTAGAACCTGTCTATTGTATAAAGCTAGAATAGTCACTCCAAAGACTAAGTTTACCCATGCAATTCTTGTGTGGCCTGTGAGCCGATGTTCTTTTATAAACCAGTGCTCAATTAAATACACCTCTGGGACGCAAATGTACACCCAATTGATTTAATATTAAGAATGATTGATCATCGTTTGATTTATTCCACTATTATATATGTGGTAACTAAAATGACCTATTGTTGCCTTCCGATTTCAATATGGCATATGCGATAACCGTTATGAATGAAGCAGTGTATCACAAACACTGACCCATTTAAAAACATGTCTGAAGGCTGAAATCGTATATGCAGCCTTCTGCTGGAAATAACTTTTGCACATGAAATTGCCTAAAAGCCAGATTATTGAAAGTTACTTCAACAGAGTACAGTTTGACTTAATACAATCCCTGTATTATGTCAATTTCGGCTGTAAAGCTGTTTCAATACGGTTGCAAATTGGCTCAGCTCATGTGCAATTGGGAATTATATATCACATTTTGGTATGGAACGGGGAATCTTTGCATCAACTACAATAAGGGCTTTATCTCTAAAGGCTAACATTTGGCAAATACACCACCCATGTATGCCCCTATTTTTATGGTGAGCATACGATAAACTTGTAATATCCAGGTCAACATATTGACAAGACTGTAGATCACATTGCAAATTAGGTATTGCGAAGTTGGCCTTATGGGGCTGTTTAAAGCGATCATTCTATTATCATTCCAAAGCTCACTAATGCACACATAAGGCACTCACGTTAATATTTTAAACACAACAATATTTCTATGTTTTAAAGTGCAATTTCATTCACCCTGCTCAGGTGGCGTTAAAAGCATTCTAAATCGTCACTTTACGCCGTGATCAATATATAGATCTGTACCAAAAATACCTTAATAATCGGTAGCTAAAACTGTGAATTAGGAATATTAACCATGCATCGGTTAGCATGCCGAAGTTCCTTATGATAATGCAATCTGTCCTGTGGCAATGCATCTGCATATTGCTAGAGAGGAACATTAACATGCTAAACGCAGAACACTTCACTGCGGGCTAAGAAATGGCGGCCATGACAAGCATACTTGTTGATTATCTGACGCCATACTACACATTGCCGATATAAAGGGCCATATCCGTTCTAATCCACGCTTTTCAATCACATGCTAGCATACGGAATGAATGAGAGACACTTAATCGGTTCCTTTATACACTGATTCTAATAGATTTTCGTTTTAAATAACATGATTACCACATAGTATCCCTACAATCGAATACACTTCCTCACAGGCGGTGGCCCATTTCAAACAATGTCTTGGGACTGAAATTGTGCATTCATCAATCTGCTGGTAATATATTTTGCACATAAAATTTCCGTAAAGGCAGTTTATTATAAATTACAGTTTGTTTAAATACCTTTTCTTTATGTTGTCAATACGATTTTATTTCCGGCAAAGTTTTGATATATCCGCGATCAGCTCATGCACAATTGGGAAGCATACATAACATCTAGTTTTATCTTTTAAGACAATCACCCGGAGAATAAACCACCAATGTATGCCGCTATTTTTATGTTGTGCCAATCTTAGCAGGTCAGCCGAAGACCAATATTCAACTATCATACAGAGCAACTATGTTGGTAGTCTCTATTGCACTATATATACTTAAAATATCCGTTATCTTACTAATAGAATTGGATTAGCAGCAGTATGATGCACATTCGGATCAATAGTGTGCTTTTGTCGATCGCTATTTATCGTGTCGAGTAGAATATGAAAACCAAAATTCCTGTTGTCGGCCGTATTACGTTTCACTCTGGAACACTATGCATTATTCCACGTCCTTATCTATGTATACAAACGGCTGCAAAGGCTCATTACCGGCGTGAACAATTCGTTCGATGCGGCATACGACAACATTGTCATCGGCCGTAAACATTCAAAATGACGTATTTGTTTAACATCCTTCACAGCCGCCAATCTCCTCATGTCATGGAGTATGACACCGGTAATGTGTGAGATGTAACTAGTGATCGCAGGAAATACCAACAGTAAAGCAGCTTACCAAATGCAACCATTATGTGCAATACAATGAGACTGGGCTGTATTGTCGATGCAATAAGGGGATGTGTTAATCATTAAAAAACTTCACATGTATAATTGCTTGCCAGACGGAACTTGGGAAACGGGAATTTGCTCAAGTCTGCAAACAAACCGACACCTAAATGGTGATCCGATCCCTCTTGACGTCTATGAGGTTCCTCATTTGTATGGTTTAACTGCGAAGTAATAAGCTATTCCTATGCAACTCAGGGAGATGAATGATCTCCGAGTGCCATTGTGCTAGGGTATTGACGTTTGCTTTTCCTGCACATGTTACTTTTCCCATAGAAACATGCCCAATATGGTAATGGTGATAGATGACGGACATGCATGTAGCTGGTGGTGGTAATAACAGACAAGCGGGATTAAAGCCACTATGCCCTCGTTGCGGAGACTGAAATGATTTCATCTATGTGGGCACTAGCCACATGTTTTGGTTTATTAGATTAGTAATTCCAATGGCAGAAAAAGATTGTTAGACATTAATTACAGCCGCTGCAGGAGACGATTCTACAACAACGGACTTTGCAGGCCCTCTGAGGTGGTCACTGTGATATTGGCAATATCCGTAGAATATCCGGAATTTATACGTTTTATATATATATATATATATATATATATATATATATATATATATATATATATATATATATATATATACATATATATATATATATCTATATATATATATATATATATATATATATATATATATATATATATATATATATATATAAATATTGTAAAATGGCATATTTTTGGGTTAGTGACCCCTCAGGTTATTAAAAATATTCTGTGCAGTTGCCCCTCCGTGGGCTATTTGGTAGATAGCGGAAATGGGAAGCCCCCCAAAAAAGAAAGAATGGTTGGTAACCAAAAGAATAAACAAGGACATTTTCATTTTTGAATATATGTGACATGGATATTTACGAATATGTAGTCGTATACAATTGGAAGGACAGGTGTCGGTACTGTAAGTTTTGATGTTAGGATTTGTTCTCAGTAAGTTTCGATGTAAACGTCTTCGATATGAACTCTAGGTTTGAATTTCTAACCGCATTCATTGTAAAATGATTGGTTGTATTCAAGATTCACGGTGCTACGATGTCGTATGTGAAAAAAAAGAAATAAAAGCATCAGTGGAATAATAAAGACTCCTAATTTCAATCACAAGGGTTATACTCGGACGCACATATAACCATAAGACAACAATTACAAATATATATATATATATATATATATATATATATATATATATATATATATATATATATATAGATATATATATATATATATATATATATATATATATAGATATATATATATATATATTGGTATATATATATATATATATGTCTATATATATATATATCTTTTTATATTTATATAGATATATATATATATATATATATGGATATATATATCAATATATGTAGATTTATATATATATGTTTATATATATATATTCATTTATTTATATATATATATATATATTTGGATGTATATATTCATATATATATATAATATATATATATATATATAAATATATATATACATATATATACATATATACATATATATATATGTACATAAATTATATTGTACGCTATGCGCTATTGCTGATTGTTGCACCATATCATAGAGCATGACAAATGATACCCGTGATGCTCAGTCATCATATTCCAGTCTTTGCACAGTCATCGCACTGTTTTAATTGTTATGTCGGCTTTTAACAAGTTGGGATGAATGTCTTCGGGCTCTCAGGTGCAATTGCCTTATTAGTCTTAATCTATATAAATGGTTTTGGATTATTGCCTTGTCATGGTGGGAAACATACGAAATTAGTCTATTGCGGAGGGTTTTAAAAGTCCAATGCAAACGGTTATGTTTACGGCCACACTAATTGTGTCTGTTTTTGTATGTTGTTGTCAGAGAGAAACCGCTAAAATCACCGATCAAACATTGGGTATTTGACAACGCAGCGAACTAACTCTAGCAGTCTTTACGAATATTTATGAAATATTACACATTTCGCAACTGGTAAAGTACCTCTTAGCAACTGACTTATTGATAGAATGAAGATAATTGCGAAAACTTAATGAATATCGGATTCGGGGCCTGTCCTGAGACTTTCTTTCAAATCAATATACCTATTATAAATAGTGAGATATATCAATGTACCATTTACCACGTGACCCTTCACAGTGCAGCAATTGTAAAAGGTAAACAGGTCGATATATTTGCTTAATCATAGTATCTCTAATATGCAAAAGCATGTTGGATCATATTCAATGTCATGCAATAGAGCATGTCGATTGTACATTCCATATATAAATTAAAGTAGAACAAATTATCCCAATATACAAAAATGGAGATTAAACTAAAAGTCAGTGTTCATATTACCCATGTCAAAATATTAGAAACATTTTAGTATGATAGATTATTCGATTTTGTGTTGGCCTCTGTGCGTCCAAGTGCATTAGCACGTCTCACAACTTGGTACTTTTGTAGTAGCTCATGGAACGGTTGCCGATTGGTCAATATAAAGTTGCACCAAAGTTATCAACCGTTGCCCACGTTTTCCAATGTTACACATGTAAGGTTGTTATGTGCTAATTCCACGTGATTGTTATTAGTAGCGCTGTGTGAGTGTTATTCTCTCTTCACTTCAGAGCACTTTGGACAATTTAAAATCAACTTTCAACGACTTTCTTTTAGGTTTGTTCAATTGTCGATATGACGCCTGCATATTTGAACCACAAACTCATACGCCACTCATAATGCTGATGGAAATGCATTGTCATACCATGCTATTCTTGCAACGAGCTATTCGTCGTGTTTTCTATTTTGTTTTGCTGTAGTTTCTAAGCCGTTCTTTCCTTCGAGGGAAACCATTGACAATTTGAGATACAATAGCTGATTGTTTAGGGCGGATTCGATGTTGTAGAAACCGTAAATTCTTCATGAACTTTCATGAATGCGACACATATACATAGATAACTTAAAACAACTGATGAATCGCAAAATGAATAGCGTAATTGTTCTTTCATTATAATCTAAGGACCTGCTTTGTCATGAATCACGCTTCGGCAGTTGATACATGGCCTACTTTGAATCTCCTGACGTTATATTATGTGTACAATATCGACAGTAAAAACATATTATATTTACCCGACCTATATGCAGTACTTTGCATTTGTTTAGGTTACAAAGAACCTGCCATTCATATCCCCAGTCAAACGCTTTATATAAGCTTTGTTGTAAGCGGAATGCCTGCTGTTTGGTCAACACTCTTGAGTAAAGTTTGGTACTAACTGCAAATGTTTTAATATAATTTCAGCAACACCGTCCAGAACTATAAGTAGATAGAAGAAAATAACGGGTCCTGGGACTGATCCATGAGAAACACTACTTATAGCTTTCGTAAAAAACACATTACACACCGTTTCAATTTATCGTAATTAATGACTATAGTATGCTTACATAAACACTTATGTCATTTACCAGTAAAAACATCGTCCTTCTAAGGTAACTGAATCTTCTCTTTTGAAGCCCTCGAGTTCACATGAGCGATAGAGACTAGGAGAAGGAAGTTGTTATTGTATCGGGAATAGCAGTTATTTGCATTATGCTCTCTTACACAGAACCCAGTCGTATCGAGGTACATAACAGCCATATTTGTAATGAAAGTATTATCCGCATGAAGGATATCCGTGTTCAGCCGGTCCTATCCCTGTGAAAAGTAGACTCCCTCTGTTGGTTCATATGAGATGCACAGATATGGATATCAGCAATAATCTTGATGCGAATGAAGGATAGCAAAATGTTCAACGCTGTAGTACATTTTCCTTCATTTGCGTTGCATTGAAATAATATTCTCCACAATCCCTGATATTCTGCAGTAAACATTGAAAGCTCTGTTAGCGAACATGTATGATACAATCATCAAGAGAATGTAAATTTCGAAGGATGTTCATGCATTAATGTAGCGGGAGATACTGGCTTTTCATGATCCTAGCTTCTATGTGAAAGTTATTGCATCAAGTATATTGCGGATGAGTTGGGGTATATAAACGGCATTTCGAAACAAGTAACGCACAACCAATATCACAATCATGTTCGGCGAACGAAAATACAGACGTAAGATTCATTTATGTTGCCCCATGTTGACAATCATCATGCTCTCCTCAAACCTATCCCTTGTTCAAATGTTGCTCGTCGATAGTCTACAAAGCACAATCATATCACATAAACTGACCAGTCGAAGTTCCGGTATACAATTATTAGGTTTATTGTACGATTGCGGAAAGCTTGTGCAATGTGACTTCCAAGCGAGTGCCTTGGATCAGATGTCGTGGCTTCACAAATGCATCCCAGATATTGCTTCAGAAAGACCGATTATAAAGCAGATATTTGTATATGGATTATTTAAACAAATGTAAACATCAGTGTGAATAAGGACACAAAGTAGTGAGACTTCAAATTAACCCCCACGTAGATTTATAATTAGAGATCTAATGAATGACTAGGTTACCAGGAATAACCATCAACAAAGATATGTCACATTTATAGTTGCCATGTAATTGTACGAGCATGTGGTTCCCTGAATATAACAGCTATACTTAAAATTCTTATGGAATCAACTAGGGAGTCAGACTAAGGGTAGTCGACGATGTCACGCAAGATGCCATAATAGTTATAACCAATAAAAACTACTATTCTTCCTATTCAATTTTTATCTGAGGTGATCAAAATGTGCCGGCTAGATGGTTTATGCGTTTGCGTGGCCATGGCAATAAACATGACAGCAGCAGTCTAATGGCAGTCTTGTTAAGGGATGTAATGGATTTCTGTTATATGTCTTGTGCAAGAATGATCCTTCGTTGTCAATCCTGTAGTATGCAACACATATAATTTTGTCTTAGTAATTTCCGTGGTGCGCGTCCTGTGTTTGTCACGAGTTATCAATATTCTGTTATGCATCAGTGTCTTTAAATAGTCGATCAGAGAAATATACCATCACGAATGAAATTAGGGTTTATATATATATATATATATATATATATATATATATATATATATATATATATATATATATATATTATATATATATATATATATATATATATATATATATGTATATTTATATATTAACTCTATAAATACACTACCACATTATCATTACGTATCCGTCCTGTCCAGCGTCTGAAGGCCCGGACAGCTTTTCTGACTTTATTAAGCCGCACAAAATAATGTTCTGAACAACGATTCGAGAAAACCGTTCGGCGCAGACCGTTCATACCTATTCAAATATCGTTGTCTTTAAGCTGACAAGTAAAGCATAGAGGTAAATCAAGCAACATCGAACATTCGCTAGTTTTTAGTTAAGTAGACACAAAAATGATAATTGCTGTTGCTGTATCACTAATACTTTCTCTAATTGACAGACGTAATATGCCTGCTTGTACATACATAGAAGCAATGGTTGCAATATAGTTTTCCAAGATGCGTTCTCGTATAGACTCACGCAAAGAATCTGAAGTTAATTTTCCACCCAAGATCTCCCTAGACACATGCCACTGTATCCTTGTCCCAGACTGTCGCCTCAATTTAACCACCCTCTTCCATGCACCATTGATTAGCCTGACACCTGACCAATCTATGGGTTATGTTTCCAGCAAGTTCAGACTTCTCCCTTTAGAACTGTCTGTTAATATTCCGCAGGGTACCAACAGTTGCTTTCATTCGATTATGATTTCTGTCCCGATATCACCAACCCCTCCCAGCTTTGGGGGACGCATCACTTTCCGACATGTGATGTGTCAGTTGCCAAGCGCACCTCAATGAGGTCCTGGAGAGTATGAGTGAGTTGGGTTGCATTTTATTAAAGCGCAAATAATTAAGACTTTGCCTTTAACATCGTTGAGAATACCGCATATGACTAATGGCTCACCATATTGCAGTCGTAACTCACGATTGTGTTTTACTGAACTCTACAAATCGGTGCTGAATCACAAACATTGACTGGGGTGATCGTAGTCAATCGGCATTTATCGCCGTCAGATGCAAATCACAAGCACAGAGCCACATTGTATATATTAATTAAATAAGTCAATTGTGGCCCAAGTGACATTAGAAAATTGATCGTTATAAATGTCTAATAATTTGAGGGGAATGATACATTGTTGCATGGTATTGAATGCGGAAAGATAATGAGAGTACGCTAGGCCCCACTTCACACACGCCGTTATGCGACTTGTTATTATTATTTAACACACATCAAGTTACCGCATTAGCTTCGCATTAGCTTTTCAGGCCATGGCCGAGCGTCTCCGTTGCTTCGTTAGAACGGATAATGCAAATACTTCGCCTTCTGATATAAGAATACTGACATAGTCAATCAAAACAACAGAACGTTATAGTCAAGCGCATTATGTGCGGTGAGTCAAGATGCAAATTGCATTTTGAATTCGCCTTTGACCATGGGTAAATGTATAGTAGTCAATGCAGGTATGATATCTTACGGTAAAAATTAATCCGACCATGTATTTGTTTTAGTGTGAGCCCAACTATCCTTCCGAATACACACAAGGATCCGTTACTTTATCACGAATACAGAATTGGCCGCCCCTAAACCATGGCCTGCATGTGTGTTGCAAATGATATAGACCTTCTCTTCCGATGGACTTTACGTTTCCAATGAAAGGGATTGCACGACAAATGCAATAAGCTATTTAATTATTGAATACTGAAAATAAATATTCTAGATGCTAGCTACATCGCAGTAATTAAGAGTGCACATGAATGCATTACCAAATCAAGTACTAGTATATGTACAGCTGTTGCTTAGATATACCTGAATAAGGTCATTAAATTACGAAAAACGTTGTTTGTATTTAACAATTATATTTCTTCAGTTTGCAGCCGAAATATTCGTTCACCATACATAATTCCATGCACTATTAATAAAACGATATGATAGTTTATGGTAGCGTTTAGGAATGGCTAACCTTAATGTCCACCTACGGCTTTCTGTACCGCTGGCGCTTTGGATAGACAATAAAACCAAGGTAACTTACTGTATCGATGGGTAATATAAGGTGGGCTCTCGCGTACGCAATAGAAGGTAGAGCAGCTTGATGAAGCGGCGAAATTGAATGTAATTTGGGTGCCAACTATGATCACCGTAGTGTCATGAGCTATATGTTACACACTAACGCCTCTTACACAACCTCTGCACGCACCCCAGCGTTGAATAGCGTTCCATCGTTTTTTCGGCATAGACACAAGCGACTTCCATGTGCAACGCAAATTCTTAATTATCGCAACTAAAGGTGAGATCGGCAATGCTCTGCACTATCTACCACCATACAAATGGTCACTTGTGCTACAGGGAGGTTTCTGCATAGTTAGAAGATTTATCTTAAAATCATACTCCCGCAGCTTATTTATTATACCGCTATCATAATCTAATCCCATAAACACATACTTAGTCGAAGTCAATTATGCTAAAAGCGTTTCCATCATGACGCTATATCGTCTCGGATGAATCAAGCACGTTACTTTACATATTGTATACATTCTTCAAGTGATATAACGTATGAGCATGCGAATCACAGTGGCAGCCAGATTGATGTCTCCTCCAAAATACGTCAAATAATTACACACTTTTCATATCTAATAGCTCTGCTAATGACCACATAGATTCGCAGCAGTGATTGACATCAGTGTGAAGGGCTTGCATGGTGAGTGGTAATTAATCGACGAATTGATGCAGTTTTCTATATACTGTAAAGCATCAAGATGTCTAATCGTATTGCACAGAAATAGCCTCGACGACCGTGATACAATCTAGTGATATCGTGAATGATTGATAAACGTCGGAATACTGTGACGTAAATTGATTAATTCAGCACGCGTCCCTTGTTAAAGCATTACCTGGATGACGTTAGTGGTATGTCATTACGTCAACGGCCGATGCACCTACACAAGTGTGGGTGAAAGGAACATTTAATAGATTTCGCACATCGGGAGCACATGCACATTAATAGCGATCCTACTAGTAATTACAACCTGCGATGTCGCGTACTTGTATGGCACAATGTGTCAATTACATGGAATTTCCCTGGAAACAGAGGTTCTGTATTTTGGCTTCTTGTGCATAGTTGAAAGTGAAAATGTCCTTTTAACGGTAGCATAGTTTACATTCAGGATTCGGAGAATATGTATGCATACAAATGATGCTCACCATGAACGACTTGATTGGCATCCCAATTCATGGAGGTTTATCCGTCTTTCACGACATCACTGAACGATCATGAATTGTCGCGGCACATAACTAAGGTCCAATGATTATCATAGTCGTACAAAGCAATCAATCATTCACTCACCTCTCGTCGAAGTGAGACAATTCGATAAGAGAACTAGACGCTTTACATCACTTCTAAAACTGCA
>CM067351.1:43437672-43450172 GCA_034190875.2 Urechis unicinctus | reverse complement strand
AACAGCTACCGTCAGACGCTACTCTTTGTTATCTACAGACCAATGCGTTCACTAACCGTTCCAAAATACAGCTGTGGCGCTACCAACCTTATTTCTTTTGGCCTTGTCTATAACTCGAACTATAGCATAATGTTGCATTTCATGTACCAGATGCTTGACAAAATGCCTATACGGGATAAAGATCACCATCGTATTCTCTCTGTGCCGCTCTTTTTTAATATCAAATGCCAACGCATGATGCATTCAAACACAACTCTGGTATCGGCGTATCCCGGAGTCAATTATTTTATCTGAGAAGTGAAAGCAAAAAGATGCATTCGGCTGATAGGGAATATAATATGCTTTCCCTTTGACAACTAATATGTTTAACACATGCGGCGTAGTGCACTTGTGTAGGTCATTGTACGACTCGTAACTCGAGCTCACGGTCTTTTGCATAGAATTGCTGCTGTGAAGAGTGCAATATTGTTCAATGGCTTTGAGAGCAGCACCTGGGTTACGACGAGGTGCTACGACGAGGATAACATGCAATTTTTTTATTGCTGGCTCAATTTATGATCAACAGTGTACCCAAAACTTTGCATTTCTTACATTAATCAGAATCACGATTATTAAACAGCCAGGTGACCGTTTAACGGAAACAAATAACTGTAATTCAATCCTTCTAGTAATTTGTATTATTTTGCAGTTCAATAGATGTGAATTCGCTTTCAGTTAGCGACAAAGATTTGGGAAACCTAATCATGATGATAATCTCATAAACCGCAAGCAAGCACAGACAGCGGCAGATTATCGTTTCTTGCGGCTATAATTGATTATTTACTGCCCAAAAACTGTCACGAAACAGCAATGATAAAAATGGCAAGGTTTATTACCCTCTCTGGGTAAAGCACAGTCATGTATTGTTTTTAAATGTATAGCTCTGTTTCAAATAGTTATGATAATTGACGGTAAAACGCGGTTCATGAGTAAAATTATAAATGGGGTTTTGGGGACACTTTGCACATGGTGGGTCTTATTTAACTTTTTAGTCTCAACATTGAGACCACACGTGCTCATCTGGCCTCTGGAAGCTACTATTTATTTTTCGATTCCCATGGCAGTGCTCTCCATACGAGTGGATTCCGTTCTGCGTGTGTTCCTTGGCGGGGATCTAGTGTGCTAGTTATTTTGCTGGCACAGTGCGTCCAGAGGACGGTGAAGTGCTCTCAATACTAGTGGATTTGTTCTGTGGGGCTTAAGCACTTTTTCCATGCGTATTTGTGTATACCAAACGTGGACCTTGTATCTAGCTAAAGTGGCTTCGTTCTCGTTCGGTTCGTTTTCCAGATGTTCTATGCGCACAGCATAGCTATTGTGCGGCTCTGCAGGCCGAGGTTCCTTGCCATTGCTATACGTGCAACGCTCTTGTGGAATACATATAGCGTTTGCATGTCTATCCACGGCTTGTTTACTGAAGAGCTTCTTTCCACTTATGTTGTAGGCGTACGTCCCGTTTTCTATCTATATTTCTCTCTCATATTTGTTGCTCTTTTTCTACAGGGCTTGTATGCTGTGGCTGTGGCTCCCTTTCTAACTACATTTCTAACTACATTTCTCTCTTGTGTGGGTCGGGGAGCTCTATGTTAGTTTCTCTCTGTGCACACGAAGGCTCTCTTCCTGTTTGCTGTTCTCTCTTTCTGGATTTAACTGGCGGTGCTATTAGTGTGGCAGGGACGGTGGCTGGTTGGTGCTATGCGGCTAGCGTCGGTGCTGCATATATGCATGTGAGGAGACGTTGGTTATTGGTGATGCTATCTGCGTGGAGACTATTGGTGCTGGCGTTGTGGATTCCCCTGTTGGCTGCTGGAAAAAAGGTGGTGGTGCCTTGTGTGTAGTTGTGCGCCTCCATAAGTAAAGTGTCCCATACGTGTAGTCTCAATGATGAGACATTGAGCCCTGTAAAGGCTAACAAATTAAATAGTAGCTATCTGGAGAAAAGTGTACCAGAAACACCTTTTGCTATACTACTTCATGTGTATTGTGTCTATTTTGAAAATATAAGTCACACACACCCGTGATAAATAAATAGGTTGTTCATGGAACTGTGTTGATTGTAGAAAACCTTCTCTGTTTGTGAGGGATTCTCAAATGCTTCGATGAGATTAACCGAACGTTATATGTCACTAGCTGTTTGGAATTAAATGGGTAACATAAAAATATACCAAAGAGAGCTAGCCAATGAAGAACATACTATCTTAGATATTCGTGAATGCATACATTCATACGTACACACATACATACATACATACATACATACATACATACATACATACATACATACATACATACATACATACATACATACATACATACATACATACATACATACATACATACATACATACATACATACATACATAAAGACATACATACATACATACATACATACATACATACATACATACACATACATACATACATACATACATACATACATACATACATACATACATACATACATACATACATACATACATACATACATACATACATACATACATACATACATACATACATACATACATACATACATACATACATACATACATACATACATACATACATACATACATACATACATACATACATACATACATACATACATACATACATACATACATACATACATACATACATACATACATACATACATACATACATACATACATACATACATACATACATACATAAATGCACATGCATATATACATACAAACATTCCTCAAAAGGGACGGATGCTGTATTCTAGATAACGATGTAAGTAACTGCCGGCTCGGATACAATAACAGCTGATTGCTGCCTTGTTGTCATCGAATGCAATTTCAATGACTGGTCTTCTTTTACATATGCTCCATTGCTCATGTAAACAGGATCAAGTACCATATAAGTGTATTCGCTTAACTGATAAATGACAGAGCTATTAGTGTCAAGCTTAGGGATGCGTCACGTTTCTCGTCCCCTGCTTTGTCCTAGTGCAAAATGCGTGCAATCATTTCGTATAGACGCAACACATGTCAATACAAATTGTTAGCGCTCATCGCTTCTACATCGTGGAGTACTCCAGCTTCAGGGATAGTGGGAGTCAGGTTTATTGATGCAAAGGCAAACCTCAAGGTAAATTACTACACATATCTTTTGCTACATCATAACTGAAACCTAGTGGTCCATCACGATGCCCACTGATTCATCACAAAAGAGAGCTATTGGTCCATCGCAATACCTGCGGATACGCAAAAACCAACATACATACATACATACATACATACATACATACATACATACATACATACATACATACATACATACATACATACATACATACATACATACATACATACATACATACATACATACATACATACATACATACATACATACATACATACATACATACATACATACATACATACATACATACATACATACATACATACATACATATATACAAATACATACGTCCATACATGCATACATACATACATATATACATACATACATATATACATTTATACATACATACATACATACATGATGTATGTATGTATGTATGTATGTATGTATGTATGTATGTATGTATGTATGTATGTATGTATGTATGTATGTATGTATGTATGTATGTATGTATGTATGTATGTATGTATGTATGTATGTATGCATGTATGTATTTATGTGAGGATGCCTGCCCGCAGATAACAAGTCCTCCATCCCAAGCTTATTGCGGTATTGCTCCGTCCATTGAAGTACGTTTGTGTATATGTATATGTGGATGTTGTAGCGTGTATATGTACCAAGCATGTATGCATGTATGTGCAATTGGGAATTATATATCACATTTTGTTTCAAATATGTTCTTTCTCAAGAGGCATGACATAGCATAAGCATCACAATCATTATCATCCTGCTACCATAGTCCATATTTTCAGCATATCAAGCACAAGCTGTTGTCGTGACGTTTAATAGCCGTTGTTATTGTTATATCGGTTAATGCCTGTGTTATTGTGGACGTTCTGTTATAAGCCACGTTGTCATTTAAACGATAATAAGTAATTCACCTGCGGGTTACACCCTGTTTGGTATGGAACGGGGAAGCATTGCATCACCTGCAATAAGGGATTTATCTCTCAAGGCTAACGTCCGGCAAATTCACCACCTATGTATGCTCCTATTTGTTTGCTGAGCATACCATAAACTTGGTCAACCCAGTCAACATATTTCCAAGACTATATATCACATTGCAAATCAGGTATTGAGAACTACAAGTTGGCCTTATGCGGCTGTTTAAAGCGATCATTCTATTATCATTCCAAAGCTCACTAATGCACACAATAGACACTGACGTTAATATTTTAAACACAACAACATTTCTATGCTTTACAGTGCAATTTCATTCCCCATGCTCAGGTGGCGTTAAAAGCATTCTTAATCGTCACTTTACGCCGTCATCAATATATTGATCTGTTCCAAAAATACCTTAATAATCGGTAGCTAAACCTGTGATTTAGAGATAGTAACCATGCTTTGGTTTGCATGCCGAAGTTCCATATGATAATTAAATCTGCCCCGTGGCAATGCATCTGCATATTGCTGTAGAGGAACATTAACATACTAAACACAGAACACTTCACTGCGGGCTAAGAAATGGCGGCCATGACAAGCATACTATTCGATTATCTGACGCCATGCTACACATTGCCGAAATATAAAGGGCCATATCCGTTCTAATCCAGTCTTATCAATAGCTAATCGTAAGACGAATCTAAAATGCTAGCATACGGAATGAATGAGAGAAACTTATTCGGTTCCTTTATGCTCTGAATCTAATAGATTTTCGTTTTTTAATAACAAGAGTACTACATAGTATCCTTACAATCGAATACATTGACGATATTTGCTTAACAACAGCTGGTTACTAATAAATATACAGGCCTATTTATTATTTACAGCCGTAGAAGAATCCTTATCGCAGCATGTATTTGTAGCGGTTCAGGAATAGTTTAAGACTTATTACCTGACTATTTGTCACGACATGGGGTGTATATATGTATGCATGTATGCATGTATGTATGTATGTATGTATGTATGTATGTATGTATGTATGTATGTATGTATGTATGTATGTATGTATGTATGTATGTATGTATGTATGTATGTATGTATGTATGTATGTATGTATGTATGTATGTATGTATGTATGTATGTATGTATGTATGTATGTATGTATGTATGTATGTATGTATGTATGTATGTATGTATGTATGTATGTATGTATGTATGTATGTATGTATGTATGTATGTATGTATGTATGTATGTATGTATGTATGTATGTATGTATGTATGTATGTATGTATGTATGTATGTATGTATGTATGTATGTATGTATGTATGCATGTATCTATGTATCTATGTATCTATGTATCTATGTATCTATGTATGTATCTATGTTTGCATGTATGTTATTAATGAGAAATGAGTCAGAACTATCCCGTTTCAGAGTGAGTCAGAACTATCCCGTTTCAGAGGAAATAGATGATCAGGCACATGCTTTTGGAAATGTTTGATTGCGTTGGTTTAGACGAGGTAAATTGGCAGACCGAATAACCAGAGATAGGTATCGGATGAAGATAGAACAAATATTTTCATACCATAGAGAGCAAACACATGTGATAAACACACGTGTGTCGAGTTAGTTGAAGCATTCATTCAATATTATATGTAAGATTATAATTATGTTGCATAGTAACAATAAACAACATATCTCTACTTTCTGTTACATTATGCCCTTGTAAGATCACTTTCGTAGGTTCCATGTTGCGATTAGATGCATGATGGAATATGTTCGATCAATAATGTCTCATTTAGACGCCGTAGGTGCTCTGGAACACTGTCTTACTTAACAATGAAAGCACGAAAATCTAACATCCTCAAATATCCGCTTTTGTCGATCGCTATTTACGTGACATTTTCTTTTCCTATAAGAACCTATTGATACATGGCTCATAAGGTGATGGTAATAGACGGACAACATGCTTAAAACTGGCTGGTGGTTCCTAACAAGATATTTGAGATACATGGCATTAAATTCATACAAACAAATAAAACATATAGCACATCATATCGGAGAAATGTCCTTTCTAACATGCGGCCACAAACAACTTTTTTAGCGTCCGCAATAGTCTCAGTGTATTATTCAATTGTGTCATAGTGCTGCCTGTCTTGAAAGAGCAGGATAAGTTTGAACACATGTTATATATTTATTATGAAATAGGACAAAATCCATATCACTGCAGTTCCGATTTTATTACATGATAAGCATGATGTATTGTGAGAAATGAACCATCTTGTGAACACGATTGATATCGGTGCATTAGCAGAGTGTCGTTCTCGGTCTCGTTCAACACACTAGAATCAGCCTCGACAACGTCTTTCGCATTTAGTTGGTTCGGCTGTGTGGGCTTATGTTCTGTTATAATCCAGTGCTTAAAGTAGCAAATCGACGACACCTCTAAGAATCAAATGCACACTCGATTAGACTTATTGAACATTAGGTATGATTGATAACATTTGATTAATTCCTTTTAAGGATATGTGGAAACCAAACGTAGTTTGTCAAAATAATCAATTGCATATATGATTGTTCGCCTTGCTTCGACAGGATTCTGCATTCCAATTTCAATATGGCGTATGCGATACCCTTATGAATGATGCAGTTTCTCACAGGCGGTGGCCCATTTCAAACAATGTCTTGGGACTAAAATTGTGCATGCATCAATCTGCTGGAAGTATATTTTGCACATAAAATTGCCATAAAAGCAGCTTATTATAAATTACAGTTTGTTTAAATACCTTCTCTGCATCTTGTCAACTTCGGGATTTTTCTGTTTCAATAAGATTTTATTTCCGGCAAAGTTTTGATATATCCACGATTAGCTCATGCACAACTGGGAAGCATACATAGCATCTGGTTTTATCTCTAAAGACAACCACCCGGAGAATTAACCACCAATGTATGCCCTTTTTTATGTTGTGCAAACCTTAGCAGGTCAGCCGAATGACAATATTCAACTATTATAGAGAGCAACTATTTTGGTAGTCTCTATCCTTTTTGTTGCACTACATACTTTTAATATCCGTTACCTACTAATAGAATTGGATTAGCAGCAGTATGCCGCCCATTCGGACTATAATCGCTTCTGTAAACGCTATTAGTTACATGCTTTTCTATTAAGTGATAGCCGTACTTAAATCTATTACATACTCAATTGTGTGCTTTTGTCAATCGCTATTTATCGTGTCGATTAGAATATGAAAATAAACATTCCTTCGTCCGCATAACGCTTCACTCTGGAACACTATGCATTATTCCACGTCCTTATCTATGGATACAAACGGCTGCAAAGGTTCATTACCGGCGTGAACAATTTGATCGATGCGGCACGACGACATTGTTATTGGCCGTATACATTCAAAATGCCGTATTTGTTTAATATCCTGCACAGCCACCAATCTCCTCATGTCATGGATGATTTAGAGAGTATGACGCCAGTAATGTGTGAGATAAACATTATAGTACCAATGTACAATGAGACTGGGCTGTATTGTCGATGCAATAAGGCGATGTGTTAATCATTAAAAAACTTCACATGTATAATTGCTTGCCAGACGGAACTTGGGAAACGGGAATTTGCTCAAGTCTGCAAACAAACCGACACCTAAATGGTGATCCGATCCCTCTTGACGTCTATGAGGTTCCTCATTTGTATGGTTTAACTGCGAAGTAATAAGCTATTCCTATGCAACCCAGGGAGATGAATGATCTCCAAGTGCCATTGTGTTAGGCTATTGACGTTTGCTTTTCCTGCACGTGTTACTTTTCCCATAGAAACATGCCTAATATGGTAATGGTGATAGATGAAGGACATGCATGTAGCTGGTGGTGGTAATAACAGGCAAGCAGGATTAAAGCCACTATGCCCTCGTTGCGGAGACTGAAATGATTTCATCGATGTCAACAGCCACATGTTTTGCTTCAATAGATTAGTAATTCCAATGGCAGAGAAAGATTGTTAGACATTAATTACAGCCGCTGCAGGAGACGATTCTAAAACAACGGACTTTGCAGGCCTTCCTTAGTTGAGATGGTCACTGTGATATTGGCAATATCCGTAGAATATCCGGAAGTTATACGCTGCCTGTGATAGGTTCCAAATTTCTCAAAATAGCTATCGTAGTTGCTGAGCTTGAAATGCTGGTATTGCTTCGGCTGTTGCATCCCTTGGTATTAGTAGCGTACGCTGTGGTCTAAGTGTATTATCTAATCGTGTTAGGATAAGTTTGAATACATATAACACATAAATTCTTCAGGATGTAAGGAGACAAAAATCAAACATCACGGAGGGTTATTTACCGGATATAGAGAGATATATATATATATAGATATATATAGAGAGAGAGATAGAGATAGATATAGAGAGAGAGCAGAGAGATTAGAGAGATAGATATATATAGATAGGGTATATATATATAGGTATATATATATAGAGCTTTATATAGGGATATATATGTATATAGATAAATAAAATAAATATATATATATATATATATATAAGGAATATATATATATATATATATATATATATATATATATATAGTATATATATACGAATATATATATATATATATATATATATATATATATATTGTAAAATGGCGTCGGGTTATTAAAAAATATTCTGCGCAGTTGCCCCTCCGTGGGCTATTGGTAGATAGCGGACATGGGAAGCCAGTAATAAAGAAAGAAAAAGGATTGGTAATCAAAAGTTTCGATGTAACATTTCTTTGGGAATATGAGTCACATGGATAGTTACGAATATCTAGTCGCATTCATTGTAAGGAATGTTTGGTTGTATTCTAGATTCACGGTTGGCTTCTTAATCATGTTTTCGATGAATGTCGTCGATGTGAAAATAAAAGAAATAAAAGCATCAGTGGAATAATAAAGACTCCTAATTTTAAATCACAAGGTTATACTCGGACGCACATTACCATAAGACAACATTTACATATATACATATATATATATATAAATATATATATATATATATATATATATATATATATATAGTCCATATATATATATATTATATATATATATATATATAATATATATATATATATATATATATATATATATATATATATATATATATATATATATATATATATATATATATATATATATATATATATATATATATATATATATATATATATATAGACATTGTGCCAGGTGGGGTATCATTTTGAGACCTAGATGAGGGGTACTGTATCAGACCTAGCTGCGGGGTATATAGATATATATAAATTGTGGGGTATTTATATAAAATATATATACCCCACAACGAGCGCAGTAAATACACGTGAATTATATAACATGTACATACCCAAGAAATTGGGCATGTTAGTATATAACAGAGAGCAAGCGCAAAATATATCGCCCACAACGGAGATGCGTATACATCAATTGTAATGCATGTTTGGCTACTATAAGACTACTCTAAGACGATAAGCACTGCGCATTACACACTTTTGACTCTGTACCTTGGTTTCACTTGTCACGCAAGACCCGATATAACCTGAGCAGTATGTTATCTGAGCCAACATATCACCTGATAGCTGTTATTGAGCGTTATATACCAACGCACTGATTGTCCGAATACATAAACAATTAATGGTGACGATGGTGATGACTTTATTATATCCGTTTGAGTTTAATGTGCTGTGTAGGTGTGCAGGTATCTTTGATAGTGGAGTCGGACGGAATTTTTTATGTCTGCGGGTTGTTTCGGGTATGCAATCTATTTGGATGTCATGCCTGCCTTTCCTGTTTGAAAAGTTATCATTCTGTTGCACGGATTCCGTAATACCTATTTTCCTTTAATTAAAGGACCGATTTCTAAATTGTGTGGGTCATTCCTCTGTTTAATCAACCGAAACAGCTCTTTGGTGCACGCGCGTGCTCACGTTTCACCATTGGGGGTCAAAAATAGATGGCAGTTTTGGGATAAAACCTTAAATCTGGAAATGCAATATTGGGGTAGGGCGCGTTTGGAATCAGGCTAGGTTGGTGCTGATTGATCCTCAAGGCGTGTTAAATGAGTTCCGGTCCAACTTGGGCGGCGAATATCGACAATTGCTTCAAACAAACGTTGCTTGTTTATCATTAGTTTCTAAATATCACCTCCTGCCTATCACTTCGCTGGTGTACCATTATATCATTCGATAAAAAAAAAACTCGTCTGATAATATGCTTAGTGACTTCTATAATTCACCGTCATACCGTGCCATAATCACCAATATGATATTAATGAATCTCATGTTATCCTGGTCATAGAGATAAAGATGTAATGGGAGGATAACATCGTTGTGTATTACAAGAACAGGTTTGGTGTACTTAATAGACGCTCAAGACGTCTTTCGAAAACACCTGTGGATTTCAAGACGTGCATATTTAATTCTAATTTTAATATAACTATTAAAATGCATATTTCATAATATGTCCCGAGCTACTTTAACAAAAGACAAACTGGAAAGACCATTTATTTTATGCTACAATGTTACATAGATAATAAAGTTACAGATCATTAAAAATAATATAGGCAATTGCAAAATCAGTTTGAAATATGAACCGCGGTCAAAAGTCACACACAACTTTGATATATACAATCAAATTGCCGACTTACTCACATGGGAAGGATGATCATACCAATAAGGCCACGCGTAGCTATATTTTATATTCAAAACGTAGGGATTTAACTAGACATTCAAGGATACATTTACACTTAGCTGAATGAACTGCAGCGTCAGAACAATTCAATAAGCAACTATTGCCAAAAATATTTGTTGACTTGAATACGACCATTTACAGCCATAAATAAATTCAACACACCGTACGACGTTAGTAAAAGCTTCATTTTACCTTTTCTTTGTGAGAAGTAGGATTGTGAATTTTTGCTATTATCTGAGCGTCGGTTTTGTCGGACGAGCATGGAAATTTCTCTTTAGCTTGCATGATGACCTCGGCTATTACCGACCGTTTGTTGATAATGACGTCCTTAAACGAGGCGTAGAGGGTATAGATATGGGATAACTAAGATATATGTTTTTAGTACGATTCATTCAACATATTAACTCAAGAAACTGTAAGATGCTTTTGTGCGCAAAGCCCCTAGAACAATATACGTCTGCCTGAATCCCTATCCTTTTTACCACTTGCTTCTATTCGGGCATCTACTTCGACGTCACCCGTATCACAACAGTGTCTGTGCAATACACAAATACATCACTTAATATCGATCTGTCAGTCCCCAGTACATTTGAGTTTTCATGGAATACCTATTTTGTAATGTGGTTTTATTGAGAGGTTATATGACGAGAAAACATTTTTTTAATGTAATGACCCAGCGTGAGGGCCAATTGTGGTGAATCGGTTTCCATGGATACACTTTTCACGCTTTGTACCACTGGTCTGAAGTGTTTACCAGTGAAAAATGCCATAATAGGTATCGGTGTGTGCGTGGACTGGTTCATATTCTGATGTACCCTTCCCAATGTCCGCACCTTCGTCCTCATGTTATCCATTTCCTTCTTCAGTTGTTGAGACCATCTTGCCGACAAATGTCATCTAATCCAACATTGTGCTCGCATTCTGTACAATAGTTGGCCACGGGTTACTCTGACAAGTCTCTATATGTGTCCACAGAGAATCTTTAGGAACAAATGCATAAAAAAAACTCGCATGGCAAGACATCGTGCGGCTTGTAATGTTTTGTGGCATCTTCACGTGGGCGTCTACTGATAATCAACTGTCCCTCTCTGACTTGCAAGACCTGTATTTTTACTAAATAACAGGCGTGCTAAAGTTATTAGGATGTCAGCAAGTACAAGAAACCAATAGCAACTCGATAGCATTTTTATGTGGTAGCAATAAAATAATTTCGCACAATGCTAGGGGTATCATTATATTATTTCATTATTATTTCACAGTGGATACCGTTTGACTTGGTGTTTACAAATACATGTGCATTGTGGTAACGTGGCGGATAGTGTCGGCTGGCTATATTGAGAACAATGGATGATGGCAGTGTTGTTAACAGGGGTGGAGACACTTACTATGATGTGAGCAATTTTCAATATCTTACCTTTGTTGTGCGGTATCGGAAGAATTGCGGGATTAGTGCATTATCTTTCTGACTACTGCGATAATGACCATGAGGGTAGCGTTGTATGTGAGAATCGTGATGTTGGGAATAGATTAGTTTGGCTATATTAAGAATACTGTAGCTTTGAAACGGTGAGGATAGTATAGGTTTGCGATGTTGAGTATAGTACAGGGATCAAATGCTGAGGATTTGTTTGCGTGCCAGTGTTCAGGATAGTGCAGGGATTGTGATGTTTTAGA
>CM067351.1:43422672-43432672 GCA_034190875.2 Urechis unicinctus | reverse complement strand
AAGGGGGAAACACTCCAAAAAAATCATTGGTTGCTCAACTTTACTCTCTTTGCAATCTTTTATTCGAATGCAAACTAATACCAACGACTTACAAACAAATGATATATCTGAATGGCACTACTTTATGTTGCTATCGACTGCATCTTCTTTTCAAGCTCGAAATAGTTGATTACTTTCAGAACGTTTTGTATACGTATGGTGTTGAAGACCAAATATCCGATGCGAGCTGATGGGACTTTTTAGCTGTCTTTGTGCTTGTGGATTTGTTCACGTTCATCAGCAATAAGACGTTATGATTTTTATAGCCTCCCACATAACCAAGACGTCGATATCCCCGCATTTTCTGTCAAGCGGGGAAACTGCTATCTATGCATAATGACATATCTTTACAAGGCAATCAAATAAAAGTGGCTAACAAAGGTGCTGTTGGATATCACACTAGACTAACTTTTGTAACGAGTCACAGGCTCTCACTGCTATTTGCTGTAAAAGTACACAAACAATGGCAATCCCTAGGTTGTCGTCGTGGATTTTCAATGCGGTAAGTTGGGACTGAGACTTTTGTAACCAAACGTTGCAGAACATTATTGACTGATATTCTACTCGCCAGATAAGGATTGACACAAACTGAATTTATGGCGTTATATGCTTGAACATTATCCGCAACATTTCCGGTTCATATCTGAACAATTGGATTCGTTGTTTGAAATGCTTTTCTACTTTGCAGGTTGACAAAGAGGATTCAAGCCGATATCACTAAGGCATATGATAAAATTACATTGATCCAAAATAAGTCAGATATTGAGCCCTAGAGCATGCATAGCATGGTTTGTGCACGTTCTGTAGTTGACTGGTTCACATTGACCACTTTATTAACCCTCTAATTACACATTATCCATTTGCAATTGTCTTACCAAGAACAAGTATCATTTTTAACTTCTAGCATTACAATAACACATCAATTATGCTAAACATCAACCGATCTATGATAAGAATCAAACTAAAGAACGCACCAGAAGAAAACATCTGTGGTCTGTCCTATGCATTATTCGGGGCTCTTAATGTTCCCTAATGCAGACATATCTACAAAGAACCCAATGAAGTATCTGACGTCAGCTACCAAGCAGCAGCGGCTGTAAAAAAAAGCAACGTTCAGAAGATGGCAAGTGGGATTGCGTTTCCCCTTATTCCCTTTTAGTTTTTGATTCATTTAGAAAACACGACTAACCGCTGATAGAAAAACCTCAACAAATCTCTCTCTTCACTACGTGCGTTGCTCGGTAACCATTCAGTCATTGATAGTGTCTTACTGGAATAGAACGATTATCGGCGAGGGTAACTTAAGTCACACAGGTCATACGTTTGTCATTGAAATGAGGTGATTTGTTGATCGTTAGGGTATGATATCAAAACGAAAACAACTGGACTTCGTTATGAGTTTTCTTTTGTGCTGTCATTGGTAAATTAACCTGCAACATTAAAACTACATGAAAAATTGGTTATTTATTTGCGTTGCTGTTAACTCTTTCGATACGATTTGCTGGCACCATAGCCTGTGTAGGTGATTGAATATGCCTATGTGGGTAAAACGCCTGGACATTTAGCAGCCACGTGCATCTGATACCAAACGCAAAGGCATAGGTCATTACGATGACTATGATTATTGTAAAAGTGGCACTAAACAGGATGAGTAATAATGCAATCTCTTGTTGCTTAAGGCACGTGCTGATGAATAGATATGTATTGACACTATATATCTGAGATGTTCAAAATATACATTTGTACTGAATAATTTGCGTTGATGAAAACAATTAGAGTCATTTCGATAAAGATGGAAAACATCTAGGCTTACTTAATCATCCAAAATGTCATTGCATCCATATCCACATAACGTCGATTTTACGAAGAGTGTGTTATTTATTGACTCACTATTTAATCTAAATGGGTGCGAATATGTGCTGATTTCGGCAACGCCTTGCAAAGGTTGCCATGATTATAGTATTACACCGTGATTAAATTGTATTGTTTTTTCTATCTAATTCTTATACTCAAGTGGGACACAATCTATAAACTGGAACATCAGTGCACATGAGGCACTAGTGAAACCTACAACACGCTAATGGTAATATGGTGGCTTTTTAAGCAAACAAAATATCCTGGCTGAGCTTTGTTTCTAATAACATATACATCAATTGAAGGGTAGAAATAACTAGCGAAAAGGTCTGAATCTAGTATTATTAAATCGCCAACATAGCTCAGTGTTAATGCAAAGTGCAGGCCATTGGAATCACGGATTGTCTTTGGAATGATGCGGAAAGAGCTAAACATGCTCAAATGTGCAGACTTCTTAGTTTGTATTTAGCCGTTGTGACATGACTTACTGGAGACGTTAACTTATCGCTATGCATCATACATATTATGTCAGGTGATGAAAGTCTGCAAACAAATATCATATTGTGGCATATGTTGTATAGATTATTGCAACTTACAACTATACAAGAATATGTCACCTAAATGCCATTAAAATTATTTTGTAAAACAGCCACCGTGCATGTTCTCAGAAGAGAGATTGTCATAAACCTTGAAAGTTATGAATGCACCACCATTGTCTTCAAAAGTAGAAACACCTCAAATACATTACTTGGTAATTTCGTCTGTAAGTGTGCAATTTACAGATGTGTTGTCACCATGACTTTAATTGTCTGTGCGTATATATCAATGAGAAACGGGCTACCAGCAGATGATTAACAGCAAAAGACTGCTGAGTAATACATTCATAACAGCATCTTCGCGTCAACCTCGTACGGGCGTAAATACACCTGACACGGCCTAATGAAGAGGATGTGCGCAGCGCAAGCGGGAAATGCTGCCAAGGTGGCAAGGTAAACATCCCAGATAATCAATGGTTTTAGCTACATAAGAGTTCATAGCTTATCAATATTTTGCGATCATGTTTGGCTTAAACCGAAGCGACGTTGCGGCATGGTCTTTGTTAATGCGTGGGTTCCATGTGTGTTTTCCAAATGATAATACAGAAAGCTTGCTAACCTCATAATTTATTATCTGCTTGCTTTTTGAAGGCTCGCTCGAGTCTGTCGTTGTGTCACATAGATGTGTATCGATAACACAGTTGTGGTGCTGGTATGTTTCTGCAGTGTATCGCTGGTGTAAAGCTTTATGTAGCTCGTGTAAGCGTGTGTACGCAGCATGTATAGGAACGGAAGGTTTGCGCAGATGGGCAACAATGAATAACCGAAGAGCTGAGACATAACTGATCGAGCTTGAATATCATTGAAGTTATCTCTTATTATGTATACAAAATAAAGTTTATAGGCTGAGCATTCGGGACCAACTTAAAAGTATAGCGCAAAGTTTTTAAAATAATACCTAGCTTCTGAATAAAAACTTATCAGCACTAAATCAGTGTACCTTTACTTCATATATTGAACTTTGAACACATGACCATCTTGTTTAAACAACACCATCTTGTTTAAAACGACATTAATACTATTGAGCGTGACATTTGACACGTTTCTTTCGCGTCTTAGTTGTCTACATATGATCCCTCCAAAGATATGTACTTATTGCAACACTTGCAAGAGAATGATTGAACTACAATGAGTCAATACTTCTATTACAACTTGTTTTGATATAAACAGGTGTGTTTCCAGTTTGGTCCCGATTATTTGGTTTGTTGTACAAGCGTTAAGACTGATTTTATTGGCTCACGCATCAAGGGATATAATGGCATGTACATGTGCAATATATATATATATATATATATATATATATATATATATATATATAATATATATATATATATATATATATATATATATGTGTGTAAATATATATATATATATATATATATATATATATACACATATATATATATTTATATATATTTATATATATATATATATAAATATATATTTATATATATCTATATAAATATGTGTGTGTGTGTGTTTAACGCCTTGGGACATTAAAAATTTAAACGTTATATTTATTAGTGCTGTGCGATTCAATGTCTTATTGTCGATTAAAATTCAAGTTGAGAAATCTATGGGGTTTTTATATGATGCGTTGAATGCAGGGCCTTTGGCACTTACCCCGTGGTTAATCCGGCTCAGCTTGTCGCACCGTACAGTGGGCTGTCTAACTCTTCGATACATAATTGTTAGTGACCAGCTGCTGATAAGTGAAGTGGTGGTCGTTTATCCCACAAGGATTGGCTTGAAGCGAAACTTCTGACCTTGGTGTATATATATATATATATATATATACACACATATATATATATATATATATATATATATATATAGAGATAGATATATATTTATATATATATATAGGAGTATATATATATATATGTACATACATATATATATGTATATAAATGTAGATGTATCTATATATATATATATAGGATATATAAAGAGATATATATGTATATTTCTATATATAAATCTATATACCCATATATAGGGGTGAATAGATATATATCTATATTTACAGAGATATAGATATAGAATAGATAGAGAGAATATAGAGAGACATATATCTAGAGAGAGAGACAGAGAGGCATATAGATTTATATAGAAGAGAGAGGGAGAGGAGAGAGAGAAATATAGAGAGGGAGATCAATAAACATAGATAGAGGGGAGAGAAATATATATATAGAGAGATATACAGCTACAGGGATACATATAGATATATATATGGAGGTACATATATATATACATAGAGAGAGTATAGAGATATAATATTTATACATATATGTCTATATATAGATATATACTATATATATAGATCTATATATTTATACATATATGGATGTATGTATATATATATAGAGATAGATAGAGAGATATCTCTGCTAGTCTCTATCTCTCTATATTATATCTATATAGATATATATATATATCTCTATATCTCTCTCTCTATCTATAGAGATATATCTCTCTCTATATATAGATATATATAGATCTCTATATATATCTCTCTCTCTCTATATATATATATATATATATATATACACCAAGGTCAGAAGTTTGGCTTCAGGCCAATCCTTGTGGGATAAAACGACCACCAATTCATATATATATATATATATATATATATATATATATATATATATATATATAGATATATAGAGATATATATATCTATATCTAGATATATATATATATATCTCTATCTCTCTATATCTCTATATATATCTATCTATATATATCTCTATATATATATATATCTATATATATCTATATATATATATATATACCCCTAATTTTTCCATTACTTCATTTTGATTATATCGCATTGACTAATGATTATTTTGTCGTCGTACGAGGCAATTTGTAGGTCATCTTCCCGGACTGGTCAATATTTTAATTAGTGCATCTTCCCGTCTTAAAGCCTTTTTGATCATGTCATGATTGCCATGAACGTTTTAGGTAGGACCGTGGTAGGCTAAATATGTATATCCTTTAACTACATCTGTCCACTAAACAGAATATTTCCCCGTTCTCAGTTTGGAAAACATTACAGCCGATATCAACGTGGCGTAATGAATCGCTTGCGCTTTGAGGATATATTCCTCAGAGCTATATGTCATTTTACCACAGATTGTTTTTCTATAGTGTGATATAGTGCACAGTGCAAATCCCATAAGCAAGTCCTATCAGTAATAGCAGAAATAGAAAACTCCTCCGCAAAAGGGCAACGGATAATTAATCCAAAAGTTTATTTGACAAACATATTTTTTGTAGTGTTTTTTTGGTTGAAAGGCAGCAGCTAGATTAGCGCCAATGATTACAAATCTCGTCGCATATGCCCCAGATCCAATGACGAGTGACAATATTGCAATTTTCACGTCAAAGACTTTTCTCATGTAACACCAATGTCCATGGCCTCGGATTTGCCAGTGCATAGGAGGCACCAATGCGATCAATTAGACGCCCGATGCTTGTGGTGGCTGGGTAATAAAGAAGCATGTATTGTTCGTGAAATTTGTTTCTTCAGGGATAGGGGTAGGGGAGATTACGCTGAGATAAAGACAAAGAATGCCAAGGGTTATTAGTACGGAGGAGAGGGGGTAGGGCAGGTGTTTTGCATGCAGTGGGGATCGCATAAGCCGAGTGCCGAGTTTCGGTGCACGGAAGCATTACGCTAGTGATGTACAAAACTCTTTGAAAAGGATGAATCTTATGCGCATCAAACAAAGATCTTATGTGTACAGCACTGTATATAGCGTATAATTCCATAATACGGTGACATAGTCAAACTTGACACAAGTCGTGTTATCATGTCGCTGAACATTTTTGGACCCTTTCAATATCCAGTGGTCCCGTAACTTTGGGTTGGGACCCTTGGGAATTAGTGTACCCGGACGCTTCTAAACGTTGGGCTAATGAGAGCCCTGTTAATGGATGACAACAATTGCATAAGCCAGATACAATTATGACATCAATGAGTTTCATTGTGTTGACAGGTATACAGACTGTGGCAACCTTTAGGTTATAAACTGTACTGTTGCACATTCCTTTAAGCTTCCCGACAATCGTTATATTATTTTAACGGTAGCAGAGAAAATAAGCCAGATTACCACTATCTGCGGGAAAAAATGAGAGTTACATATTTGCACAACAATGTTGAAGGGAGTAATTAGTTCTTCTGACTGTGATAACATGACGTGTCGAATCGATGCCGGGTAAACTTCAGGGTTCAAGGGAACCTATAAGGCAAGCAAATTGTGTTACTCGTACTCTCATCAAAGCACATCACTTTATTTTGTCCAAAGTACATATAAAAATGTTTGGTATATTAGCCATTTTAAACCATGACCTGCATGAATATTATTTAGATAATCACTCTGAAAAGGTCGTTCCCTAAACGTTATAACGTGATCCGTTTTTATAAAGCGTGCGCACTGTCACTGTAACGTCCAATGAAGATTCTCATCAGTGTGCATATACATAGGTAATGAGCGATTCCAATGCAACTAACAGAAGATCAGAGGTTCATGAGAGACACCGTGCTAGCTAACTGATGTTTTGTTGTCCTGTACGAGCCCTATAGATACAAGATGCACAAGGAGATTGGGATGGGCGGTGGGCATGCTAAAAACTAGTGATGGTGTTGGCAGGAAGGTATTATTTCTGCGCCAAGTCGAGCCGACATTGAAACAAGTATTCTTTACATAAACAATTGGGCTTAGTTTGGATGTGTGGAATATTTTGTACGTACATTAGGGGTACAGCTGGCATTCATTCCACAGAAAATATCCTACAACTTCAACTTTGAATGAAGTGCCAGTTTGAAAGCCCGTTGATATAACGACATTGCCTGCCTGATGGAATCGACTTGGCAAAGTATTTTCGTTAAGGAGGTGTTTGAAGCAGTTTCAACTAGTAAGTGGTAGGTTAAAAACCACACATTGATTTTTCCATGGAAAATCGCGCGAATGATGATTATCCAGTCGTGACATCGCTGGATCCCAAGCTGATTACACACAACAGGGACGGTCTTTGCAATTAAACCCATATCGTTCTGATTGCTGTACGAGCCATATGCTTAAATACCAAGAACCCTTAACCACTTTATCAAAATAGTTTGGTTATGCAAAATAATTACCTTTGCATAAAAATAAGAATAGACTGCAGGGTGATAATACAAGATTATCCGATTGTGATGTTAACTAGTCTGTAAGCGCAATGCTATATCTAATATTCTTGAGCCGCTTCAATTATTTAAATAAAGCCGTTATTGTTATTGAACACTACGGAAATCCAATATTCCCGATAACAATCTTGTATATGGCCGCAGCTGGTAAAATTAAACCTCAATTCGATTTTACAGTGTTATATATACCTCGCAGAACAGCTCAGGGTTTGCGCTGTTCCTGATCTTTGACTATGAATGGCAGAATGAGTTCACGGCTCACCTACGACTCAATCTCGTGTGAGTATCATCTCTATTAGCCATAAGCGTTCAGATTCAGTTTTTGATGATAAAAGGTTTATGGTTTATGGCGACTGGTTCATCGTTTGTTATCTCTCTCTGGAGATCAAGCAGATCCTATACGGTAACGTATATTACTTATGATAAAACATGTCCTCCCATAATTGCCGATAACAAACGCCTCTACAACGTGTACCATTTGATGCAAAGGCCTTCGCTGCATATTAGCACTTGATGTTAATACTGTTCAAATTCCGGTGAATCAACGGCTACTGCTCAATAAATTCAATGAATATCCTCAATTGATTTTGTCAGCACTCTTCTGGTGTTCCCTTCATGGTTCACAATCCGAATCTACGGTCGTACGTCTGCTATCTTCTGTAAATGTCTCTATGGCACCCAATCCTCTTGCAACGCTAGAGGTCACTCAAATAGCTAAAACGTATCATAATGACTAAGCAATATTAATGATTTACTAATATTATTTAATGTTTGCTGTCGCAATCATGACTCTCTGTATGAATAACCGTCCTCCGTCAATAATTAGCGCATAATTTATCTCCCAGCAAGACTTACTGTTAAGTCAATGAATCAGTCACGGAATTTGTGTGCTCTTAAATGTATTGGCTTATTGTAATGAGTTTTCAAATGTACACAAGGTCGACAAATTGACTGCAAACATAAAGCATACAATACCAACCAATACAAGTACGTAAAACAATAAAGTATTACTACGACACATTAGATCCCACTATGACACAGACGAGCTTCATAAATCATTACTCAAGGTCACAGATATGAACTTTGAATTGTCGCGTTGGGCTGGATCTAGTCGTACTGGTTGTCGATAGAGAAGTTATTGAAGCGCATGGGCAGTATAGCATTTAAGCCCTAAGTTATGGCAAAGCACGTTTTATGTTTGACAGAGCCGTACCATTATCAATGCATATTGAAATTGCCTAGTTCATAACGAACAAGGAGTGCATAGGTGCAACTATGACGTACTCTTTCGTCCAGGTATTTCCTCGCGTTCGTTAGTTAACGGACGAGGGCTACAAGACAGATAACTAACTGCACTGACTGTCAAGGTACACATCCATGTCAGCTTTCATGTGTCAGTTTACCAAGAACGGATGAGAGGAATTGGCGCAACACGTTGGTAAGGACCTCCCATAATTAGCAGTGGCTTTAGTGACGTGAAATTCAATCCTTGAACTATATTGCATAACACTTGCAAAATAAGTAACTAGTTTGTTACATATTGATAACGGGAAACATGACGTCAAGGAGCAAATAGCGATGGACTATAAATACTTAAAGGTGCATTTCATCAACAAATCACTCGATTTTTAAGCGAATAAAAGTTGCTAACTGCGCGGGTATTCTAAATTGTGCTGATATCCGGATTTCCAAGTTGGAGAGGCCGTATATATTTCTTGTTGTTCTTAAATAAACTTTCAATTCCTTAGTTTTTAAGTCCCGTCAAAAATAGCTTTTATTTGGAAGCTCACGACTAATAAATGCTGGAAGCTCAGAAACGTCATCACTCTGTGTCGTTCGCCGCCGACGGATGTTTAGTTTGCACTATTTTCATTGCGATAATGGACAACCTAAGCAAGAAACGAAGAAAATGTGAAGGGAGAAAGAAGCTATAAACAGATTTAACAACCAAGAGAAGAAGCTGTGAAGTTTTTGCTGAACATGTAAGTTATTGTATATTATGAACGATACTGCTGTTGAATCGTCTCCTCGAAGTAGACTTGGTGTAAATATCACCGATTGAATCAAATGTTAGGGCCTATTTTGGGTCCTTTCCCCTATTTGAATTTGTTAATTGTAAAACGACCCGTAAACAAAACGGATTTTCATTGGTATGGTAGCCAATAAAATTTTCAAAATGCAACTGCCGCTATAGCAATGATACAAGGCACATGGTTTAAGCTACGATTGCAACTATTATAAGCGATGGATGTAATTACTTTAACGATTATTTTCCTGCTCTTGTGATGGCATTGTACAAACGACCGATTGGCATCGC
>CM067351.1:43416171-43422572 GCA_034190875.2 Urechis unicinctus | reverse complement strand
AACAGTTTCCGGCTGGGTCTGCCTCCAATCCCGCCAGTCTTTGAATACACTCACAGCCCAACTTTCACATCTTCTAGTGTTTCTTGGCACCCTGTTCTTCAATGATTCTTTAAATTTGTCTGATGTCAGCGGGGTGCTGATCCGACCAGCATAGGAAGCTTCGCTAATTTCCCATTTATTATCTGAAAATAGATCCATGGGAGCACCGAACGCACCATCAGGAACACTAAAATCCGTCTCAATATCACTGGCTTCCAAAAAAGATAAATCTCCGAGATCTCCTATGGTTGAAACCATCATGGCAAGCAGCTGAGGCCGAATTTTCGATTAAGGGACTACCACAAACCATCTACAGAGGTAAACAGAACGTAGCTGCGCAGATTGTTACCCAAGGCAAACAATCATCATCACATCAAAGCGGTGTTAAAGACATTATACTGGCTTCATCTCCCTATGTTTATTGTCTACAAAATCATTTTCATTACATTCAAGTCATTTATTATCGGAATTCTTCACCATTACCAACAACCATGGTTTCTCAGGTCATTAGACCAACAACCTAACTGAAGTAGTTTGCCGATCGGGGTTTCACCGTAACAACACCATCCCAGTCGATCCAATGCTAGCTGATATTCACTTGACAGGCTCCCTTCCAACGTTTAATACAAAGCATTTTGTACAATAGGTCCAACTACTCAATCATATATTGAAGCCCACCCGCCCTAAAATGTGCAGATGAATTGTGCGCTGATGCAATATTTTTGATAGGTTTGGTAGACACGTCATGATCATGTTTTATTACTATAGTAATTGTTGGTATAATATTGATCACCACATTATTGATGCACTCAGTAATCCAAATAGTTTTGTTCCATACATCGCCCTGTTGTATCTGAACAATCATGGGCATTGCAATTCATGCTTGACCGTTGCAACACGTACATCTTTATGTGTTACACTGATACATATGGCATAACCCGTCTGTACATGAAGCAGAACCTTTCACTAAAATGCGCGAATAAGTGGCGAATTTACGGGCAGGTGAAGTTGGATATATATTTATGTATATACCTTTATATATATAAATCTAGGGATGTCTAGGTGGTTACCAATTGTTCAAACCATGGAACCGACCTTAGAGTGCAATAGAGCAATGGTTTGGCCGCAAATAAAGTGACGAGTCGGCGCGATTGGTCTATATTGAGACGTACATCCATAATGTTGGAAAAAACACGGTTCATGATAAAATTAAATCAACATCGTACTACTTGCAATATGTTAATGCCAAGTCATCAAAAATGGGGAAGGTCTTACAGGCACATCAACATAATATTGGATGATAGTGCTCTTTGATATCGCAATGTGTATGTGTAATAATGTCATACTTGTACTGCAGGCACCGTCAGTTAGAAGGCATACCGATTGGCAGGCATTTGGGCAGTGACACAGCTTTGCTTCGTCGAATAGCAGGTGAGGCTGTGCTGCATAGAATACTCATGGTAAAGTGATCAACCAAGGATATGCAACACATGGGACATTTATACTCGATAGGATAGAAACACGTACAATGCAATAATTACAAAATAAAATAAAGAGACTACAAAACTTAGCTGTACTGGTAACGGATAACAGCGGCGACTTAACTATTTAACGCAGAGGTCTAATAAACCCAATAAGGGATTTAGTAGACACATGAGTGCTGTGTCCATTGGCTGCATGTAAGATCGATTCTACTACAGACTACCATCACAGTACCTCATTGCAGCCGACCTTTCTGCTCCTTGTGCTCATTAATGCATTGGTCAGGCATCATTAACGCAAGAATCTCATAAAATTATGTCACATAAATGAATTATTACAATTTCATGTAAACAAAAACGAGCGTCGGTAAAAATAAAGCAGCTTGTATCAAATACAATACCATAACCAAGATGTAACCCAAACGGCACGAGATCATCACTAAACTCTTTTTTATGTGACGTTTGACGGAATAATGACGAAAGAGTCAACCGATTCTGAAACATGCAATGCTAAGTTACGTGGGCATATCTCCACCTAGCAAAGTTATCGTACCTAAACAAGTTACTTAGCATTGCATTTTAAAAAATCGGCTGCTGAGAAAGCAGTATATGATTAGGGGGTCACCGTGCTGTGGGGTGGTTGCGTTTAGAGAAGCGCGTTCCGAATTTAACTAATGATACAGTTCCAGAGTGTCATTTTATGTCTTGTGATGACGATAATGATGATGATAATGGTATATGCGTCCGTCCGAATGCAAGAAAAACATGCGTATATTAGCGTGTTGAATTCAGAATAAGCACGTTTGCACGGAAAGTGCATTTCAGTGTAAAATTAATGTAGTACATCGGTTAATTAAGTCTGCGCATAAACCCTAAGACTGTTATACGGGAAAAAGTGCATTAATGGGAAATCAGGTGTCAGTTAGAAAGTGTCAAAACCGTCTCCACTTCTCAGCACAAATGCACGACATAGTGTTTAATACACGAATCATGGCGTTTTGGTTTATATAACTGGCGATTGAAAGCAAAACCTAGACAAAAGTACGCTTACAAGCACAAACTAACTGTGCCGTGGTAATTTCAGTAGCATATTATGTTACGGCACATTTATGGTGATGCATATATTTAATCCATATATGCCTAAACATTAAAAAGCCGTTCCATTTATGCAAACATAATTATAGAGCGCTTTGATCAATGGCATGTCTGATCATCTATATTAACCTTAAATATATGGTTCACTTCTCTGCCAATTATCTTTGCGTGTGTCTCGATTTAAAGGAAAATATAATAAACATTGGTTACGTGATTTATAACAGAAGGATCAAACAAAGCCATAAATCGCAACATACACTTAGTAAATTAGGCCCGAGCGCATGCAATGATTCGCTGCTAATGAACTAATTTGTACTCATTGTTTCTTAATATGTCTTGTAACTGCTGAAGGCGAAAACGTTATTGCAACAATGAGAATAAGCATATGAGTAGTAGCGATTGCAAAAATATAAACGCCATTTAATTGAAGAAAGTGTCTATTGATTTAAAAGTCTGGCATTCAATGCGCAAAGATCAGGTAATATAGATAATGCTGTAGCGAACGTTTGCACGGAAAGTGCACTACAGTGTGAAATTAATGTAGTACATCGGTTAATTTAGTCTGCGCATAGCGCTAAGATTGTTAAACGGGGAATAAGTGCATTGATTGGAAATCAGGTCTGAGTTATAAAGTATAAAAACCGTCTCCACTTCTCAGGGCAAATGCAAGATATATTTTTTGACACACGAATCTTGGCGATTTGGTATATATAATTAGCGTTTGAAAGAAAAACCAAAACAAACTAACTGTGCCGTGGTAATTTCAGCAGCATATTATGTTACTGTACATTTATTGTAATGCTTATATTTAATCCATGTATGCCTAAACAGTAAAAAGCCATTCCATTAATACGAACATAATTATAGGGCGTTTTGATCAATGGCATGTCAGATCCTCTATATAAACCTAAAATATACGGTTAACTTCTCTGCCAATTATCTTTGCGTGTGTCTCGATACAAAGTAAAATATAATAAATTAGGCCCGAGCGCATGCAATGATTCGCTGCTAATGAACCAATTTGTCCTCATTGTTTCTTAATATGTCTTGCAACTGCTGAAGGCAAAACGTTTTTTCAAACATGAGTCACACTGCGCGACCACACACAACGCAATGCAATGATCGAGTTGCTGATTTACAGGTGATCAATCATAGAACGGACTTGGCTGGAACGCTTTAATGAAGTGCTAGTTCAATGTGTGGATTACAAAACCAGAGAAAAACAGCGGCTGTTCTGCTGCCATAATGGAGGGATATATTTCACCGCCTTGAGCTACACTGGGCTCAAAAGCATCAGCTAGCTTGTTTTTGCCCGATTCATTGCCGGATGATGCATGTTTGTTGTCGATTACACCCTCTTTTTTTCTAGTATCAATTTATAAATGTGCTATAAAGTATCTCTTTAACTAATTGTCACAGCAATGGACAGGACGTTAGAATTGCTTCTGTTGCCTAAATGTGCAGAAGCAGTGTACCATCGATCGAGGTCAATGCGTTGCTGATACATTCGACCGTCAGATGTGTGTTGTTTTGTACAGTGCCGTAATGTTGAATATATAAGGGGACGAACATGTCATGATCCTATATGAAATCTCTGTTACATTACTAGTCATTCAAAGATGATTTGGACAAGGCTGAAAGCTGATATTACCTCATTAGAGACAAACGTCATGTCCATTATGAGCAGAAGCACCAGAAAATTGACAATCAACTCCGAATCAATTTCAATAGCAATAAGGTGAGGTCATGACGAAAATTACGCTAAATGTTTCGTGTCAGTTGCGGGGTTAAAGACTACATAATAAATGCATGCCGAACCATGTATGGTGATGCTGTTCATCGAAACGATTCCATGTCTTTGCAGGGAGTTGAGAATACAGCGAACAATACCAAAACTTAGGTTCAATAAGATCAATAAGAATCGTTGGCCGAGATAAGGATTATGATTTAGATATTTTATTGGTTGCAAAGAAGCACACTGCTTGAGCAAGATATGATTCACTTATAAATTCCGAAGGAGCAGAAAAGCAAAATAGAGGTGAACAAGCTCTAACTTATCGACAGACGATCGATCTTAAATATACCATAGATATAACCCACGACAAATTCGTCACAAGTTGCATATATAGTCAGGGCATATGTAGAGAGCATAAACCTCATGATTGACATCTTAACCTCGCCGTGATTGATCTAGACAACGTTCGAGACGCGTACAAACCCCAGCTGGACACGTTAATAAATTATTATGTAGGCAGTCGAATTGTTAAAGCGTGAATGCCAATCACTTGCCATGTAACTGGGCAATAAGTAAATGTCATTAAGATCTTCTAATTGACTTATTCATGACACTTAAACTCAATAACCCTGTAAACCGTCGGAAATACGCCACCCATGTGCTTATCAAGTTACTATGTTTTCAGGGTGATACATTGTTTAAAAGCCCTACCGATAATGCTTTGCGTTGATTGAGTGGATGCAACTTAACCTTGAGAGTATTCATGAGGTACGGATAGCACGTTCTTGGGTGCCCGAAACGACCGCAGGTTTTGTATTGTGGTGTCTCCATTCAGTGCCAAGAATGCTGTGTACGTTCTTTACCGCAATATATGCGAATTGTGGTTTGAAGCTCTTAGGATCTCTAATGTGCTCAAAATTACGATGTATTGATAGTATCATGTTATGGTTAAGGACAATATGTTGATAATCAGCACTAAATCCGTTTTGGGGTCGGAGCAATACCATCAGTCGGTCGATAGTCCTGCAAAGGATAAGCATACTGTGTTGCAATATGACGGAAAGCTGTCGGCTCTGAGCGGAACAGTGTTTCGATTAACGCTGCTTGAAAAATTCATGCCATGTTCTGCTGATTACTCTTATATCTGGCAGGAATAAAACATACTTCATCAAGCATGTGCATTTGCAAATTATCTTAAACCACCTAATACAACATGAGCAAGAGACCATTTTGAGTGACAATTAGTGTAATTGACAATGCTATAAATTGTAATTTTAAATTTGCCCGTGGCATGAATTAATATTAACTTGTAAAGGAGTCATATCCTCCTATATGACACTTCCCTTAGGGAAGCTCATCACATCGCGTTAAATATGAATTCCCCATATATCATGTATTGTAGTAAGCAGATACACAAACGGCAATGATTCATATGATTTCACTGTACAGGCATTCATAAAGCCAGCGTAACTGTATCATTCGCCCTCTTTGTGAGTAATATGTAGTGCATTAATGCCGTAGTCGTGTGAGGCAGGGTCGGCTTGTTCTGTGTTCTGTTCACAGATCATTGGACCACAATTTAAATCAGGCTGCACAACCAAGATCATTTTGAAACACGGACATAGACATCTATGATGGAATATAAATGGCAATCGGGGTTCAACGCTCCATTTAACGAGATAACAGAGAATGGATAAAGGACAGGCGAAGATTGCTAACTTTGGACAGCGCCAGCAGCCATTCGACATGAACCAATTGCCTGCAGGATTTTGCCTGCCGTACCCACTAATTTATGGTGTATTCATGGATGGAACACATACATTTCGTTATTTATGTCGCATGTTAATATCCGCTACATTGCTGCAAGCTACCAAATATAAAATGCCACGGAGCCAAAGAGGATCTCATGACATGACATGCTATAATATGAGCACGTGCTTCTCCAAAAAACATTGCAAGTCATTTTATTGATGAATGTTGAAATGTTTAACCCTTTCCCATGAAGCATTTGTACAAAGCTAAATTTCTGCTGCAACTACGCCAATATAGCT
>CM067351.1:43371171-43411171 GCA_034190875.2 Urechis unicinctus | reverse complement strand
ATATAGAGATATATATAGATATATATATATATAGATATATATATATATATATATATAGAGATATATATATATATCTCTATATATATATATATATATATATTATATATATCTATATATATATATATATATATATATATATATATATATAAATATATGCATATTTATTCATTTAAATTAGTCAATATGCTAAGGTATTTCAGTATATGGAACAAAAACTGCACCCACAATTGATTCCTACGAACCTTGGCAGTTTTGCAAAATCAATATGTTGATGCTTATTGCCAACTCCAAATTTTGGACAAAAAAACATTCTCCGGCAGTGTTTGGCGAATAAGTTAATGTTATTTTCGTTCGAAAGCAATATAGACCCCATAGCTACGCATTGATCCTGACGTATACAATCGCATTTAGTATTTGGCATGCCCTGGAATGTGGGAGTGTCAAGGATAATACGATCATTTGCAGGGAACAATAGAAAGCACTCACCGAGAAGAGCTCCATGTTGGCACTACAGCAGCGTGATGTAAATGTATAGCATGTTCAATGATAAGGAGCGATTGCATGAATTGAAGCAATATTGGATAGCTGGTGTTGACGCAACCAGTGCAACCTCTTCATACATTTATTCGCTTCATGCGTAAACACATGCATCGTGCCCCATTAAGCTTATTTGTAACCGTACTTTTTCGTGTCAAGATATTTAGCAACACGAAAAGTCAATATTCTGCTTTAAAAAGGATTCAACCACATTTCTTGCATTGTAATATTGAATTGCATTTGACTTTAGTGGAATGCAGTTGAGCATATGTTAATGCATTTAAAAACAATTATTTTATTTTCGATAGTTATCTTTAAAAAATGCTACTATTATCTAAATGCAAATTGCTTTAAATAGTTCAGCAAGGGAAAGTATTTTGCAGATTAATACAGCAATGTAGAGAAATGCTTTAACTGACAATGAAAGCAATGAGCGCTTCGTATAAAGAAATGAACCTTTGAAAGCATCAAAGAAACGTATGAAAGACTAATAAGAATACCCAAATAATATTATAGTTTTGAACGATCATTTGGACAATTTATGGATCATCGTAGACGCAATTCAAAGTACATAAACTGTGAAGTCACCATAAACGTTACAACAATAGAAGCGTGATGAATATTATCAAAATGATAACTACGCCTTTCGGAATTAGACATCAGCACAGTTTCCGCCTTACCACGATGGATATCATTGAAATGAGGTTGAAAAGGCCTACCACTGTCTGCAATGCGTTTGTAGTGCTATCATTCGCAATTTGCAATCCGCATAAGTAAGTAATCCTAGTTGATCCAATGCTAGCTGATATTCGTTTAACACGCTCCCTTCCAACGTTTAATACAAAGCAAATGTACAATAGGTCCAACTTCTCAATAATACATTCAAGCCCACCCGCCCTAAAATGTGCAGATGAATTGTGCGCCGATGAAATATTTTTGATAGGTTTGGTAGACACGTCATGATCATGTTTTATTACTATAGTAATTGTTGGTATAGTATTGATCACCACATTATTGATGCACTCAGTAATCCAAATAGTTTATTCCATACATCGCCGAAGTCGAATAAACCCAATAAGGGATTTAGTAGACACTTGAGTGCTGTGTCCATTGGCTGCGTGTAAGATCTATTGTACTACAGACTACCATCACAGTACCTCATTGCAGCCGACCTTTCTGATCCTCGTACTCATGAATGCATTGGTTAGGCATCATTAATGCTTGAATCTCACAAAATTATGTCACACAAATGAAAACATGTAAACAAAAACGAGCGTCCGTAAAAATAAAGCAGCTTGTAGCAAATACAATAACATAACCAAGATGTAACCAAACGGCACGAGATCATCACTAAACTCTTTTTTATGTGACTTTTGACGGAATAATAACGAAAAAGTCCACCGATTATGAAACATGCAATGCTAAGTTACGTGGGCATATCTCTACCTAGCAATGTTATCGAACCTACACACGTTACTTAGCATTGCATTTTAAGAAATCGGCTGCTGAGAAAGCTGTATTTGATTAGGGGGTCACCGTGCTGTGGGGTGGTTGCGTTTAGAGTAGCGCGTTCCGAATTTAACTAATGATACAGTTCCAGAGTGTCATTTTATGTCTTGTAATGAGGATAATGATGATGATAATGATGATGATGATGATGATGATGACGACGACGATGATAATGATGATGATGGATTGCTATTCTCAAATAGGTCGTCACAGGGATTGCACACGAACAATCAAACACTGCTTAGAGATATAATGGGAATGTTACGAAGCAAGGGAAGATGAAAGGAGAGTGCCTTATACTGGTGAAGTCGCCTTTTACAACTGATGCCTCAGTATGAACGGTTTACACACCTGAAACATGGCAAGGACATCGCAACAGAGTGGTATATGCATCCGTCCGAATGCAAGAAAAACATGCGTATATGAGCGTGTTGAATTCAGAATAGGCATATGAGTAGTGGCGATTGCAAACATATAAGCGCCATTTAATTGAAGAAAGTGTCTATTGATTTACAATCTTGGTATTCAAAGCGCAAAGATCAGGTAATATAGATAATGCTGTAGCGAACGTTTGCACGGAAAGTGCATTTCAGTGTAAAATTAATGTAGTACATCGGTTAATTAAGTCTGCGCATAATGCCTAAGACTGTTATACGGAAAAAGTGCATTAGTGGGAAATCAGGTCTCAGTTAGAAAGTGTCAAAACCGTCTCCACTTCTCAGGACAAATGCACGATATAGTGTTTGATACACGAATCATGGCGTTTTGGTTTATATAATTGGCGATTGAAAGCAAAACCTAGACAAAAGTACGCTTACAAGCACAAACTAACTGTGCCGTGGTAATTTCAGTAGCACATTATGTTACGGCAAATTTATGGTGATGCATATATTTAATCCATATATGCCTAAACAGTAAAAAGCCATTCCATTTATGCGAACATAATTATAGGGCGCTTTGATCAATGGCATGTCAGATCATCTATATTAACCTTAAATATATGGTTAACTTCTCTGCCAATTATCTTTGCGTGTGTCTCGATTTAAAGGAAAAAATAATAAACATCGATTACGTGATTTATAACAGAAGGATCAAACAAAGCCATAAATCGCAACATACACTTGATAAATTAGGCCCGAGCGCATGCAATGATTCGCTGCTAATGAACTAATTTGTACTCATTGTTTCTTAATATGTCTTGTAACTGCCGAAGGCAAAAACGTTATTGCAAAAATGGGAATAAGCATATGAGTAGAAGCGATTGCAAAAATATAAACGCCATTTAATTGAAGAAAGTGTCTATTGATTTAAAAGTGTGGCATTCAATGCGCAACGATCAGGTAAAATAGATTATGCTGTAGCGAACATTTGCACGGAAAGTGCACTACAGTGTGAAATTAATGTAGTACATCGGTTAATTTAGTCTGCGCATAGCGCTAAGATTGTTAAACGGGGAATAAGTGCATTGATTGAAAATCAGGTCTGAGTTAGAATGTTTAAAAACCGTCTCCACTTCTCAGGGCAAATGCAAGATATAGTTTTTGACACACGAATCTTGGCGATTTGGTATATATAATTAGCGTTTGAAAGCAAAACCAAGACAAAAGTACGCTTACAAGCACAAACTAACTGTGCCGTGGTAATTTCAGCAGCATATTATGTTACTGCACATTTATTGTGATGCATATATTTAATCCATGTATGCCTAAACATTAAAAAGCCGTTCCATTAATACGAACATAATTATAGGGCGCTTTGATCAATGGCATGTCAGATCCTCTATATCAACCTAAAATATATGGTTAACTTCTCTGCCAATTATCTTTGCGTGTGTCTCGATTCCAAGGAAAATATAATAAATTAGGCCCGAGCGCATGCAATGAACCAATTTGTCCTCATTGTTTCTTAATTTGTCTTAATATTTGCAAACATGAGTCACACTGCGCGACCACACAACGCAATGCAATGATCGAGTTGCTGATTTACAGGTGATCAATCATAGAACGGACTTTGCTGGAACGCTTTAATGAAGTGCTAGTACAATGTGTGGATTACAAAACCAGAAAGAAAACGGCGGCTGTTCTGCTACCATAAACGAGGGATTTATTTCACCGCCTTGAGCTACACTGGGCTCAAAAGCATCAGCTAGCTTGTTTTTGCCCGATTTATTGCATCCTATCGTTTAAATAGCCACGGAGGCGCACGTATCTCAGGACGATGGCGTCGACGGTTCATTCGGCATGCGCATGATTACTAGCACTTACTTAACGGGAAACCATCCAGCTGGAAACGAGGAAGAGGCACAATGAGCTGGTATTATAAATATACGATAATAAGCCAATTTCATCGAGAGTACTATTACTCCACGCCCATCGCCCTCCGACATATACGTGATATACTTAATGCGCAGTTGAGCAGTAATATAACATCGCGAGTCATCGATTCATGTTTGTTGTCGATTACACCCTCTTTTTTTCTAGCATCAAATAATAAATGTGCTATTAACGTATCTCTTTAACTAATTGTTGCTTCAGTTAGTTATCACAGCGACGGACAGGACGTTAGAATTGCTTCTGTTGCCTAAATGTGCAGAAGCAGCGTACCATAGACCGAGGTCAATGCATTGCTGATACATTCGACAGTCAGATGTGTGTTGTCTTGTACAGTGCCGTAATGTTGAATATATAAGGGGACGAAAATGTCATGATCCTATATGAAATCTCTGTTACATTACTAGTCATTCAAAGATGATTTGGACAAGGCTGAAAGCTGATATTACCTCATTAGAGACCTACGTCATGTCCATTATTAGCAGAAGCACCAGAAAATTGACATTCAACTCCAAATCAATTTCAATAGCAATAAGGTGAGGTCATGACGAAAATTACGCTAAATATTCGTGTCAGTTGCGCGGTTAAAAACTACCTAATAAATGCATGCCGAACCATGTATGGTGATGTTGTTCATCGAAACGATTCCATGTTTTTGCAGGGAGTTGAGAATACAGCGAACAATACCAATTTTAGGTTCAATAAGATCAATAAGAATCGATGGCAGAGATAAGGATTATGATTGAGATATTTTATTGGTTGCAAAGAAGCACACTGCGTGAGCAAGATATGATTCACTTATAAATTCCGAAGGAGCAGAAAAGCAAAATAAAGGTGAACAAGCTCCATCTAAGTGATCGACAGACGATCGATCTTAAATATACCATAGATATAACCCACGACAAATTCGTCACAGGTTGCACATATAGTCAGTTCATATGTAGAGAGCTCAATGCAGCATAAACCTCGCGATTAACATTTTAACCTCGCCATGATTGATCTAGGCAACGCTCGAGACATGTACAAACCCCAGCTGGAGTCGTTAATATTCGTTTATGAAGGCAGTCGAATTGATAAAGCGTGAATGCCAATCACTTGCCATGTAACTGGGCAATAAGTAAATGTCATTAAGATCTTCTAATTGACTAATTCATAACACTTAAACTCAATAACCCTGTAAACCGTCGGAAATACGCCACCCATGTGCTTATCGCGTTACTATGTTTTCAGGGTGAAACATTGTTTAAAAGCCCTACCGATAATGCATTACGTTGATTGAGTGGATGCGACTGAACTTTGAGAGTATTCATGGGGTACGCATAGCACGTCATTGGGTGCCCGAAACGACAGCAGGTTTAGTATTGTGGTGTCTCTATTCAGTGCCAAGCATGCTGTGTACGTTCTTTACAAGATGTAACCAAACGGCACGAGATCATTACTAAACTCTTTTTTATGTGACTTTTGACGGAATAATAACGAAAAAGTCCACCGATTCTGAAACATGCAATGCTAAGTTACGTGGGCATATCTCCATTATAAGAAATCGGCTGCTGAGAAAGCAGTATTTGATTAGGGGGTCACCGTGCTGTGGGGTGGTTGCGTTTAGAGTAGCGCGTTCCGAATTTAACTAATGATACAGTTCAAGAGTGTCATTTTATGTCTTGTAATGAGGATAATGATGATGATGATGATGATGATGATGATGACGACGACGACGATGATAATGATGATGATGGATTGCTATTCTCATATAGGTCGTCACAGGGATTGCACACGAACAATCAAACACTGCTTGGCGATATAATGGCAGTACTATCTGCCATCGATTGTGCTCTATGGGAATGTTACGAAGCAAGGTAAGATGAATGGAGAGTGCCTTATACTGGTGAAGTCGCCTTTTACAACTGATGCCTCAGTATGAACGGTTTACACACCTGAAACATGGCAAGGACATCGCAACAGAGTGATATATGCATCCGTCCGAATGCAAGAAAAACATGCGTATATGAGCGGGTTGAATTCAGAATAAGCATATGAGTAGTGGCGATTGCAAAAATATAAGCGCCATTTAATAAAAGAAAGTGTCTATTGATTTACAATCTTGGTATTCAAAGCGCAAAGATCAGGTAATATAGATAATGCTGTAGCGAACATTTGCACGGAAAGTGCACTACAGTGTGAAATTAATGTAGTACATCGGTTAATTAAGTCTGCGCATAATGCCTAAGACTGTTATACGGGAAAAAGTGCATTAATGGGAAATCAGGTCTCAGTTAGAAAGTGTCAAAACCGTCTCCACTTCTCAGGACAAATGCACGATATAGTGTTTGATACACGAATCATGGCGTTTTGGTTTATATAACTGGCGATTGAAAGCCAAACCAAGACAAAAGTACGCTTACAAGCACAAGCTAACTGTGCCGTGGTAATTTCAGTAGCACATTATGTTACGGCAAATTTATGGTGATGCATATATTTAATCCATATATGCCTAAACAGTAAAAAGCCGTTCCATTTATGCGAACATAATTATAGGGCGCTTTGATCAAGGGCATGTCAGATCATCTATATTAGCCTTAAATATATGGTTCACTTCTCTGCCAATTATCTTTGCGTGTGTCTCGATTCAAAGGAAAATATAATAAATTAGGCCCGAGAGCATGCAATGATTAGCTGCTAATGAACCAATTTGTCCTCATTGTTTCTTAATATGTCTTGTAACTGCTGAAGGCAAAACGTTTTTGCAAACATGAGTCACACTGCGGTACCACACAACGCAATGCAATGATCGAGTTGCTGATTTACAGGTGATCAATCATAGAACGGACTTTGCTGGAACGCTTTAATGAAGTGCTAGTACAATGTGGATTACAAAACCAGAGAAGAGAACGGCGGCTGTTCTGCTGCCATAACGGAGAGATTTATTTCACCGCCTTGAGCTACACTGGGCTCAAAAGCATCAGCTAGCTTGTTTTTGCCCGATTCATTGCATCCTATCGTTTAAATAGCCACGGAGACGCAAGTATCTCAGGACGATGGCCTCGACGGCTCATTCGGCTTGCGCATGATTACTAGCACTTACTTAACGGGAAACCATCCAGCTGGAAACGAGGAAGAGGCACAATGAGCTGGTATTATAAATATACGATAATGAGCCAATTTCATCGAGAATACTATTACTCCACTCCCATCGCCCTCCGACTTATACGTGATATACTTAATGCGCCGTTGAGCAGTAAAATAACATCGCGAGTCATCGTGCCAGATGATTCATGTTTGTTGTCGATTACTCCCTCTTTTTTTCTAGTATCAATTTATAAATGTGCTATAAACCTATCTCTTTAACTAGTTGTCACAGCAATGGACAGGACGTTAGAATTGCTTTTGTTGTCTCATGGTGCAGAAGCAGTGTACCACAGACCGCTGCTGATACATTCGACAGTCAGATATATGTTATCTTGTACTGTGCCGTAAGGTAAAATATATAAGGGGACGAACATGTGATGATCCTACATGCAATCTCTGTTACATTACTCCTCTTTCAAAGAAAATTTGGACAAGGCGGAAAGCTGATATAACCTCATTAGAGACCTAAGTCATGTCCATCATAAGCAGAAGCTCCAGAAAATTGACAATCAACTCCGAATCAATTTCAATAGCAATAGGGTGAGGTCATGACGAAAATTACGCTAAATGTTCGTGTTAGTTGGGCAGTTAAAGACTACATAATAAATGCATGCCAAACCATGTATGGTGCTGCTGTTCATCGAAACGATTCCATATTTTTGTTGAGAATACAGCGAACAATACCAAAACTTAGGTTCAATAAGATCAATAAGAATCGATGGCAGAGATAAGGATTATGTTTGAGATATTTGATTGGTTGCAAAGAAGCACACTGCGTGAGCAAGATATGATTCACTTATAAATTCCGAAGGAGCAGAAAAGCAAAATAGAGGTGAACAAGCACCATCTAACTGATCGACAGACGATCGATCTTAAATATACCATAGATATAACCCACGACAAATTCGCCACAGGTTGCATATATAGTCAGGGCATATGTAGAGAGCTCAATGCAGCATAAACCTCATGATTGACATTTTAACCTCGCCATGATTGATCTAGACAACGCTCGAGACGCGTACAAACCCCAGCTGGACACGTTAATAAATTATTATGTAGGCAGTCGAATTGTTAAAGCGTGAATGCCAATCACTTGCCATTTAACTGGGCAATAAGTAAATGTCATTAAGATCTTCTAATTGACTTATTCATAACACTTAAACTCAATAACCCTGTAAACCGTCGGAAATACGCCACCCATGTGCTTATCACGCTACTATGTTTTCAGGGTGATACATTGTTTAAAAGCCCTACCCATAATGCATTACGTTGATTGAGTGGATGCAACTGAACCTTGAGAGTATTCATGAGGTACGGATAGAACGTTCTTGGGTGCCCAAAACGACAGCAGGTTTTGTATTGTGGTGTCTCCATTCAGTGCCAAGAATGCTGTGTACGTTCTTTACCGCAATATATGCGAATTGTGGTTTGAAGCTCTTAGGATCTCTAATGTGCTCAAAATTGCGATGTATTGATAGTATCATGTTATGGTTAAAGACAATATGTTGATAATCAGCACTAAATCCGTTTTGGGGTCGGAGCAATACCATCAGTCGGTCGATAGTCCTGCAAAGGATAAGCATACTGTGTTGTAATATGACGAAAAGCTGTCGGCTCTGAGCGGAACAGTGTTTCGATTAACGCTGCTTGAAAAATTCATGCCATGTTCTGCTGATTACTCTTATATCTGGCAGGAATAAAACATACTTCATCAAGCATGTGCATTTGCAAATTATCTTAAACCACCAAATACAACATAAGCAAGAGACCATTTTGAGTGACAATTGACAGTGTAATTGACAATGCTATAAATTGTAATTTTAATTTGCCCGTGGCATGAATTAATATTAACTTGTAAAGGAATCATATCCTCCTATATGACACTTCCCCTAGGGAAGCTCATCACATCGCGTTAAAAATGAATCCCCCATATATCATGTATTGTAGTAAGCAGATACACAAACGGCAATGATTCATATGATTTCACTGTACAGGCATAAATAAGGCCAGCGTAACTGTATCATTCGCCCTCTTTGCGAGTAATATGTATTGCATTAATGCCGTAGTCGTGTGAGTCAGGATCGGCTTGTTCTGTGTTCTGTTCACAGATCATTGGACCACAATTTAAATCAGGCTGCACAACCAAGATCATTTTGAAACACGGACATAGACATCTATGATGGAATATAAATGGCAATCGGGGTTCAACGCTCTATTTAACGAGATAACAGAGAATGGATAAAGAACAGGCGAAGATTGCTAACTTTGGACAGCGCCAGCAGCCATTCGACATGAACCAATTGCCCGCAGGATTTTGCCTGCCGTACCCACTAATTTATGGTGTATTCATGGATGGAACACATACATTTCGTTATTTATGTCGCATGTTAATATCTGCTACATTGCTGCAAGCTAACAAATATTCGTTGCCACGGAGCCAAAGAGGATCTCATGACATATATATTTTGCACGTGCTTCTCCAAATAACATTGCAAGTCATTTTATTGATGAATGTTGAAATGTTTAACCCTTTCCCATAAAGCATTTGTACTTAGCTAAATTTCTTCTGCAACTACGCCAATTTAGCTGCAAGCAAATGCTCCATTTATATTAGATTTCCACAATTAAAGGTTACTTACGTTATCCCGTGCAGTCACGTAAGCATTAGGTGACTCGAATTGTTTTTCCTTTCCTCCTAATTGGTGTAGATTTGCAATTATTTACAATCGCAAAACCTGTTTATTTGTGATAAGGAAGACAAATTCTACAATCATGCATTTGGAAGGCACGTGCAGATTGCGGATACCGTTAGCATACGCGTCAGCATTGTAAAAAGAGAAAACTCTCACTGCTCCCTGTACCAATATGAACCCCATACCAACGTGAATCCCCATAGAAAAACATAGAACTTAAGTATTGTCACCTAGCGAGGTATATGGTCGATGGTGCTGCGCTACTTATGGAGTTAGGGATATTGACCGGTGGTTTAAACTTATTGCTAGGAGTAAATTGATGCATTGCTCCTTGGAGACCGAACAAATGGACTTATTCTTAGCGGTAATGCTGACGCATGGCCGGATAGTGTTCGCTTATTGGTTCTTCAGCTATCCCGCGTTGATTGAGACTAGGGCTGACACTAAATGAATATTTACTCTCATATTTGCATCGAGTCGAAGGCTACTATAATGTCCTACTATTCGCCTAGATCAAGCGTTCAAAGACGTCTATGATTATCTCTATAGTCTACATTACGTCACTCAGAGATGCGCATCTGTGACTGCTGTATGTAGCTGAAGCATTCGAGCGTCTTGAATGTATTATGCAGTTATACCTGACTGAGCCAATCGAAGGCACATCTAGACTGTCAATGTGTCATAGAATCATCGAATCTACCATGGAAAGGCAAATAAATGGCAAGTGTGCCGGAGCTGGTTGTTTTTTGTTGTCATATGTAGCCACCAGAACAATCGATATCAAGTAGGTATTCGCGGTTTGTCACTTAAGCACACGAATGCACTGACGACATACCTTAAGACGTTCGCTATTTCTGCAGATGACGCAATTACTCATTTAAAGTGTCCTTGTGCTAGGTAATGAGCTATATATTAGCTGTAGTGACAATATACTATGACTTACGGCTCCATTCATTTAAATATCGTCACGCTTACATGTTAAACATGCTCACCATAATTTGATTTGACAAAGATTGATAAGATGGAATGTAAAAGGGTCCCGTGTAACATGTTCTTTTATGACTATCACAGCTTTGATTATACACACTCTATCATTTTTGATGAAACCCTTCGAGATCATTTGAAGATGGTTCGGCTGTAATACGCCTTTAGATGACCTAGGCTATTGTAAGACTCGAACTGCAGAATCATTAAATTCCCAACATCATTTACCCTTAATCAATTGATAATGATATTGAAAATTAAACGATCCCCGGCGTGCTTCTTGTGGTACAAAATGAGCATATTATTCCAAGTACGAAAAACAGCCCTGATTAACTGAAATACTCCGCGCTAACATATATACAGAATATCAGCCCTTTTGTAATATACTTCGTACAGTTTCGACCTCCGTTTGTACTATTTTATCGGCAATCTTAGGCTGAATTTCATTTGTACATACCACCATCACATAAAGAATAAATCACCTTAGGCGAGCCCTGAGGGTCTTGGATGATGTATTGGAAGCATATACAGACACGCTTGAAGACAAATAAAATAGAAATAAAACAGTTGATTACACCAGCTTTGAAGCCAGACACACTAGTTAAAACGTTACAGGTGATGATGTCGTTTCACCTTTATGGCGACATGACTGTGTTTATGCTCTGCGCGAATTATGTTGTTGCTTTTGATTGCATCGTATGTTTTGGTTGTTGGTCAAATCCTAAGTATTATCAACGATCTATAAATGCGATTGTCATAGATATATTGGTCTGAGCCGCTAATAAATACTGTATTAAGATATGAACCGCTGAGCAGAGCGTATTAATTATTTTCCCCTCATGTTGTGTCACTAAAACTACGAAATTAACATCGCGAGCCATCGATACATTTATAATTAACGTAATGGATACAAAAGAGCTGCACTCGTACGACGTAGTTGCAATACATAGATCAATTAAACCGATATATATATATATATATATATATATATATATATATAGATATAGATATATATATATAGATATTATATATAAATATAAAATAAGATATACATATATATATATAAGAAATATATATATATATATTTATATATATATATTCGCATATATATATATATATTTATATATATATATGCATATAAATATATAATTATATATGCATATACATATATATAAATATACCCTATATATATATATATAAATATATTTTTATATACATGTATTTTTATATATATATATTCATATATATATATATACATACATATATATATATTTATATATATACATATATATATATATATATTTTTCAAAAAAAAATATGTTTACGTCAACAACAAAGATATATCTGACCATGATCAATCCAATGAATATGTATCTATATGTAAATATATGTACATAAACATATATATATATATATATATATATATATATATATATATATATATATATATATATATATATATATATATATATATATATAATAAATATATAAATATATATTCATATATATTAGTCATTATACCAAGGTATTTCAGTATATGGAACAAGAACTGCACCCACATCGAGCAACTAAATTGATTCCTACGAACCTTGGCAGTTTTGCAAAATCAATATGTTGATGCTTATTGCCAACTCCAAATTTTGGACAAAAAAACATTCTCCAGCAGTGTTTGGCGAATAAGTTAATGTTATTTCCGTTCGAAAGCAATATAGACCCCATAGCTACGCATTGATCTTGACGTATACAATCGCATTTAGTATTTGTCATGCCCTGGAAAGTGGGAGTGTCAAGGATAATACGATCATTTGAAGGGAGCAGTAGAAAGCACTCAACGAGAAAAGCTCAATGTTTACACTACAGCAGCGTGATGTAAATGTATGGCATGTTCAATGATAAGGAGCGATTGCATAAATTGAAGCAATATTGGATAGCTTGTTGACGCAACCAGTGCAACCTCTTCATACATTTATTCGCTTCATGCATAAACACGTGCACCATGCCCTATCAAGTTCATTTGTAACCGTACTTTTTCGTGTCAAGATATTTAGCAACACGAAAAGTCAATATTCTGCTTTAAATAGGATTCAACTACATTACTTGCATTGTAATATTGAATTACGTTTGACTTAAGTGGAATGCGGTTGAGCATATGTTAATGCATTTTAAAACAATTATTTTATTTTTCTATAGTTATCTTTAAAAAAATGCTACTATTAACTAAATGCAAAATGTACATTGTTACCAAGACAATAGGGTGGGGGGAGAGTCAGTATAGAGATTCAGTGTCAAGGTAAGAGTAAAACAATCGCGACATACTATTGCTTTTTGCATTTGTACATGATCATAGAGTACAGGAACAGGGCTATGTGCACCGTTTCTCACCTGTATAGCTATGAAGGCGGTATGTTAGGCACATGCTTCATCATTTATGCTTCATCAACAAATACACCCTCCCCATCGACTAACTGCAGGTAAGGGGCAATTCTGAAACTAAACGTTGCTGCCTAGAATAAACGGGAATATACGCATAATAGAATATTTAGTTACTGATTCAGTCACATATTTATACGACCTTTTACAATGCAAGTGGTGTGATGCATGCGTCAACACAAGGTAATTGGCCGTCACGCATGATGGCCTAGTACAAGTGCGTCCTTTTGAAAAGCAACGACTATAGTATAGCGTTGGCGGTTATGTGCCGAGAGTTGCATCATTGTGTGACTAGAAATCTTTATTCTTATTATTATAGAGTTATATACAATTCCAACCTCAAATACTACATCATTGTTCCGTTGCGTGCAATTATTTCTTAATAGAAAATGTTGTCGTCAGTAAGCCAAACATAAGTAAGAAATAACTCTTGCATGCGATTGATAGGTACGCAAGAATGGCACTTACATGAGCTGTTGAAAGACATGACTCCCTTCTAAACTCTGGCAGCATCTAATACGTATTGCAATGAAGTCACAAAATGCATGCACCAATCTTCATAAGTTATGGGATACCTAATGTAATGTGTCGTGGCAATGGATTGCATATTCATTTCTCAAGGAAGCTTTATGCTAGAAGAGGCATAATAGGTTTAGGTAAGTTCAAGGGAACTTTAACTTTTCCATCTTACTATTTCCATATGAAACACAATTCTTCGTATAAGCGCATCGAACGTTATCAAGCAATGCGTGAAGACGTTGTTTGTTTGACAACCGATACATTTATCGAATGACTAAATAGGTTGTTGTTATAATGAATCGTAACAAAAACTTAAGTGGAGTTCCAAACGTGCGGCTAAATGTATTCATGTTTTCCATGTAGCCGATCAAAAAGCATTAGAATGGTATGAAACTGTGGCTATGGCATTCGGCATTGATAAGTTACCCCAATGGGAGACACAATGTAGTCTGTAGCTATATTGCTGTCAGCATAAGCTTACTTCAAGCATAGTAATCGTATCTGTATTGCAAATGTTGTTTAATATATGATGAGCTATCGCCTGACAGCGGAATTTGACTTATACAATAAAACTTTTTTTTCAGGGCCGTCATTTCACTGGGCATATCACAGACAAAGGCTTTGTTGGCATGATATGCATTCTTGATTGACTCTGTCCAGCTTCAGAAGCATTGGTATGATTTCACTTTTGACAGCTGCCGAGATTACATGAGACTAGATTAATTTAGAATTTAGATACTTGATTCCGTTGGTCTAATCCTTAAACATCTTTCTAGATGGATACAGTACCTGTGTTTGGAATGATAATAAGGCCTGGTGTAGCGTGCGATAATTCAAAAACACGCTACCATCAATATGAAATTGGAGGCTAAACTCAGCCCTTCCATCATACTCAAACCAGCAGCCTGTGACAGGGTCACCCTGTATACATAACAAGTTACGGCTCCCATAGTGCATTGGCCACGACAATATGTTGCATTATATGATCTGAAAGCAGCCAGTGCAGTAGATTACCATTTACGTCAACGACAAATCCTAATGATTGCACAGCACTATCTTTATGAATCATTCGACATCGACTATGTATGTGACAGGTAGTCCCATACGTTTAGATGGTCGATACATTTAAGGACGTTGACAAATTAATACTTTGGCGCATAGTAGAACGGGCCTACATATTCAACCCAATATGTACATAAACAGGATCATCGTAAAGAATGTATCCATCTATTCTATTCAATCATTCCTTATCATCACCGTTGTTGAATAATCTAGCACTCAGCGGGAGTCCTGCTATTTTCTCAGTAAATACTAGTACAAAGTAACCATGGAGTAAATATGTCCTCACGTGGCTTTTTTCGCTTTTCCTATTTCTGTTTTACTAACACGATGCCATCCAGTTTACGTCAATACTTCAGCTTTTTCAAAATGGTTTAAATAATTTGGTTGCCTCTGCAGCTATTCATGTAATTGCAGTCTACTCTTTGTGTGCACTTTATCTTTCGAAAATAATGGTCCAGTCAACTATAACTTCCCTCTTAGAACACTAATGCTAGATTATATGCGCATGTATTCCTTGAACCCTAGTGACCCTCTGTGGTAAACAATACTGATCGTGACTATCCGTAGTCGAAATAATAGCCACCGACAATTACGCAATACTTATCAGCAACAAATAGCTATGAATAATCATGTTGGCCTAGATTTCAACGCTCATCCCCAATAAAGCAATAATTTCCGGAAAAACGCCACAGAATGTGTCTATGGGTCGATCCAGATACGTCCAACCTAATGGGCGGTCCTTTGTGTTATCTCCGTTATTTCACAGCGATGTACCCGCCTGGTTCCCGCTTGTTTTGAGACTATATCATTAACATATACTTCATCAGACTATCAACATTATTTTATTCCTGCACCTTAGAGCTATGCATAATCAAACAAATGAATTAACTTAAGTAGCAGGCTAGCGTAGCGCGTTGTTGTATCGCAGTCTATTAGTAATCGTTTGTAAATTATTCATTATCCTACTGATATGGTAGAGTGGGTGAGATAACCATCTGTGCAGCGCCTATAAGCATGCGTGTTCTGCTGCATAACCCGAAATAACCAATGCAAACATTAGGCCACATTCCATCTGCAGGAATCAGTTGATATATCAGGTAAGGTTCAACAACAGGGCCTGCAGGAGTTATGAACATATCGACGGGCTAATGGCTGAATTGCGTTCCAGTGTATTATTTGTACCTTTATCTAGGATGAATCGACTAACATGGTTGTTGCATCTCCTGCAATATGTGCGCATTTGATGCATCATTGCCTGATGGGCTGTCGCCGATTTATGGAAGACGCCCCGATGCCCCTTGTTCAGAAAAATGCTATTACGTTATTTTTTGTTTTTGCTACGGATCGAAGCCCCTTCATAAAATGGCTTTATCTCCAATTCATCCCTGTTTTACACAATGGCAATGCTTATCCGTGTGTCTACTGTTGAGGTTATTGTATAACCCATGAATCACTTCTGTGCTTTCCCCCGCATGTCTACAAATTCATAAACGGGAACTGATTTAGCATATACACAGTCCACATTAACAACGTGGAGGTGTGGTGAAATTATCTGCACCAATATAGTTACTCATACATAACAAAGCAGCATGCAGAAACCATTATCAACTGGGCGTATAAAGTCGACATCCCTAGTCACGAATGCACGAATATAAATGCCGCACTTTTAAATCGATTGTCTTGTATTAAACCTCATGCAATTCCTCGCCACCTGGAAATATTTGTGCCAAACCGACATTTTAGAAACACTTTGATTGACAATATTACTATTACCTGGTCAGTGTGAACTGGCGTATGTTACATAGCCATTCATGAGCTGCGGGTGTGCGGTCACTCTGTTTTGTGTTACCATATGACGGCTGATTTTCGACTGATATCGCGTGAGGGGTTCAGCTGAAATGACAAAACTGACTTATGCATACGGCATATCACATTTAGTATGTAAGCGATGGATTTGGATAAGAAGGCACATATTCGTATAACACATTTTAATGAGTAGACCACTAAATTTGCGGTAACCATGAGGCCGATTACCTTCCAAGCCAAAATCGTGCCGATGAAAATCAACATCTGACACCAGATCCTATTTTTTTACATAAACTTAACTGCTACACCACCTAGATTCATTGCTTTCTACGAATGTATTAGATGCGGTTTAATACCAGATAAACAGATGCCAGTGGCGTCATAACGTAAACATAACGTAAACAGAGTGGTGCAAATACAGGACCTAAGCGTGCTAAGAGAAAGTACATTTTATGCCCATGGGTGCGGTTGCATATTCCATAATTTCATGATTAAACAACTAAGCAATTACTATACCCGTTCTATAAGTTAGCAAAGATGTCCAAAAAAGGGTTAACATATAGGCAAATACTTTAATTGATATCACTTTGAACTAAGCAAAGCTGAAATTTGTCCCCATCTAGCAGAAAAAGCAAATTGCTTGAGATTAATCGCTCATTCTTAAGCGAAAATCAGACTAGCACACTTATACGATAAAATATATATGTACAGACACACACACACACGAACACACATGCACACACACATCTCTCTATCTCTCTCTCTCTTTTTATATATATATATTCATATAAATACATATGTGTATGTATATTCATATACATCTATGTATATATATGTTTTTCATATATGCAAATATATATATAAGTATTAAGCTATATATACATATATGTATACCTATACAGTCGTAAGTAAATATTTATATGCATACATATATTTATATACGACTGGAACTCGCACGTTCAACATAGTGCGCATGCTGGCTATCAATATCATCCCGACTAATGTTATTTTCTATTGAGTTGTTTTATTTATGATTATGTGAATATAATAATATTCGGTAAAACAATCGTCCGGTCTTCTCTGATATAGATGAAGCTATCTAAACCGTGAGTTGATAAACTCATGTCACAATAGGCTATGGGCCTAATGTTCTTAATTTCATGAGCTGAGAACGTCTACATCAAAGCACGCTGGCTTAGTTTATGAGGACGTTTTCACCGCTAGATGTACTTAGAGGTGTTTAAACTGTGTAGGACGGCACAAGCCGAGGCGTTTTCATTGCCAGATCCGTAATGTGTCGCCTATGATTCTACACCGCATTCTATAACTTAATCCTCTGTTTGATATTCAGAAGAAAAGACCGAGGCGAACTGCTTTTTGCATTGAAAATCCCTCGCATTTCAGCTGTTGTTTGATGTGCACACTAGAGACACTGTGTCATCAAGGAAGCCGCCATGTACATCTGGTTTGGGGGTGGGGGAGGGGGGGGGTTGTCTGTGGTCCTGTTCGCTTTCCCACGTGGTTAAGACTGCGTGATATACTAGAGAGGCATGCGGCGACGAGTTGAGTTAGTGTTTCCATTGAGTATGAAGTTGTTTTAATCAATAGATAGCCTAAAAAAGTCATTTTCCTTGAACCAATCGAGAGAACTGTTTGACTAGTCGTTTAGAACACAGTTTTACCATTAATGTAAATATCTCGCCTCATTTCTTGACATTTCAATGAATGAATGCTTATTGCCTTATCCTACAAATAAGTTAAAATGACGCCTATCGGTAAAACGTGCAATATATGGGAGTGGCCTTTTCAATTCTTTTGAGTAACATCGAGCATTATTAAGGCTGAAGTATTGTATACAATGAACAGATAATTACAAATCCATTCTATTACGGGCGCATGTGATCAATCACTATTTGGAAAAAAGCTTGCCTTAGTGAGGTTATTCTCACATTATCAACTTTATTACGCCAAACTAATGAGTTCAATTGACAATTGTTATGTTGACGTACACGATAGGGAGACCTAATGAACACAAGACCCAAACTGTACTCTCCACGTATCCTTTAAATCATTAATGCTAAACCAATCGTTCCTCGGATGGATTAGAAGTGGATTAGAGATGACAGTGGAGCGAGTAAACACGTGTACAGCAGACGCTTAAAGACAAACGAAACGCGCTCTGTTATCCAATTAACCACAGCATATTGGTAACATAGTATATTAGAGAACGTAAACTTGACCATGCAACATGGCTACATTGAACCCATATAATCCAAATAAGAGCTTTGTAATATATTGCATTTGGTCGAAATCATGATATGTACGTTTCGATGTCGGCAAGATGACAATAGAAGCATTACGATTATCTAGCGTAATGCTAGAGAGGAGAAGAGTACTTTGAAACCAACGTGAAATCTCAATAGATATCCAGAAGACAAATCCCTGTGTGACATATCAACAAAAATCTTCGCTGCCGTAATTTAGACCACATCATAGGAATTACTACACGATTAAAATTCAAAACTTAACAATACAATGACAAACTTCGCAATAACGATCGCACGCTTCTTGCCTACGTGACACAGTATACACAAACCTAAATCGTTCGTGATTTATGCTAAAACGCGTGATAACGAAGACTGGCGCGTGACTAAGTGATCGTTTCCATTAGCAATACGATGCTGAGTACAAAACATCAAATGCCCACGGCAAATTGAAACAAACACTACCATTACCGCTTTTTCTATGATATGTTTAGTAATAATGGGCCGCAGAGTAAATGTAGCACTTTTGTACCAGCATGAAACAAAGGCAGTCCGTTTAACGACATCAGCAGTTCACTTTGAGTGCATGCATTCAACATGGAAAACGTTTTGGTTGCTTCTTTGAGTAGTTTTACAAGGCGAACAGAATGCTGCACATCACAAACAAGTGACAGCCAGTAGAACTTTGTGTATTTTACGCGGAACTAAGATTAATCCAGTTAATTATGCAGATTTGGTCGTAATAGTTAATCGATTAGCATTTTGTGTAAGAATATGAAATCCAATGAATGGTCGTTGCTCAATTCTAAAAGATCAATACACGTATGACAAACGCATTTCTTCGGTGTTTTACCTGCTCAATCAAGGCCATCATTTATAATCATGTCCAAATATGCCAATGTGGACATCTTTGACGGAGCAAATTCAGCTGTTGCTTGAAGGCACGAAACGACTAGCTCGTGTAAAGACATACATCAGTTATCGCCAAAAGAGGGGGCTATCTTGCAATACAAAGTATATGTTTGCCAACTGCGTGTCAATGAAGCGTGCTTAAGAAAATGCGACTAATTTAGGGATAAGCCTGGAGGCGAATTTAACCTTGGCAATTCCACTGTAAGAGAACATGCGCTGTCATCATAACCATGTGAATTCGGAGATAATAAGACATAGGTTTGCCTTGGTTAAGTCGTACAGATGCTAAGGAATACTGTAGACAATGCCCACGACGCATACTAATACACAATCGCGGATGTAGTTGCAATTTATATCAAGCGAATATCTTGTAGCAGTATTGTGTTTTGTCATAAAACAATTTGCACTCTGAACCTGCCCAGTGTAACTATATGTCTAATTCAATAACGTGGGTAACGCAACAACGCTGTTTTCTGGGAAAAAGTGTGAATCATGTGCCTCACACGTCATTTATGCACATGTTCTATTGTATGCCTACCTGGATTACAGGATAACTTACCCTCTTTACCATTAGAACTATGGTTTCCTTTGAGTCACCCCGGGTCTGGGAACCGTGGATCACATTTGATTGACCCGGATAGGAACCCGTAGAAAACAAAAATTTGTTGCACATGTTGAAAATTATGAAGCTCATTTATTCAATGTCTAGCGGTTCGTTCCCTTAACGTATTGTGTTTTAGTGCAGCAGAGGGACCAGCAGCGTAAGCAGTCATTTATTGATCCTGTATACAATCCAAAATCTATCTAGAATGCCTCAGTAAAAGATTCGTTTTCTCTAGAGAAGCCGCATCAGTCTGCACAATCCATTGACCATATTTTTGCTTATGTTTGTGATATGACTCTTGAACGTTGTATATGTCATGATAAAAGCTATTGTAAATTGAGTATTACGAATATATATGCAGGAATTGCAGCCAGAGGTGACATTTGATAAAGTGCCCAGGAGGCATTGATTGCTCATCCACTCAGAGCTTAGTAATCGCACAGACATACAGTGATGTACAAGCTATCGCTCAATTCATTTACAATTTGCACAATGCCCTTGCTTCAGAGTAGGATTGATTTATCATAATGTAAGTAAATGATAAAATATTATACTGAGGAAACATTATGCAATTAGCAGTCAAGCTCTTGATGATAAATTGTGATACGCAGCAGTGACCGGAAATAAGAAATCGGTAGAGGTCATTGCATACATATGTATATGTCCGTCCGCTTTGTAGCATCAAGGGCATACACCAGTGGCAGCACAATTCACGATATTCCACAGCTAAGCCTTGCATATATTTACTACCAGTATTGTGCTTGATACTGGCAAGTAATTTCGGCCAAGCATAGTTCAAATGGTGGTGATTGTGAAAACATCTTGTTTGTGAGAATCACCTTACTGCAAAAATCCTCATTGCTCGTGTCTTTAGATGTCTCAAAAATATGGCCCCTCGACAACAAGAAGCAATTAATTCGTTCGGTTTTTCTTGAATGGGCTATTGTTTATGTAAGGGTAATTAACTACAATTTTTATATAGTTACATTCTCCGAAGTGACCGGTGTAGAAGAGCTGTAAATTGCATGCTAGGCATCACTAATTAACCGCGCACAAGGGAGCAGCTTAGGAAAACCCCTCGATTTGCAAAGGAATAGGCATGCGCTGACTTGGTTACAGCATTGGGATGTGCATGGTAACAAACTATTATTGCATCGGTCTTAGGTAAGAGATCCATTAATAATCAAGTGAATGCTACAATTTACACATCAATCATGTTTACGTTTTGCTTTAGGGAGCATTAAGGTGTTAAGCTGACAATCAAGTATGAGGACGTTGTTGGTCCATTAAGACGCTTCAAATGAAAATAGAAGTCTAGCGTGACCACGTCCGCGCAAGGCGGTCGCTGCTCAATGAACCAATAATATAATAATGCTTGCATAGGGGCAGATCATCGCAGCCTTATCTTAATGCTAATGGACAAACTGTCGCTATTCATGTCAATACAACACTCAGAGGACCAAAGTAATCTTGCCTCGTCACAAAGAGAACATGAGCTACCATCTGTAAAGGTAGCAAGGTAATATTTGGATTTTATTATTTTTGTATCGCATCTCAAATTAAATTTTTATGCTAGAGGTAAATATATTATTCCTACTATACTAAATTGTGTGTTCGTGTTGCCATTGGTCACGTATAGCATATAAATAACATCCTTGGCTTTAAGACTTTATGACAATGACATAGAGTTTAGATAAATTACACATAGGTTTGTATAGCTTCAGCTGAAACCCCATTTGATTGTGTAATATATACCTAAGATATGCGACAGAAATTCTTAATCAGGCGACATATAAGTTGCAGCATAATTTCCTTTAGGAAATAAGGGGAATTACTTGACAGGAGAGAAAACATTAATCAGACTGGCTCTCACGCATGCATTAACTGCCAACATCGTAAGTATACCGGGCGGAGCCTGATGTTTATGTAGATTCGGGATCGGTTCGGTGTAATAAGATGTTCATTCCGGAATGCCATTGAGTGGTTACTCGAATTTCTCCTATTTACCATATTAATGCCGATTGCAGCGTTGACTTTTGTCTACTAGCAGTGATAAATCTTTCATGTTCAAAACATGTAACCTGCCAATAGTAAATCATCATCACGATCATCATGATCATGATCATCATAATCACGATCTTCATTATCACGATCTTCATCATTGTAATCATTATCATGATCATCATCGTTATCATTATGATCATTATTCTCCTTACTTTGATTACCATCAGAACCATCATCCCCTTCAACTAGGTGCAAGGCATCAGTTAGCAAAATTCATGGAATCCTGGTGCACATCAGCTTGTGTTGGTCTTACTTAAAATGCCGTGTATATTTCAGATTAAGTGACAGTAACGCAATGTCGAATCGGTGTCTGTCTATTGCCCTCATTTTTGATACACTTTTAATATGGCATCAAGGCCAAAATTGCCATAACATAGCCTAGACAACTAAATATTAATGCTTTATTGTTAGGCTTAACTGGACAAATTGGGTCCTGTGTACGAATATTTACCGTTCTATTCCTAAGATAAATAGGTTCAAGTATTCCCTAGACGACTATTACAAGCTACTGAGAAGCATTATAAGGATGCATGAACTCACTTCCTCTCTTTATTGTAAATATTTCCAGAATGGGATTCACTCACGGAAAAACCGGTAATGCGAAACATAATTGCCAGACGGCCCTAGCAGATGAAACAATTTTGTAGCATGCTTATAGTGAATAAGTCACCATGAGATGCAAAAACGCAACACCACAGAGTCGGTGCCCTAGCAGATGAAGCAATTGCGAAGCTGATCTCGTAAATCGCGTACATATTGGTATCGCCGCTAATAGAATCGCTTGAATGGACCTTAAAATTTGTATAGACTGTCTCTGCTGGAATAAGGCGCACTAATTCTATCTTTACATCAATTTCTCAGCGTTGTCTGATAGCAATGCCGCGATTGCTATGCAAAGCATCATGCCAACTTGAGTAACTGAAATATCCCTCACAGTGGAAATACATGGTATTGATGTGATTATGATCCTCAGCTGCCTAATGTTGAACGTATCTTTATAAAGCTCCCGTTTGTTGCACTGAATCCATGATGCTCATTTATATTTGGAGAAACATGCTAGTAATAAACTGCTCACTTCATTAATTGTTTTGTTGTTTCAATTGCAAGGTACATGCATATGCTATTTATGTTTCATATGTTTTTGTGGGATGAAACTAACTTAAGGCGTAATAACAACGTGTACATTATCGTACATTTAATCGCAAAACTGCCAAAATCAGACCATTTCTGAATGATGAAGTCACGAAACAAATTCAAAAATGTATTTCTAACATCTCGAACCGACTGGGGAAATGGACTATGGCACAGAATATTAAATGTGCATATTGACCATCTACATAGGTAACAGAATGTAGCTGCGCGGATTGTAATCTAAACAAACAATCCTCATCACATCATAGCGGTGTTAAAGACATCAGACGGACTCCATCTCTTCAAGCACATTGTCTACAAAAACTCTCTCCATTACATTCAAGTCAATTCGTAAATTATCTGCGATTTATCTTAACAAAATGCTTCACCATTACCAAACACCTAGGTCTCTCAGGTCATCAGACTAACAACCTATGTGAAGTAGTTTGGAGATCGGGCTTTTACGGTAACAACACCATCCCTGTGGAGCCAATAGTAGTTCACATTCGTTTGACAGGCTCCCTATCAACGTGTAGCACAAAGCATATTGTGCAATGGGTCCAACTACTTAATTATATATTCAAGCCCACCTGCGCTAAAATGTGCAGATGAATTAAGCGCTGATGGAATGTGCTGAATGGGTTCGGTAGACACATCATGATCATGTTTCATTACCATGGTAAGTGTTGGTATAGTATCGGTCACCACATTATTGATGCACTCCGTATTCCAAATTGTATATTCGATGCATTGTCCTGTCGTACCTAAACAGTCATGGGCATTGCAAGTCACGCTTGACAGTAGCAACACGTGCCATGTTATGTGTTTCACTGATACATATGTTCTGAATGCTGTTTTGATAACCCATCGAGCACATGACCACATAGTGTTGGTTAAACTGCCTATAAATGGAGCAGACCTTTTCACTTAAATGCGCGAAGATATGTCAAATAGCCGCATAGGTGAAGTTTGATATATATTTATGTATATACCTTCAATATAGAAATCTAAGGGTGTCTAGGTGGTTTAAGTGTTATGCATCAATGTGTTTACATCACGGCACCGACCTTAGAGCGCCATAAAGCAATAATTTGGCCACAAATGAGTTGAAAAATGGACGCAATCGGCCTATATTGAGAACATTATCCGTAATTTTGGAAATAGCACGGTTCATGGTAAAATTAAATTAACATCGTACTACTTGCAATATGTTAATGCCAAGTCATCAAAATGTTATCCGTGCAACGAAGATGGGGAAAGTTCTTGCAAGCAACTCACCATAATAATGGATGTTGGTGTCCCTTTGATATCGTCATGTTTAAGTGTAATAATGTTATACTTGTACTGCTGTCGACTTTAGCTGCAGTTAGAAGGCAGGACGGTTTGCAGGCATTTGGGCACGACACTGCATTGCTTCGTTAAAAAGCATTAACTTTACAGCTTACACAAGTTACAATAAAGCCACTAGACGGTTTTTACAATTGCTGCCCAAAACGCGTTGCGTTTTGAATGCAGGTCACATGCAGGGATAAACTAGGTACGTGTGTAACGTTGGCGAAATTTATATGGGCTCGATCATAAAATCTGTTACCGATCGTAGTGAATATGGAATAACTATTTCTATGTGCAAGCAAGACAAAGTAAAGTTTACACTGTCCATTTCACTGCTTAATCACTCATAACTCTCCCTGTACTAGTTGAAGACTACAACGAATAAACAAGTGCACACAGAGGTATGCCAAAACTGGTCGTCTTTAGCTATAGGCAGTTTAGTATTATCGAAACATTAAAACCTGCCTATACAAAGGCATATTTATCAAACGGTAAGCAAACAATGCTCCGCCGTCTTCTGTCCATATGACAAAGCCTTTCTTTGCATACCAGAACATGACGTAGTTTATGTTGATTCTCAGAACTCAGTGATTGCAACATTTTACAAATAAAATATAATCGCATCTCGTACAAGGGAATTACCCGACTATTCCGTGAGCTATTTATACTCAATATGATAAAAAGACGTACAATGCAATATTTACAGCGGATAAGAGCGGCACCTAAAATTTTCAGCTTAGAGGTCGAATAAACCCAATATAGGATTTTGTAGACACATGAGTGCAGTGGTCACTGGCTGTGTGTAAGATCAATAATACTACAGACTACCATCACATCACCTCATTGCAGTCGCCATTTAATGAATTGATTGGTTAAGTGCATTAATGCTAGGATGTCACAAAATAGTGTCACAATGTCATGTAAACAAAAACGAGCGTAGGTAAAAATACTGCTACTGGTAGCTCTGGCTATGCAAATACAATGACATAACCAAGATGTTATCAAACGGTACGAGGTTATCCCCATATTATACGTGACGGTTGACGGAATTTTGTCGAGAAATCCACCAAATTCTGAAACATGCAATGCAAAGTGGGCATGTCTCCACCTAGCAATGTTATCGTACCTGCACACGCTACTTAGCATTGAATTTTATGAAATCGGCTGCTGAGAAAGCCGTATTTGATTAGGGGGTCCCCTTGCTGTGGGGTAGAGAAGCGAACTCAAAATGTAGATTATGATACAGTTCCAGAGTGTCATCTCATATCTCGTGATGGCGATAATGATAAAATAATAATTATTATGATGATGATGGATTGCTATTCTCATGAAGGTCGTCACATGGCTTGCACATGAACAATCAATCACTGCAAAGAGATCCAAATCCGCAAATGGACAAGCACTACAATAAGGCTATCGAGTTATAAATCAATGGTTGGAATGAATGCGTTATTAATTCAAACCAATGCATGACCCAAAACAAAGCTGGTTCGCTCCTTTATGTATGCGGTCCATGTGTTATTTCATGCATTAAACAAAAATTATCCTCGGGTGTTTGCATCTATTCCAACCAATTTCGATAAGGCGGTCTGAATCTAAGATGGCGGACCAAATGTTACAAGGATATCAAATAGACCGAGAAGCCTGACAAGCATATCGTGGCAAGAATCACTATCACTAGGCTGTCACTGGATCCTCTTCTGGTATGATCTGAGTTATCTACTGTAGTTACTATACATGCCTGGAGAAACCAACTTATTACTGCACTCCGAACCTTAAGAAACGAGGATTGTCACCAAGAAGACCATTGTCCGCATCAGAGAACATGGACACTAGCACTGTCGAACAAAAAAACCGAAATTAAATCAATGACGAATCACGATTGATTTTTTATTGATAAAAAAATATTTATGGATTATTATGATTATCATCCCATTAATTCAAACACATGCAACAAGATGCAATATATACATTAATCAAACAACAATCATTCCAACACACCAGAGAACAGCTGGGTGTATAGGCTATCATCTCATCTCAGGTGTTAGGTATAATATCTGAACCGATCCCAATTTCATAATTGCATTAAAATTTCACACTGCATATCTGACATGCATATTACATACGGACTAACAGTTAAAATAACTCATCATCGCTTAGCCAGTGCTGATTTTAACAAGACCTCAATGTCACAGACTTGCTTATATTGATTCGTTGAGTTCTTGTAAAGTGAAGTTTTGGAATCGAAATTCCCCATTGTAAGCTTTTATGCGCCGTTTTTTGGGATGTCTGGGACTTTAGTTATCCTCAAATAGCCAATTTCAGAAAGAATTTGTCGTTCATTCAGTCGGTTCAGTAATCTAATGGAAGATGCAGTGACTGGACCACCACGAGACTTACAAGTGTCCTATAGTTTCTGCATTATAACTTTTTCAGTTTAAACTCGTTTTGAAGTTTGAACTTCTTTTCGGATGTGGGTCAAGCTATGGTAATATGGTCCGTTTTAATGCTGAAAACTATATGCCCTGCCGCCTTCGTGGTGTCATCTGAACCGACAGTTATTGTGTTCTCTGACCCTTCAGCATGTTGTCTCGCAACCATCTCCATGTTCAGGTATGAAGCATCTTCCAAGTAGTTTCGAACTGATTTTTCAGTAGGCATATGCGATTTTTACATCTTCTTTGTCGCTTTGGTGTATCATACGTTGGACCTTCGAAATCAAGATCTAGTCTGTTTTAGTAAAACAGACTAGATCTTGCATATAGTTCCTTGATGTGTTAGGACTGACCCATGCTATGAAATACTATACATAACAATTAACGACACGGAGCGTGATCACGGAGCGTCCTGGCGGTGCCTAGTATGATCCCCGAAAGCGGATCCCTTTGCGCAGTAAAATAACATCGCGAGTCATCGTGCCAGATGATTCATGTTTGATGTCGATTACACTATTTTTTTTCTAGCATCAATTCATAAATGCGCTACAAACGTAGCTCTTTAACTAATTGGTGCTTAAGTTAGTTATCACAGCGACGGACAGGACGTTAGAATTGTTTCTGTTGTCTCATTGTGCAGAAGCAGTGTACCACAGACCGCTGCTGATACATTCGACAGTCAGATATATGTTATTTTGTACTCTGCCGTAAGGTAAAATATATAAGGGGACGAACAAGTAATGATCCTACATGCAATCTCTGTTACATTACTCCTCTTTCAAAGAAAATTTGGACAATGAGGAAAGCTGATATAACATCATTAGAGACCTGTGACATGTCCATCATAAGCCGAAGCTCCAGAAAACTGACAATCAACTCCGAATCAATTTCAATAGCAATAGGGTGAGGTCATGACGAAAATTACGCTAAATGTTCGTGTTAGTTGCGCGGTTAAAGACTACATAATAAATGCATGCAGAAACATGTATGGTGATGTTGTTCATGGAAACGATTCCATGTTTTTGCAGGTTCAATAAGATCAATAAGAACCGATGGCAGAGATAAGAATTATGATTGAGATATTTTATTGGTTGCAAAGAAGCAAATTGCGTGAGCAAGATATGATTCACTTATAAATTCAGAAGGAGCAGAAAAGCAAAATAAAGGTGAACAAGCTCCATCTAACTTATCGACAGACGATCCATCTTAAATATACCATAGATATAACCCACCACAAATTCGTCACAGGTTGCATATATAGTCAGGGCATATGTGGAGAGCTCAATGTAGCATAAACCTCGTGATTGACATTTCAACCTCGCCATGATTGATCTAGGCAACGCTCGAGACATGTGCAAACCCCAGCTGGAGACGTTAATATTCGTTTATGTAGGCAGTCAAATTGTTAAAGCGAGAATGCCAATCACTTACCATGTAACTGGGCAATAAGTAAATGTCATTAAGATCTTCTAATTGGCATATTCATAACTCTTAAACTTAATAACCCTGTAAACCGTCGGTAAAACGCCACCCATGTGCTTATCAAGTTACAATGTTTTCAGGGTGATACATTGTTTAAAAGCCCTACCGATAATGCATTACGTTGATTGAGTGGATGCAACTGAACCTTGAGAGAATTCATGAGGTACGCAGAGCACGTCCTTGGGTGCCCGAAACGGCAGCAGGTTTAGTATTGTGGTGTCTTCATTCAGTGCCAAGAATGCTGTGTACGTTCTTTACCGCAATATATGCGAATTGTGGTTTGAAGCTCTTAGGATCTCTCATGTTTTCAAAATTGCGAGGTATTGATAGTATCATGTTATGGTTAAAGACCCTATGTTGATAATCAGCACTAAATCCGTTTGGGGGTCGGAGCATTACCATCAGTCGGTCGATAGTCCTGCAAAGTATAAGCATACTGTGTTGCAATATGAAGAAAAGCTGTCGGCTCTGAGCGGAACAGTGTTTCGATTAAAGCTGCTTGAAAAATGCATGTCATGTTCTGCTGATTACTCATATCTTGCAGGGATAAAGCATACTTCATCAAGCATGTGCATTTGAAAATTATCTTAAACCACCGAATAAAACATAAGCAAGTGGCCAGCCTGAGTGACAATTGACAGTGTAATTGACAATGCTATAATCTGTAATTTTAATTTGCCCGTGGCATGAATTTATATTAACTCGTAAAGGAAACCAAGTCATATTCTCCTATATGGCACTACCCTTAGGGAAGCTCATCACATCGCGTTAGAAATTTGTCCCCAACATATCATGTATTGTAGTAAGCAAATACATAAACGGCAATGATTCATATGATTTCACTGTACAGGCATAAATAAGGCCAGCGTAACTGTATCATTCTCCCACTTTGTGAGTAATATGTATTGCATTAATGCCGCAGTCGTGTAAGTCAGGATCGGCTTGTTCTGTGTGTCCAGAAGCAAGCTTTCTGTTCACAGATCATTGGACAGCAATTTAAATCAGGCTGCACAACCAAGATCATTTTGAAACACGGACATAGACATCTATGATGGAATTTAAAAGGCAACCGGGGTTCAACGCTCCATTTAACTAGATAACAGAGAATGGATAAAGAACAGGCGAAGATTGCTAACTTCGGACAGCGCCAGCAGCCATTCGACATGAACCAATTGCCCGCAGGATTTTGCCTGCCGTAGCTACTAATTTATGGTGTATTCATGGAAGGAACACATACATATCGTTATTTATGTCGCATGTTAATATCTGCTACATTGCTGCAAGCTACCAAATATTCGTTGCCACGGAGCCAAAGAGGATCTCATGACATATATATTTTGCTATAATATGAGCACGTGCTTCTCCAAATAACATTGCAAGTCATTTCATTGATGAATGTTGAAATGTTTAACCCTTTCCCATTAAGCATTTGTACTTAGCTAATTTTTCTGCTGCAACTACGCCAATTTAGCTGCAAGCAAATGCTCCATTTATATTAGATTTCCACAATTAAAGGTTACTTACGTTATCCCGTGCAGTCATGTAAGCATTAGGTGACTCGAATTGATTTTACAATCATGTATTTGGAAGGCACGTGCAGATTGCGGATACCGTTAGCATACGCGTCAGCATTGTAAAAAGAGAAAACTCTCACTGCTCCCCGTACCAATATGAACCCCATACCAACGTGAATCCCCATAGAAAAACATAAAACTTAAGTATTGTCGCCTAGCGAAGTATATGGCCGATGGTGCTGTGCGACTTATGTTGTTAGGGTTATTGACCGGTGGTTTATACTGATTGCTAGGAGTAAATTGATGCATTGCTCAGTGGAGACCGAACAAATGGACCTATTCTGAGCGGTAATGCTGACGCATGGCCGGATAGTGTTCGGTTAATGGCTCTTCAGCTATCCCGCGTTGATTGAGAACAGGGCTCACACTTAAAAAATATTTACTCTCATATTTGCATCGAGTCGAAGGCTGTTATAATATCCTACTATTCGACTAGATCAAACGTTCAAAGACGTTTATGATTATCTCTATAGTCTACATTACGTCACTCAGAGATGCGCATCTGTGACTGCTGTATGTAGCTGAAGCATTCGAGCGTCTTGAATGCATAATGCAGTTATACCTGACTGAGCCAATCTAAGGCACATCTGGACTGTCAATGTGTCATAGAATCGTCGAATCTACCATGGAAAGGCAAATAAATGGCAAGTGTCCCGGAGCTGGTTGTTTTTTGTTGTCATATGTAGCCCCCAGAACGATCGATATCAAGTAGGTATTCGCGGTTTGTCACTTAGGCACACGAATGCACTGACGACATACCTTAAGACGTTCGCTATTTCTGCAAATGACGCAATTGCAACGTCCATATCGCAATAGTACTCATTTAAAGTTTCCTTGTGCTATGTAATGAGCTATATATTAGCTGTAGTGACAATATGACTATGACTTACGGCTCCATTCATTTAAATATCGTCACGCTTACATGTTAAACATGCTCACCATAATTCGATTTGACAAAGAGTGATAAGATGGAATGTAAAAGGGTCCCGTGTTACATGCTTTTTTATGATCATTTGAAGATGGTTCGGCTTCGGCTGTAATACGCATTTAGGTGACCTTTTATTTTTGCCTTATCAACTCCCAAGGTTATTGTAAGACTCGAACTGCAGAATTATTTTATACCCAACCTCATTTACCCTTGATCTATTGATATTGATATTGAAAATTAAACGATCCCCGGCGTTCTTCTTGTGGTACAAAATGAGCATATTATTCCAAGTGCGATACCGTATAGATGAAACAGGCCTGATTAACTGAAATACTCCGCGCTAACATATGTACATAATATCAGCCCTTTTGTAATGTACTTCGTACAGTTTCGACCTCCGTTTGTACTATTTTATCGGCAATCTTAGGCTGAATTTCATTTGTAGATACCGCCATCACATAAAGAATAAATCACCTTAAGCGATCTCTGAAGGTCTTGGATGATGTATTGGAAGCATATGCAAACATACTTGAAGACAAATAAAATAGTAATAAAACAGTTGATTGCACAAGTTTGAAGCCAGACACACTAGATAAAACGTAACATGTGTTTGATATCGTTTCACCTTAATGGCGACATGGGCTGTGTTTATGCTCTGCCCGAATTATTTAGTCGCTTTTGTTTGCATCGTATGTTTTGGATGTTGGTCAAATCTTAAGTATTATCAACGGTCTATAAATGCGATTGTCATAGATATATTAGTCTGAGCAGCTCATGAATACTGTATTAAGATATGAACCGCTGAGCAGAGCGCATTAATTATTTCCCCCTCATGTTGTGTCACTAAAACTACGAAATTAACCGCGCGAGCCATCGATACATTTATAATTAACGTAATGGATACAAAAGAGCTGCACTCGTATATATATAGGATATATATAGATAGATATAGAATATATATATATATATAGAGGGATAAATATATATAATAGATATATATATATATATATATATATAGAATACACAGAGATAGATATATATATATAGAAATATATTTATATATATATAATATATTATAGATATATATATATCATATATATATATATATATATATATGCATATATATATATATATATATATATAATATATATATATATATATATATATATATATATATATATATATATATATATATATATATATACACGTGAAGCAACACAATTGATTGCTATGAACCTTGGCAGTTTTGCAAAATCAATATGTTGATGCTTATTGCCAACCCCAAATTTTGGACAAAAAAACATTCTCCAGCAGAGTTTGGCGAATAAGTTAATCCCCTTCGAAAGCAATATAGACCCCAAAGCTACGCATTGATCTTGACGTATACAATCGCATTTAGTATTTGGCATGCCCTGGAAAGTGGGAGTGTCAAGGATAATACGATCATATGCAGGGAACAATAGAAAGCACTCACCTAGAAGAGCTCCATGTTGGCACTGCAACAGCGTGATGTACATGTATAGCATGTTCAATGATAAGAAGCGATTGCATGAATTGAAGCAATATTGAATAGCTGGTGTTGACGCAACCAGTGCAACCTCTTCATACATTTATTCGCTTCATGCATAAACACGTGCATCATGCCCCATCAAGGTCATTTGTAACCGTACTTTTTCGTGTCAAGATATTTAGCAACACGAAAAGTCAATATTTTGCTTTAAATAGGATTCAACCACATTACTTGCATTGTAATATTGAATTACGTTTGACTTTAGTGGAATGCAGTTGAGCATATGTAAATGCATTTATTTTTGATAGCTATCTTTAAAAAATGCTACTAATATCTACATGCAAATTGCTTGAAATGTTTCAGCAAGGGAAAGTATTTTTCAGATTAACACAGCAATGTAGGGATATGCTTTAACTGACAATGAAAGCAATGTGCGCTTCGTATGAAGAAATGAACCTTTGAAAGCATCAAAGAAACGTATGAAAGACTAATGAGAATACCCGAAGAATATTATAGTTTTGAAAGATCATTTGGACAATTTATGGATCAGCGTAGACGTAATTCAAAGTACTTAAACTGTGAAGTCACCAAGAACGTTACAACAATAGAAGCGTGTTGAATATTATCAAAATGATAACTACGCCTTTCGGAATTAGACATCAGCACAGCTTCCGCCTTACCACGATGGATATCATTGAAATGAGGTTAAAAAGGCCTACCACTGTCTCTAATGTGTTTGTAGTGCTATCATTCGCAATTCGCAATCCGCATAAGTAAGTAAATAGCATACCAGTCACTGATCCCTGGACCACCAATATGTGAACGCAAACCATCAGCGAGGCTCACGATTGCTTCAATGACCTAAGCGAACAATGGCTTAATGCATATTTATATTGCGGCAGGGAAAACTCTCTCTTTAACCTACCACTTTTATTAGTTGTCAATGTATTTACATCGCAGCGAATTGTTTTGAAGACACACAAGGGGATCGACAGCGGATTTAGCTGCGGTGAATATATGTGCTTACTGGCTTTGTTGTAGAGCCAAAATACACGAGTGGCATGGAAAACGCCTATCCGGGGATGTGAGCAACTACCCTCAATCTGAGACATGCCTTCATACTGTTGACCATCATACTCTCAGCCAGTAAAGAACAGTTCGTTACTTGCCATTCCATAAATGCTACCTAAACTACGGCAAATGCATAACCATACGCATATATTAACTCCTTTAGAGTGTATATACGGAAAGTGTTTGAATTCTAGCGTGGTACATATGCCAGTGGGAAATCACAAATGGTTAACCCTTAAAACCAAGATTGGATGTCAGTTAACTGCTACATAAGACATGACAAATAAACAGACATATGGCAAAAATATTATCAACAAACTATAAACTAAATATATCACCAATGCAGCCTGTTCATGGCGCATCACAGTCAGAGCAATACCACAAGTCATGAATCTGCCGTCTAAACAAATATCTTTTACTGCTGGTATAGCTTATCAACCTATCCTGAAGTGAGATTAATTAAGTTCACATGAATGTCAATGTTCACACACAAACCAACATGTCATTGTTACAATTTTAGCAAGGTACGATTCCAGTTCTACAATTTTTAGAAAAATTTCTGTTCCCTTGTCACAAATATTAATCCGATAGTTTGTGTGGATTTTATAAAGTTGGAAGTTGATAAATACTCTATATGAACTGAACGAATTGGGCCACGATGCGCTTGAACTAATTCTTCAGCAATAGTTCTTGAGCAGATATTAATATGCTATTCCTACCATGGGACGCAGTTGCATTGCTAAAATTAGTTTCATTAAATGCAGAGTTACTTCAGGCCCGTAGCCAGGGGGGGTTCGAGGGGTTCGAACAAACCGCCCACTTTTTCAAGAAAGGTTCGCCTTACGCTCGCACATTTGTGTATATATAGATATATCGTGTGTCGATGGTGCCTTTTATTATGGTCTTATAGCCGCATCAGTATGAGCCAGGAGAAAGGTCCACAACTGAGAAAGAAAAAAAAAACCCTCACTAAAAATCCTGGCTACGGACCTGATCCTGTACCTAAAGGGTGTTATATAGGAGTGTAGGCTATTATAACTTAATCAGCCGCTAATGTATATCCCCTGAGACTAAGAAAGCACACAAAATGGCACACATCAAAAGGACAATTTCATGACGAAGACGAGAGCTTTCATGTACAAACATTGAATAGATATGGCAAAAATAATGGGATGACATCTGCATAAATGTTCATTGTTACCAAGACAAGGGGGGGGGGGGGGGGGGGGAGGGGTCAGTATAGAGATTCAGTGTCAAGGTAAGAGTAAAGCAATCGCAACATGCTATTGCTTTTGGCATTTTTACATGATCATAGAGTACAGGAACAGGGCTATGTGCACCGTTTTCACCTGTATAGCTATGCAGGCGGTATGTTAGCCACATGCTTCATCATTTATGCTTCATCAAAAAATACATCTTCCCCATCGACTAACTGCAGGTAAGGGCCAATTCTGAAGCTAAACGTTGCTGCCTAGAATAAACTGGAATATACGCATAATAGAATACTTAGTTACTGATTCAGTCACACATTTTTACGACCTTTTACAATGCAAGACGACAATAAGGGCAAAGTTCTGCATGAAGTTAGCGAACTGATTTCAACATCGTTACTTTGTCAGGAACCATAGCCGGTATTATGTTGTATCTTTGAAAGCAAATAGCCTCTTTAGTACATCCATGAGCATGGCGCTGATTTCAAAATACGTCGGTCATGATGGATGATTGAGGCAGATCTCGTAATGCGTAATCTGTCGCGCTGAGGATCGATTCACTTCATTCCAATATTTTCGGAAATAAACGCCACCAATCAAGGTCGCATATATTGCTCGTCAATGATCAAACATTCATATCATACTGCATGATGGGGCAAAGAATTCGTTCAGCCATGAGTAATACCAGAAGTGTAACCATCAATACTAAAACAAGGAGCAACGAACCTACGAACCTGCGATGGATTTGGATAAGAAGGTACATATTCGTATAACACAATTTTATGAGTAGACCACTAAATTTGCGGTAACCATTTCTTGAAATGAGGCCGATTACCTTAAAAGCCAAAATCGTGCCGATGAAATCAAAATCTGACACCAGATCCTATTTCTTTATATTGACTTGACTGTTGCACTACCTAGATTCATTGCGTTCTACGAAGGTATTAGATGCGGTTTAATACCAGATAAACTAATGCCAGTGGCGTCATAACGTAAACATAACGTTAACAGAGTGATGCAAATACAGGACCTAAGCGTGCTAAGAGAAAGTACATTTTATGTCCATGGGTGCGGTTGCATATTCCATAATTTAATGATTAATCAATTAGGCAATTACTCTAACCGTTCTATAAGTTAGCAAAGATATCCAAAAAAGGGTTAACATATAGGCAAATACTTTAATTGAGACCACATTGAACTAAGTAAAGCTGAAATTTGTCCCCATTTAGCAGACAAAGCAAATTGCTCGAGATTAAGCGCTCATTCTTATGCAAAAATCAGACTAGCACACTTGTACGATAAAATATATATGCACAGACACAGACACACGCGCACACACGCACACACACACATTTCTCGCTCTCTCACTCTCTTTCTCTCTCTCTCTCTCTCTCTCTCTCTATATATATATATATATATATATATATATATATATATATATATATATATATATATATATATATATATGCAAATAAATATATATGTATATTCATATGCATCTATGTATATACATATATACATATATGTATACATTTATACATATTTAGCTATATATACATATATGTTTACCTATACTGTCGTATGTAAACATTTATATGTGTACATATATTTATATACGACTGGAACTCGCACGTTCAACAAAGTGCGCATGCTGGCTATCAATATCATCCCGACTAATGTTAATTTCTATTGAGTTGTTTTATTTATGATTATGTGAATATAATAATATTCGGTAAAGCATTCGTCCGGTCTTCTTTGATATAGATGAAGCGATCTAAATTGTGAGTTGATAAACTCCTGTCACAACAGGCTATGGGCCTGACGTTCTTAATTTCATAAGCATACATTCACACCCGAGAACGTCTACATCAAAGCACGCTGGCTTAGTTTATGAGGACGTTTTCACCGCTAGATGTACTTAGAGGTGTTTGAACTGTGTAGGACGGCACGAGCCAAGACGTTTTCATTGCCAGATCCGTGATGTGTCGCCTATGATTATCCACCGCATTCTATAACTTAATCCTTTGTTTGATATTCACATGAAAAGACCGAGGCGAACCGCTTTCTCCATTGGAAAACCCTCGCATTTCAGCTGTTGTTTGATGTGCACACTAGAGATACTATGTCAGCAAGGAAGCCGCCATGTTCATCTGGCTTGGGGGAGGGGGGAGCGGGTGGGGGGTCATAGTCCTTACAATAAGGAAGGAAATTAAATCAGGAGCGTCCGTGAACTGCAAACTAATCATTTTGCACAATGTTATCATAATGCCAAATAATCAAATCATCGTAATCCAGTACATATGTGTGCTTGCAATCGCCTAAATCTGTGTATTCTGTACAAATATGCCTTATATTCAATGTAATATTACTATGGATATTCGTGATGTATTAAAAGCACAATAGTGCGCTGCAAAATCTGCTCAATTCCACAAAATTACATCTGTTTACATAGGCAAAACTGGAAGGAGAAGGGTGACGGAATTCAAATCGAAAGTTAGTGATGATATATTGTGGTTTTCAGTGAGTTTTTCTTCACACTTAGTACAAAACACACCCGTAGATTACATTAGATTGCAGCCATCGTGCTGCTATTCATCACCTCCTGTCTCCATCAAATGCTGGCAATATATTTAAAGCACAAGCAAATGTTTCAAAAGTGACACCGAGGGTATGCAATATCAACGGCATAGTTACCTGCACAGACGGATACGGACCGTAAAAGACAAATAATTGACGGTATTGTCAATGACAATTCGCGTCACCACCCGTCATGTTGAAAGAATCACTCTACTGATAAGAGCTACATATTTAGTTTTTTGTTTAAGGTATTTAGGTTGATGATGTAATTAGACTGAGTTGAACTCATGTGGCAACTTAATATGCCATAGCGCATTAGGCTCAATCCAACATGGTGATTTCATTCCTCTGGCTTGGTTGCGGACAGATATGTTTCATAACAACCATTCCTAACCAGCGCAGGAGCTTGTAGAACAGGAAAAATGTATTAATGCCAATTAGAAAAGTACAATGTTACAAGAACTTATACACACACTGAACGGTCTGTGGTCCTGTTCGCTTTCCCCACCTGGTTTAGACTGCGTAAATTAGTGCCATGCGGCGACGAGTTGAGTTAGTGTATCCAATGAGTATGAAGTTGTTTTAATCAATAGATAGCCAAAACCAATCGAGAGAACTGTTGGACTAGTCTGTTAGCACACTCTTAAACCATTAATGTAAATATCTCGCCTCATTTATTGACATCCCAATGAATTGCATTTAATTGGAGACGCACGTGCCTATTTTACTTCATAAGATGCTATTTAAGAAGCAGTCCTTTAGAAGAGCCCAACTTAATCAGATAGATGAATTGCTGCGATTTGTTTGTCAAATGGCTTGATATGGCTTCCATAGAACACTCCTTGCTAGCAGACAAAAAAATTATGTCATACCTTTATTCATACTTAGCAACACAGATTAGAAACAAGAATTACCCACCCTTTACGTGACAAAATATTGTCGGATAGAAAGCATACTATTAGCCGAGGTGGCTTGCTGCAATGCGTTTTTTGAGAATAACGTTGATGTAAATTATAACGCTAAATCTGTGCCTGCTAAAGATGCTCTATTCATCTATTTCAGTAACCTTTGTCGAGAACAATATTTTCATCAATAAAATCTTTCAAAGTGCTTACGTACCCATACCGATTGTAAATCGCTATGGTCAGACAACCATTTTGATTTTCCCACGAGCAATTACACATAACAGTGCCTTAATCAGAAAACTAGTACGAGAGAACTTTGAGAAGGTAGATCCATTAAAATGCTCAGATTCAAAATTACCGTTTTACAATGACACTATCTACCAACAAAAATAAAGAAAAACCAAGTTATGTCTGATCGTGAACTGCGAGTATGTTAGTAGAGACCCGTACAGCTAAAATGATCGTTGCTTATTGCCTTATCCCACAAATAAGTTAAAAAGAAGCCTATCAGTAAAACGTGCAATATATGGGAGTGGCCTTTTCAATTCTTTTGAGTAACATCGAGCATAATTACGGCTGAAGTATTGTATACAATGAACAGATAATTATAAATCCATTCTATCACGAGCGCATGTACACAATCATTATTTGCAAAGAAAGGGACACAAGGAAAATATATAATCTTTCTGCACGATCAGTACTAAAATATTTTAGATATTATAGTTCTCAAATAAGTTCTTACATACAATATCACTTGCGCATGTCAGTTGTTGCAACCTGAGTATACAGGCGATTGTGGAACAGAATACAACTAGCCGGGTGATAACTCTTAAATTTGGTTGGGAGGGTCTTAACTAACATGCAAAACAGCTAAGCTAGAAAGGCTGATGCTCCCTATCTAGAAACGGAAATATTGAATACGATTACACAGTGGCAATTTCCGGCTTATCAGAAAAGTAAATATTCCCACACAATCAAACCAGTACAAATACATCCTCTTATAA